>JAVJIF010004535.1:0-176654 GCA_038442645.1 Agave tequilana
TGCATGTGTGTTCATTTCTCCTATGATAATTTCACATCTTTTATAATATATATCAGTAGTCAAGTTGTGCCCACCGGAGTGGATACCGCCAGTTGAAAACTCAAGGGTTCGGGTATCTTATTAATTTTTGTGGCAAAAGATGAAGAAATAAACGAATGTGTGGCACGGAATCAAATAATGCTCGAGCAATTGTTCCAGATAAGCAAATAGTACCTTCAACCACTGATTAGACGCCCGGACTCCTGTTGTGGGTTAAAGCATTCATTCTTCCTTGGGCCCTGGGTTGTTGCACCGAAGCCTACGTCATGGCTGGTCGAAATGTGTTGACGGATCGCCGAAAAGCTCCCGATGTTCCGGTTGTCGGGGCGATGCCTGCGGTCCGCCTGCCCGTTCCCCTAACAGCACCAGAATGTCCTCGTAGTGTCGGACAATCCCTCCTCATGTGGCCCAGTTGGCCGCAGGCAAAACACTGTTTGTTTACTAGGCAGCTCCCTGTGTGATTGCGGTTGCATCTAGGACACCACGTTCCTCCCGCGAAATTTTGGCGCGGATAAGATGTATGTGGCGAGTTTTGGAAGGACCCTGCATTAATGGGCCACGAGTCTGCCATCGTTCTCGGAGTTGATGTTGACGAAGGTCCAGTTCCTCCGCCGAACCTGAAGTTGGTAGATCCAATTCTTGGTGTGCTGAGATATCGGAAGCGTTAGGCAGATGGCAATTCTCTAGTTCTTACATCCTGATTTTCTTGCAGGTCCCTTTCAACTTCTAGAGCCTTCTCTACCGCCTGACTGTAAATCTGTAGTTGAAATGGAATAATTGGCTCCTGATTTCTGGCCTCAAACCCCGTACAAACCTTTTGTCCTGTCTTCTTCTTCAGGCACAACTTACCAGCATATCTTGATAATTGGGTGAATTTGATTTCATACTGGTTCACCGTCAATAGATTTTGTTTTAATTCTTGAAATTCCATCGCGAGCTTGTCCCTCACTACTCCGGTATGTATTTCTCATTGAACTTTTTGACCAAGAATTTCTAAGAAATTTCTTCTCCTAAGGATTTGGCTCCTGTTTTAACCACCTCCCCACCAATGTTCCGCCTCGCCTTGGAACATAAAAGAAGTGAAAGATACCATTTGATCCTCGGTGCATTCCATCACGTCTAGTATTTTGCTAATTTGGCGAAGCCACTCCTCCGCTTGAATTGGGTCTGCTGCTCCCTTATATGGCGGGGGGTTCAATTTTTGAAATTGCTCTAGAGCCTGCGTGGATTGCTTATAGTTGTTAACTGCATCAACCAATCCGGCATCCTATCAGGGGCTCTCTGTTCGGTATTGATCGATCCATCATAGTCTCATGATTGGTCGGAGGGTGGACACTTCCGATCGTACTGTGGGGTGGGGCGTTCCCTTCAGAATTTGTATCCGGCGGAGGAAAATTTAGATCCATTAACACCAAGAAAATTTAACAGTTCTTGTTATCAACAATATTCTTTAAAATACGAAAGTTTCATATACAAAATACCATTACTATTATAACTTCAAAATATTTTGTTACAAGATTTACATGGAGTGCTTATATTCATACAAAAGATGCAAGTGCACAACTAAGATATACCATTTCTGCACATTTGATTACAACATACAAGACCCTTCCCAAAAAGTCCTAAACATGGAGTCCAAAATATTCATTCTCCCAAAATGCTATGTACTAGGCCCAGCATTCATGGAGTGGTGTTTGAATCGGTGAAGCTTTTGTCCATACTATCACCGGCTGAGGCTTCCCCTTACGGAGTCCTTACGGACTCCTTCCTCTAGATCTTCTTCAGGATCCTCTCCTCGGGGTCTTCTTCTGGATCCTCTTCTATTGTACTGTCATCCCCGCATCTCCAGTACCCATGATCGTCATATAGATCCATATCTTCAATCCAATTAGAATTCCACCAAATACCCCCATAAAACATCTTCCCAGGGGACTCCACCTCAGCATCGGATGCGTCTTCCTGGTCCTCGATTCCTGGCATATTTCTTATAACACTCTCAGCATCCTTGGTGGTATTCTCCTTGTTGCGTCCTGCTACCCCCATCCTATTGGTACTACCTTGGGTCTACTAAAGATAGTTTTTGGATCCGTTTCATCGGACTCGTAATCCCAGTCCATGCTATTTGCAATCCAACTCTGACTTTCCATCTCTGAGCCCTCAGATGACAACTCGGGCGTGTCAGAATCTCCCATCTGAAAGGATAAGGTTTCATGTTAGATTATTTTCCTTCCCAATCCTCAAAACATGATAGATAACCACACATATCTATATACATATATCAATTGAAAAGCTTGCAATTAATTTACCAAATTCAGGTAACTTCTAGTTGAGTTACCCTTGACTTATGATATTTTACTTGCTCCCCAGTCTCAGTGTCCCATATCACTGAAGATCCACACGATAGGCCCGCACCTCTCGTAGGATCCGTTCAAATTAGAGTATGCGGGTACCCGAATTAGAAACGTAGAGAACAGGCAAATATCATACATTTCAGGGAACCCATACACTTAAAATTCCACGGTCTAATAGTAACCTCCCTAGTGCTCCCACCAACAAACATGTAATGTGCATACAACCCTACAATTAGTCCATACTTGGTCTAACAACCTGGCTCTGATACCAACTGTAACGGTCCCAGTAACTACTTATAAAATAAGACTGATAAATAATATTTCCTTAAAATTTCGGCAGCACCTCCCCTAAAATATGGACTATGCCATACTACCACACAACAATAATTGTCCAAATATGGACCAAACATTACCAATATCATATTTCGGCACAATTGGCCTACTTATCAACATAAGGAAAAGAAGGCCTCTTTACATAACTTTACATTCATCCATCATATCCCAAGGAGAGTCACAACATTCATTCCCACAATACATCATATTTACCATAACAAGGCTCAGATCCTTCCATCAAATATAACTAAGATTACTTGCCAAGTTCATGTTTCGAACGGCCACGCATAAAGCTTAAATTTACATTAGTAACACCCAAAATCTCCTTTCATACACCAAGTTCTCACATATATATACAATAAGCATTTCCAAAAGTAGACAAAATATGAACATAGATAATTGATCACAAGTAAGACATGAGAGGGTCGATCAATCCATATTCTTAAGATTTCAGAATTTAAATCAGCTTCTTACCTCTGTCCGAACCTGAAATTTACAACAGAATAAAGGCGTGAGCTTGACAGCTGAGTGAGTAAACAATCTAAATTTACTAATTTAATTCCTTATATCAAAAGGGTTTAAAGTTGATCCTGAAGTTTATTAACGGGTTCCCGCCATACTCTCACATGCTCCTAAATTTTAGGATAGATGTCTCAACTACCATGAAAGTTTATTTAGGTTTTTCACTATCATACTTAGCACAAAATAGAAACAGAATATAGTTGTCACCGCCTTCCCCCTTCTGTCGGCTCTCGCTCGGCCCCTTCCTCCAAGTAGTATATATATAGTACATGCATATACATAATATGGTTGTCACTGTCTTCCCCCTCCTACCGGTTCTCGCTCGGCCCCTTCCTCCAAGTAATATATATATACATACATATGTACTTATAATACGGTTGTCACCGTCTTCCCCTCCTACCAGTTCTCACTCGGCCCCTTCCTCCAAAATATACATATATATTCATAATGCAAATTTCACCGTCTTCCCCCTCCTGCCGGTTCTTGTTCGGCCCCTTCCTCCAAATAAATCATACACAATATATACTTCATTCTAATTAACATACAATTACACATAGACGTTTCACATACTATGGAAAGTAAGCAAGCCATTCTCTTGTATGAGTTCATATCTATATGGGTATATAACCCTTCTAATGTAAACATTTTGTTCTTCTTTAATGAGTATCACACCGAGCTAATGATTTAAATTTAGTGTACATACATAGTATTGACATATTTATCTTTTTATTTCTCGTTACGATACCTAGCCCGATATTTCACATGCATTGTATCTAACTAGATTAACGGTATAAAATATACACATATCACCTAAGACTTGGTAACGTCCTCTATTACATGCAACCTAAACCGGTTCTCCGTATTAATTTAATTTACCTTGTCAATAGGAGGAGTTACCCGTATTTCTCAAACATGCAAATATAAGGCTAATCTAGGTAATGCAAGCCCTATGAAAGAAACATTCCTAATTTCATACATAATGAGATTTCTCCCATGAAAATTTCACAACATGATATCTTTTTATTCTTTTCATAATATATATAAATTTACTTACAAGTTCATTTCCATTGGTGATTTATTCAACCATTTACTTGTCCAAGAATTAGCAACTTCATAACCTTAACCTTGTTAACAAAATTCAGTTTACTCACCTTTCTTGACGAGTGCCTATGTGATGAAATCCGTCTATTTCACCCGCCGAATCGAAGTCCTAAACCAAGATGATCCTAAATTAGTCATTGATACAAAACATAACTTAATCCTAAGGAATTTTTAGGATTTTACCTTCAATTAAGTTTTGTTTTTCCCTGATCTCGCTCGAAGAGGAACGAATCCGACCCGCGAACTTCCCCGGACTCCGCCTCGAAACCCCCCTCCTCCTCCGGCGTGCCCGCCTGCAGCACGCCCGCAGCGCGCTCGCGCGCTCGCGCGCGCCCCTGCCGCGGCGCCGCGCGCGCGGCTGTCCCTGCCGCGCCTGCAGCGCGGCCGCCCTGGCCGCCGCCGCCGAGTCCGCCGCCCCTGCTGGGCGCGCGGCTAGGGTGGGGGGGGTGAAGGGAGTGAGAGAGAGAGAGAGATTAGCTTGGGTTTGATCTAAGGAAGAGAGAGAGATTAGCTTGGGGTTTCGTTCTCAGCAAAGGAAGGAGATGCTGAGGATTTGTGGGGGAGGAGTTAATATATTTTGGGAAATAAATGTTTTCCTAATTGAATTATTGGTTTCCTACAATTACTAAGGTCTTGACACCTCACACCCCAATTTCCCAAGCACCCTTGATAGCCCCCACCTCAACTCCCTCTTGCTTCCAAAATTTGCCAACACATCACCACTAATTCTAAACTATTTGGGTATTAATGTATTTAGTTTATGTATTCCTATTTCATAATACAAATTTAATACTATGACTAGGTATAAGTATTCTCATGTAATGTACCTCTATTAAATATGTACAATATTCTTAGTATCAAATGTGCCAATGTGAATATATATATATATATATAATATATATATATATATATATATATATATATATATACACACTTCTAGTATTTTCACAATTTTTGGATTAAGATTTAATCTTACTGTTACACTAGTTAAATGAAAATTATTTTAAACTATAACCCGGATTAACTTAAATCGGGTGTTACACACCGAGCATGTCGAACTCAAGAGGCAAGTTGATGAATTGATGAGAAAGGGCTTCATCCAAGAAAGCATGAGTCCTTGTGCGGTTCCCGCCCTACTGATACCCAAGAAAGACGGATCTTGGAGTATGTGCGTGGATAGTCGTGCCATTAACAAGATAACGGTTAAATACCGTTTTTCCCATTCCTAGACTGGACGATATGTTGGATATGATGTCTGGTGCCACTATTTTCTCCAAGATTGATCTCAAGAGTGGTTATCACCAAATTCGCATCCGTCCTGGAGATGAATGGAAGACCGCCTTCAAAACGAAGGATGGGTTATATGAGTGGATGGTCTTGCCTTTTGGATTGACCAATGCTCCGAGCACTTTCATGCGAGTAATGACGCAAGTACTACGTCTATTTATGGGCAAATTCTTAGTAGTGTACTTTGACGACATTCTCATTTATAGCCAATCTCGTGAGCAACACCTCGACCATCTACGTCAAGTTTGTTCTGTATGAGGAAGGAAGAGTTGTACGCTAATCCTAAGAAGTGCACCTTTCTCTCGTCACAAGTTCAATTTCTCGGATTTGTGGTATCTGCTGATGGAGTTTCTGTGGATCCTAAGAAGATCAGAGCCATGAGGATGGCCCGAGCCTAAGACGATTCGTGATGTAAGAAGTTTTCACGGACTTGCTACCTTCTATCGTCGGTTCATTAAAGGATTTAGCACTGTCATGGCTCCAATCACTGACTGTTTGAAGAAGAGAGAATTCAACTGGTCTCATGCTGCCACGAAGGCATTTGTCGAGATCAAGAAGAGAGATGGTCAGCGCTCCTGTTATGCGTCTCCCTGATTTTCTAAAGTCTTTGAAGTAGCGTGTGACGCATCAGGAATTGGAATAGACGGAGTCCTCGCTCAAGAAGGTCATCAGTCAGTGCTTACTTCAGTGAGAAGCTGAATGATGCCAGACAACGATACTCACTTATGATAAAGAATTCTATGCGGTGATTCAGGCATTTCGCTATTGGCGACATTACCTTTTGCCGCATGAGTTTGTTCTCTTCTCGGATCATGAGCCCTAAAGTACATCTACTCTCAAAAGAAGTTGAACGCGCGACATGGACGATGGATTGAGTTCCTTCAAGACTACACGTTCACTCTACGCCACAAAGCAGGAGTAGAAAATAAAGCCGCTGATGCTCTCAGCTGCCGTATTTTCATTTTGACCAAGATGTCCACGGTGGTAAACGGCTTTGAGAAGATAAAAGCTGAATACGAGTCGTGTCCCAATTTTTGCGACATATACGCCATATTGATAGATGGATCGACTCAAGAAGTGGATGGTTATACCCTACATGATGGGTATCTCTTTCTAGGCCGAAAGTTATGCATCCCAAGAACTCCCTTAGAGAATTTCTTGTGTGGGAACTGCATGCTGGTGGTCTAGCTGGGCATTTCGGGAATGAGAAGACCATAGAAGCCGTTGAGTATCGGTTCTATTGGCCAGGGTTAAAACGTGACGTTGCCAAACATGTTGGAAGGTGTCACACCTGTCAACTCGCAAAGCAACAGAAACAGAACACCGGTTTATATACTCCACTACCGGTCCCAAATTGTCCATGGCAGGATGTTAGTATGGACTTTGTGTTAGGACTCCCGAAAACTCTTAGAAAGCATGATTCAGTCCTAGTTGTCGTGGATCGCTTTTCTAAAATGGCCCACTTTCTGCCTTGCTCCCGTACTTCTGACGCCTCTAAAGTGGCAAAAATCTTTTTCGATGGTGTCGTTAAACTGCACGGTCTACCTAAGACTATTGTGTTGGACAGAGACATTAAGTTCACTAGTTATTTCTGGAAGACCCTTTGGCACATGTTAGGGACAAAATTAAAATTCTCTACTGCTTTTCACCCTCAGACCGACGGCCAAACCGAGGTTGTGAATAGAAGTTTAGGAAATTTATGCGTACCCTTGTTGGCGAACATATTGGAAGTTGGGATCTAAAGTTGTCTATTGCCGAATTTGCATATAATTCATCAGTTAATAGGACAACAGGTAAAAGTCCACATGAAATAGTATATGGTTTTAGGCCTAGGCAGCCCATTGATCTCATTCCCATGGTTGATCATTATAGAGTCTCTGAGTCTGCATCCTCCTTTGCCACGCATATGCATGAATTGCACAAAGTCATCAGTGATAAAATTAAACAAAGCAACTTTGACTACAAGTTACGAGCTGATGTTAGGAGAAAAATTTAAAACTTTTGATATTGGCGATCTTGTGATGGTCCGGATTCGTCCGGAACGGTTTCCACCGGGGACTGTAAAAAATTACATGCTCGTAGTGCTGGACCATTCAAAATCTTAACAAAACTTAATGACAATGTTATGTTATTGATCTTCCTGAAGATTTTGGAATTAATCTTACTTTCAATATTAAGGATCTAGTAGAATACAAGGGTCCAAATTTTAACCCCAGCAACCCATTGGTTGATGAGCCTACCCTGAGCCATTTTCTGAGGGACCCCCACTTCCACCACTCCCAGATATCAGTCCTAATACAACAGAGAATATTGATAAAATTCTAGATGATAAAATTATCTCCACAAGAGATGGTGGAACTCAACGGTATCTGATACGCTAGAAAGGGAAGTCACCTGCTGAGGACACGTGGCTAGATCGCGGTGAGTTGCAGCAGATTGATTCAGATCTGTTGGAGTATTATGAGAGCTCCTTCACACATGACTCGACGGAGTCGAGTTCTCTCCCACTGTGGAGAATGATGGGGACATGGCATCAGCGCGCCCGGGGAGATTCGATCGAGTGTATCAGCGCAGGAGGCGTCGAGCTGCTTCTATTTGGTTTTAGCTGGAGTCTGTAGCTGGAGTCTGTATTTTTATTTATTTGAGTCCATGTTGTTTTCTTTGTTTAATTTTGTATTTCTCCTTTTTTAGTCCCACATCGACTACGTGGAGAAAAGTCTTCAGTTTGTAAGCCTATAAAGGCAAAGTCTAATAAGTTGTAAAGGAAAGGCACTTTTGATTAATGAAAATATTAGATTTTTCTATTTGAAAATTTAAAATGAGATTGAGTGTGAAACTCTTTTTCGAGATAGGATTTTGAGTGTGAAGCCTTATCCTAATTATCCCCACTATCTTATCTTTATCTCTCAAATCCCATTGCAAATCCTATCTCCAATCCAAAATCCACTTACAATTTCCTTTCCAACCAAAATATCAAAAGAGAAAAAAAAAAAAGCCAAAACCCTTTCCCCACGTGACCCGCCCGTCTTCTTCCCTGCATCACCCACCAACAAACCCCACCAGATTGCAAATCAAATAAAATTATTTTGATTGCAAATCAAAGTGACAGATTCCTTAATCCCTTCATTATTCCCAACTACTCCCCAGCCGCCTGCGCTTCGCGTGAGAGATCAAAGAGGCTAGGGCTTTCGAAGGCGACCTCTTTAAGGTTCAACATTATAAGTTCATGCTTTGAAGTCAATCTGGAGAAGAGCTGTTCAAAAAAAAAATCCCTCTCTGTAATTCTTCAAATGGCAAGAGCTGTGGGTATTATTTCATGTTCTCTGTAATGGCATCCTTTGTAATTGGCAGCGACCAGAGCCAAGCAACATCCACCACTTCCCTGCCGAACGCATCCAGCGACGCGGGCGTCTCTTCTCCCGATCATGCACCGCCATCACCACCTCTCACCTGCAACAGTACAGACACAACTTCAGTCTACTTTCAAGAAGATAGGGAAAGAGTATTAAAGCAAGTCAACGCTTCAACAGGTACTTATTTTCAGCAAAATCAGAATATCCGTTGGATTACACTGCATAATTTTATCTCTAGTGTATTATCATAATTGCTCTGTTGTCCACTAAATTATTCGTGAGCTGTGTGATTCTGCATGCTTTTGTATGATGCTATTTTGATATTGCAAGTAGGATTCCTCCTCTTTAACTAAGTATTGTGAGTTGTTGGTAATGATTGGAATTGTCCAGTTTACGAGTATCATAATTTTTATTTAAAACCATCTTGCCATATGATTATTTAGATTTATTCTACTGAAGATCGTGACTTGTTATGAAACGTTGAAAGTTTAGCTCTATCACTGAGTTCTGACATCATCCACATATTGTTCCACATCAGTGACTCATCATTCTTCTTGCTCTAACCTTTTCAGAGGCTGAAGAGTTGACATTAATTGGCAATATAAAACTTATTGCATATAATATTCACAAGACTGGTCTGTTTACATCAAAATATTGTAATGTTTCAAGTTTCACCAGTAGAATATGTCAGAATTTAATTTCCATTTTAGGACAAAGTTGTGGAGAAAGTTCACGAGGTCACCTTGCATACGGAAGACACAGAGGATTCTATCCATGTGGTGAGGTCAATGACAGAATGTGGCCTTCCTATTGTTGATGAGATGATTAAGGACATCAATAAATCGCTACATATCATGTCGGCATCCCAACCAAAAGGGGGTAAGATTTACCTTTATATTAAAATCTTCCCTAGTTTCTTTTTTTTTATTTTTAGCATGTGTAATGGAGCCAACATTTTGCAAAAATTAGATCATTTCCTTAAGGTTCATGTCATCAGTCAAGCATTTTACATGATTCTCTTATCAAGTCTGTAGGCAATTTTTCATACCTCGTTTTGTAGTTTGATGCTATTGCAAGACGTAATCCACTTAGCTAGTTAGATATCACCTACTACTAGCCCACTATAATGACATTAGCTTATGCCTTGCAATAACTAAAGTCCTTATATAGAACTCAAACACGTAATATATGTCATTACTTGACAAAGTCATTGTATTTTGATCATGTATACGAGTACAATATTATGAGTATAGACTTGCAAGGAAAACTCCCATCACATTTTTCCATGGTGCATGATGCAGATCTCTAGTGAATGGAGTTAAGAGGGAAATGAACTTGTTTAACTGAATCTTTTCAAGTTTTGGTTGAGTGTACTCACCTGCTTGTATGTAATGCTTGGGAACAGTGACCATACTCATCTCAGAGTATGAATGCATGGTACCTCTAGCTGTAATGTGGGCGAATGCTTGGCTTGAAAAGAGAGATTTCATTTACAGGTCTCTAGGGTTGATAAATTAAAAATTGAATGAAATTCTAATGAATTTGGTCATTAAACTGTCTGTCTTCTGAAGATGTGCTGTAAATCCATACATCTTGTACAATATGTCTCATTATCATTATTTCAGTTACCAGATTACTGAAAATTTGTACCAGATGGTACTAGGAGTGTTTTTGTACTATGCAGACTGGCTTGACATCGCTGGATCAAGCTTATCACCCATGTAATGGGAAGAGAATTCTCTTCAGAGGCAGAGTTCTTTTTATTTGTTGGATTTTGGGAGAAAAAATAATTTAGTTCTTACTCTGTTATAACATGAGGTTTGGCACATTGACACCAGAAATGGACATGGAAGCATTATACTTCAGTGACACATATAAGGAAAAGTGTTGGACGGAAATGAGAAGTATCCTATTAGTAAAAGAATTGTCTTGTAAGTATCAACGTGGTTGAAGTGTATCAGCAACCCTCATTACATGCCATGCGCTTTGGTAGGTTAGATATAGCTAGCTTGTGGGTTGTTAGGACTAGGACTATCCGCAATCCCACAACCCACATGACCTCAATGTGTTGCAGTTGTTTATTTACTTTTCCATCTACATATGATTGTACATTTTGAACTAGTTTGTAACATGGAAGTTGGGCTAAGCAGAAGTTTTGCTGACACCCAGATTAACATTGTAAGGTAGATATCACTATATTTGTTGGGTATCTTGGCCAGAATAAACCATAGGATTGCTGAAGGAAAAGATCATCTTTGGAAGATGGTGGAATTTGATCTACGTGATGTGTCATTAAAAATTAGATTCCAAATCTTGGCTACCGGTGTGCATAGTTTATTGCCTGTTATAAAGTCCAATAATTGATTGTGCAGAAAAACCAATCTAACTGACGGCCAGGAACTTCCCTACTGTTAGATGATTGAATTTTGCATGTGATATAATTGGTCAGTTAGGAGTATGCTCCTAAGGAGACCTAGTAAAGCTTTCACTTTGATATAATGTTTACTTTCAGTAAACCGTATTAACTTGAGAATTGCATCTTAGCTGCCGTAAAACTTCTCTTGACCTGCCTTTGCTATTTGCATCTGAAATTGCTGATGGACCTACTACTGTTTTGTTTGTGATTGGCTTTTTGTGACAATTTATGATAAGATTAACATAAGCAAGTTTTATAGTTTGAAGTATTTGGCATGGAGTATATAAAAATATGATCATGTTTCAGTTTCATCACTGTCCTCGGAAGAACATGCTTGAGAATAGCACATTCCCAAAAAAAAAAAAAAAAATGAAGAATTTCAGTGGGAAAAAAAAACAATAAATATTATCTCGTTTGCACTTGACGATGTCACGAAGGCCTTTAATCTTCTATCTGAACTTGAATCATGGGGTTCAGTCAACAAGGCATCAAGGGAAGTTCCACCTCACGATGCTGCTAATAGGAATCCTTTTCCAAGAACATACTTTTGTCAGTTGATTGATTCCAGTAGCTATTGACTTTTGATAAAATCTGAAAGTGTAATGCAAGTCTAGTACTTGTAATCACCTGAACTTGTCTTTAATGAAATATCTCGCATTTTCACAAACTAGATTATAGAAAAATTTTGAATCTAATTTATTTATTATTGTATTATTTGCTTACATGGTTTACAACAATAAAACATTATTCCCATTTTTCATCTACCCTTCTTAACTAGCTTGACTGAATTTTTCTGACTACCTCACATGATGTTATTATTTGATTTGGTAGTTGGATGCCCTAAATCTAATTCATTGGTTGTCTTGGGCCATCCAGTTACTTATACAATATTTTGTTAACATGTCTGTTGGTTTTGTGTCCTGTTTAGTTTTCCTCAAGCAGAGGAGCCTCAATTACCAAATCTCAGATGATCAGATCCCTGGTCATATTTATGGATACCAGACATCTACTAGATTACTACCGTTTTGTTTCACTTGCCTCTTTTATTTATTTTTATGTTTTGTCAGTATTGCTCTTGGTATTTTCTTCCTCATCTAAGTCATCTTGATTGTTTTGTCAATATTCGTAGGTGTTTAAGTACTTTTGCTGCTTTTATACTTCAATTTTTTCTTTTTCTTATGTTAGTTTGAGGTTGGCTTTACATGGAGACTTCCATGCAATATGCATATTTCACAAATTTTCTTCCCCTAATATAATAAAATGATTCTGCTGAATCTTAGCAATGTGGATGTATTAGATGAAATCAAACAACTCAAGCATACGCGGATGATGTGCTTATTGCCTATATCTTTTCCAACTACTTGTTTTTCTCATGAATCATGAAACTAAAGTGGTTTACCTCAAGAACTTCTATTGGAAATGGACTGGCATATTGTCTGCCAAACAGTTTTATATATGAATCACTTATTCTCTTGATATGATTTGCTTGTCTTGGACTTTTAGATGCCTGCCCTGCAGCTATAGAAAGCAAAGGGAAATACTTGCTACGTTTTGTGTGGATAGATATTTATTACACATGCATAATCTTTATCATGAGCCCATTCATAGATTTGCCATCAGTATCACATACCTTTCTTTGAATCAGTTCATTCCTGACATCAAGTGCAAGGCATATATTATTTCCAAAATTGATAATTATTAAACATTAAGATTGAAACTAAAAATTGCAATAAACAGTGACGGACAAATAATTTATATTCTATTTCCTCAGGTTGATCACACCAGTGGTTTCCAATTACAGTCGTGTTGGAGATCAGCAGGATGGAGGAAGCGGCCACGGCTACCTATCAGCTGTTCTCAACTCCGCAAAGCAGAAGGCAGCCGGTCTTAGGTGGCCCATGGGAGAGCAGTTCACGTCATCTTCAACCCCACTGCCACTAGCAGTTGATGGCGGTGCTCTTTCTGCCCCAACTCACGCACAAGCTGAGGAGCTGCCAGTGTCAAGCTCCTTATCAATGAAGATAATGATTTGGCCACTGCTGTTGATGAAGATTTAAAAGATCATGACGTGTCAACCTTATTGGAACGTTACGACAAGTTCAGATCTGACAGAGAAACCAAACCAGAAGAATGGCTTCGAGAAGAAACTTAGATCACGGCAGCAAGTGCTGCGAAGCTGGTGTTTCAATACTGTAGTAGATTATAGGCATGAGTATGCTGTTCGGTTAAAATTTGTTTAGATAGCTGCTGCGGGTGCATGTCAACAAAGAGCAGCGGACTGCATTGCGGAGAATATACACATTCTATATCATAATGTCACTTTTGTAGATATTTCCTTGTACTCTTGTTTCACTATGTTCTTATTTACGGAACAATTTGCTTTCATGTAAGGTTGATTTTTCTTAGTTTCATCATGGTATTGTCTGCTCAGATTTTTGCCGGTAGTGAAAATCCATCTGATGATGATGATGGCATTAGCCCTAAATGTATTCTTCGATGTGGAGGGCGAGACTTCTCGAGGGAAACTTGGTTCGTGGTATCTTTGACTTGCACTATTTCATTTTAATAATTTCCTTTTTTCTTTAAAAAATTAATAGTGTAAAAAAAAAAAAAATCTAATGCTAAAGGGGTGGGAAACCAAAACTTAAGAGCACAAAAGAATGCTGCTGTAATGAAAAATGAAAACCATGAGAATTCTTGTGCACACAGCCTTCAGCGATACAATTAAAAATCGCTTTTCCTTCCAATTTGGATTTTGTAGGAATCATGACATTCCTAGTTTCGTTAGTAAATAGCTGTGCCAAAACTAACGCAACACATAATACATTAGAAATCTGTCCTTAAAATATAGCATTTTTTTCCAATTAAAATGACACATACAAGTATAGCAAATAAGAGAGCACTAAGCATAAGTTGATTTTATTGCCGAGAGAAACCAGCCAGTTCTTACAACTGTTTCTTGTTCTCCTTAATGTTCTATTCTGCATATATAATATCAATTGGAAAACAGAAAACCGAGTCAAAAAAGAAATAATTTTACAAAAATGTTGCAACAATAGTTCCATGGAGGAAACAAACTCTCACATCTCTAGGAAAAAAATAAAAAAAAGGATGTTTGCAGGGATGCAACTCTCTTTCTTTCAGGTGATTGAAAACAAAATAAGCCTGTTTCATTGGTCTAAAAAGCACCAGAACCAGTGAACTAGCTTGGAACAGTTCGTGCAACTATCTGATCTGACGAGGGGATTTTGAAGGTGGTCTCATTTCCACTTCGCTTTCGCCTGACCTTAACTTTTAGAGTCCACTGAAGTGTTCCCTCGGGGCGTGGAATCTCCCTGGCAGGCGGAGAGGCACCTCATACTGCCCCACGGTAGTCAGTGGGGTTGGTAGGTGCAGATTTTCTGGATATATGCAAATACCAAGCTGCTTGCAACCTGCACAAATGACTGGTTCCGTTAGCCTAAGAATGCATACACATGTATGCGTGTGAAGTGATTGTACCTCAGCCACAAGCTCTTCCTTCGTTACAGGCGTACGTAACTCATTGTCGACCTTAATTAGCCTCCTCAAACCTATAATTGTTTCCGCAAGTGAGACAATAATATATAGTAATGATGCAATTTATTCTAGATGATGAATCCGTTACTGCAATCCTGGTATACATCTAGCAACCTAAATACGTTTTAAGGGCGCATGTTGGACTAGTTAATAGTTGGGGAACTACTCTTAACTTCGGTAAGAGCATAGAGTTTTACTCAAGTCTCTTGAGGTAGAATTTGAGGGTTAGTTCTAAGCAAGTGCAAATTTCTGATAATTTTTTGCTTTTTTGTTTAAAATTTGAGCATAATTACAAGCAAGTGCAGTAGTTTGGCTTATTTTTATGTTCATTTTTATATTTGGAGAGTTTTAGGGTAATTATAAATAAGTGCAACAATTTTGACAGCTCTTATTTTCACTTTTATTCTTTTGGCTCGAATTCAGTAGTTGCAAGAAAGTGTAGTAGTAGGTTTTGAATTAAAAAAAAAAAAAAGTAATTTATCATAAAACCGGTACCTTTAACATGAAAGTAGTATAACATTGTCAATGCAATGCAGTTTAGCAACAGTGAAATTGATATGAAGATGGTAAATTTAGAATATGAAACATCTTGCATAGTAAAGTACAAGTGGAGGGAAAAGTGATTACAAAAAATATTGAGGTGGGAGGTGAAGGGAAAGAGGAGTGATGGGGTAGATATGCTTAAATACAGGACTCAAATGATGCGTATGAAAGTTGTAGTGATTTTCATGTAATCATACTAAAATTAGGCTTGGATACATTTCTCATTCACCTCAAAAAGTGAGAGTTCACGAGTTCACCACAAGTTCCTTGTTAGTCCACCATTACTCTATTCTATAATACTATTTACCTTATTTTGCACCCGTCCATATCCCTCAAAAAAGCAAATAGGGATGAGAGATTTGTTAACTCACTTTTTAGAATGAATAAAAAGTATGCAATCCAACTTATAACGGGCTTGACTAGAAACAATTCGCTATAAAAAGTGAAGGTTCACAGTTCACTAGTGCGTGTTCCCCATCAACCACCGTTATTTTATCCTCTAACCACTATTCACCTTTTGAAACTTTGACCAAGCTGTATCCCAGAGTCAAATAAAAGTGAGAGATGTGTTAACTGAGTGTGAAGTGTGTACAATAACTCTAACATAAAGACTTAAATGCACACTTAGGGGTTCAAAATTGAGCCGGGCCGGCCCGCCAACCCGCACGGACCTGGGCCGGGTTTGCACGGGCCCGTCCTGGACCAGGTCACCCCGGCCTAGACCTGGCTTGGGCCCGCCCCCATCTACGGGGCATGACTAAGTTTTGATTTGCCAACCTACGGCCCAGCCAGGCCGCACTCAGGCCGGGACCGAGTCCGGGCCGGTCCTTGACCCGCTCAACGGCTAATATTTTAGTCGTTGGGGGATATTTTGCAATTTTTGTTTACAAAAGACCCCCCAACAGCTATATTGGCTCAACAATATAGCCGTTTGGGTTTTTTTTAATTTTTTTTACAAATACCCCCAAAGAATATATTGGGTCCAAATTAATTTTTTTGCAAAAAATATTACATTTTAACACCCTCTTCCTTTCTATAAATACACCCTCTTTCACACTTCGTTTCATAAAAAAAAAAATCTGTAAAAATTTCTTTAAAAAACTCTACAAATTTCTACTCTTTAGTTCTCAAGCGCTCAAGCTCTCTTCAACTCTCAAGCGCTCAATCTTTCTCAAGTTCTAAGTGCTCAAGCTCTCAAACTCTCTCTCTCTCTCTCAAGCTCTCTTTCACATTTCAGTATTTATATTATTGACAAATTTAATTTAACATTTTACTAATAAAAAAAATGAATGAACACTCTTCATCAGCAGGCTGTAGCAATCCTTCTTCTGGTTATCATGATAATTAGATTTGACTAGTTAAGAATGGCATGATTTGCATTTATCTTTACCTGACACACTAATTTTTTCACACACAACCATAAACACTTTCCACAAATTTTATTACTTATGTTGAACCTACTAATCTACCTTCTACTTTCACTGCCGAAGTATCAACTTCAATGGCAGAAAAAAAATTTGGGATTTGAAATTTTTTAAAAAGAAACTATTAATGGAGCTAGGAGGGTTGTATGGAAGTTTTGTCCGGATATTTCTTATGCTTTTCTAAAAATAGTGGAACGAGCACACTGACTAGGCACAATACGGCAAAACACCCCAATCAGTGTTCTAAATGACGGTCACGGCGGCTACATCGGCCAGAAAAATTTATCGGGGATGGAGATATATCAGAGATATATCGGGGATATTTTCAAAAATCAGATGTCAAAATCGGACTGTAATATACATATCTTCTTGTCTTAAATTGCATCTCAATAAGACAATATATGCATAAATTATATAAATTTACATAAAACATCATAATTATATGTTTAAGATATACTTAACTCGATAACTTGCATTAAACCTATGAATTCATAATCACTATCCAAGTGTAGAATCTTCAAAAATGTCACATTGACACATCACTCGAATTACCCAAATACCTAACCTAGAAATTGAATGTAAAATGCTATATCGGGTCCAAAATCGTCAAAATAGCGGCCGATATATCGGGTCCATGCCTATTTATCGGCGACTTTGAACGAAAACACTATATCGGTTTGGATGTGCCAAATCATTGCGACTAGGTGCCGTAAGCGCAATATCGGCGCAATATCGGAGTTATATTGGGGACATTTAGAACACTGACCCCAATAACTAAACACGACAAACACAAATTTTCTCTTTAGGTGGCAAACTAAGTACTTTTAGTAATAATCGTCAAAGAGATAAGACTAATTTAGCTAAATATCTTATTCAAGCTGAACAACTTTCTAATTTTACTGAAAATGAAGCATTCACAAAGTGTATTGGATTGTTAATAAAAAAAATTAAATTTGCATTTCAACAACTTGTAGCAATTTTGTCAAAATTTGTGGATTTTTTGGATTTTTTATTTTTTGGGATTTTAAACATTTTTTTTTAAAATATACTTTCAAAATCTATTTTTTTGGATTTTTAAAAAAATAAATTTCTCCAGACCGACCTAGACCGGGCGGGTCAACGGACCATGCCCGAGTCCCTCAAAGGGGACCGGGCCGCCTGTTAATTGCGGGCGGGTCTGGACTTGGCCCTGGCTGGTTCTTGACCCGCTGGAACTGACCCCGCTTGTTTCGCACCCCTATGCACACTTTCCTTTTACTCCAAAATTGAAGAGTTAACAAATTCACCACACATTCCTTGTTGCCTACCATTATTTTATTCTCAAACTACTATTCACCTTTCGAAACCTTGACCATCCCATATATGGTTCACAGTCGCGGTCTCGGCCGCCGACTCTACGGGCACTGAGACGGATCGGTCTCGGTGACTCGGATCAGTATCGGGCGATACGCGCAAAACGCTATATAGAAAGCTAAAAAATTCTGAAAAAATCACGATAAATATTTAAAAAATGTAGGCATCCATATTCATGTATCACATGTCCAAAATATATCACCTAGCACACTAAACATAAAGCGAAAGTATAAATACACGCGTCGTCGGTAGAAGCATATCAAAATACATGCACAATATAGTAAATTGAACAAACTACATTCATAAATACATGCTAATGTAGTTATTTCCACATTGAATTGCGATGAGACACAAAATTATCATCATAATGCCAAATCGACCGAGTCAATTTCGATTCTCGGCCTAGTCAGTCTCCTCCGAGTTGAGTCGACCGACTCGTGACTCGGACTCGTCTCGGAGTGGGCTGAGACGGATACGACTCGGCCGACTCGTCTCCGACTCGGCCGAGTCTTTGAACCATTATTCCCATATCCTAGAGACAAGGGGGTGGGTGGGGATGTCTTAACCCATATTTTTCAGAGCGCATGAGAAGTGTGTAGTCCTACTCATAACATCACTAATCAAACACAATTTTGTAGTCCAAATCATAACATTATTAAGCAAAAAAGCATCATCATTTACATACATGCTCATTTTATCCCTATGTTTGTGATATAGATATTTTTTAGTAACTCTTACATACTATTTGTATCTATCGCATACATCGTTTCTTAATTGAAACATACTGTTTCGGACAGTGTTCTATTTTTGAGCAAAAATTACCATTTGTAACTCATAGTGCTTTGGCTCAAGATATTTTGCTCATAAGGCCACACAGCCAGCTCAATGGAAGGTGTGTGATTAGGTTATGGGAAATTGCAGGTTCAAGTCGCACCTATGACATTTTATTTTATTTTTTTGATTTGGGGGTTGGTTTGGGGGGCGGGGGGCGCAAAGAAAGAATGAGAATCGTGTTCATAACTGAGTGAGCGAGTATTAATATTTTGACTAAACAGTGCTATCTTAATCCATTCTAATAGAGGGATGGAATTAAAATCATCATATTCCAAATAATCTATTAAATTGAACAAAACTCTCTTTACCAACTAGAAGTCTCATGAGAAGATGTGCATGCTTCTTGATCGCCACTTGAAACAGAAAAAACAGTAATAAAACAATTAAATTTGATCAAAAAATCATTCTCAGAACAACATAGAAATTGAAAGATATATATCGAATATAGAAGTTACAATAATTAAGATATCACATATTAAAGAAGTACAAAAATTATGAAATTCTTAGAAGAAAATAATTATACAAGGCACGATGAATTAAAAAAATATTACTAAATATTATTTTTTTTAAAAATGAAATAGAAAAGGTGTGGGAAAGATGAGGTGGGAGAGAGGAGACCAGGAAGAAATTAGGAGAGACATGGCAAAGGGCCTGAGAAAAATAATTAGCCAAAAAGGTATGCTTAAGCCCCTTAAAAATAATATTTTTTTGTAGTTTAAACCCTTTGAGCATCTTTTATCAAAATCAAGAAAATAGACGAATGACATGTGGTGGAGAGGCTAAATCAAATTTGGTAAAGGGGCTTAAAAAGAAGTAATTTGATTAAAGTTTTTCCACCAAAAATTGGGTCCAACAAAGGGCATAAACTAAAATTGAAACCATTGATAGTTAGGAAGCACAAGCACTTCAAACATAAAGTCGTGTCATGTTGGACACAACAGACAAGTATCAGACACAATATTCTCATTTTCAATGTACTTTCAGAATTTATTGTGTGTTTGTATTGTGTCAATGTTGGTGTGTGCGTGTAGATATATGTAATTATGTATAATGTATCTATGCGTGCGTGTATATATGTAAGCTAGTGATGATTGTGTACGCACATACACAAAGTGATTGTGTAGCATATTACCCCAAAAGATTGAAATTTGCATGGTCATGCCTTTTTGTCAATTGGATCCTCCCCAACCTTGGCTCTAAATGTATTTAATCAATTAAGCTAAATTGTAGCTTGACATCTTCGTTCTAAAATTTATAAACTCCTTTTTTTCTACCCAAATACGTCCATGACTATTTGAGACATCTCTAGTCCAATGAGAAGGGCTTTTCCCACCTCCTCAAACAGAAAGCTAAAACTCATCCAACAGTCTCACTCATATCCAGGGCTTGCGCACATAGTGCACGTGCCAAAATTATAGCGACTATAACACAGAATTTGTAAAACAGCCTGCAATGCATATGAAGGGAGAGGAATGATTGGGTTGGCCATGAAAGGTAATATATTGTCCAATTATTATGCTCCAAATTATAGAACTCTATCTAAACATTACGCTTTAAACTATAAGGGTTCGTTCGGCAACCAGGTTAAGTTTCCCAAACCTCAGTTTGGAGAGTTTCAAGCCCAAAATGGGGTTATAGAAACTACACCTTGTTTGGGAGTCAAAATAGAGTTACTAAAACTGGGGTTTGGAAGCTCCCAAACCTTATAGTACTGGGGTTATTAGAAGTCCACTTTGAGTAGATTTTTTATTTTAACTTAAGCGTAACCCCGGTTTCAAAAGGTTACTGAAATTGGCATTTGTATGGTTACAAACCCTAGTTTCATTTTAACTTAAAAATAACCCTGGTTTCAGAAACTATGTTGCCAAACAAGCCTAAAGTATATCTAAACATCAGGACACCTAAAACCAACAATCATGCCCACTTGAATTTCCTTCCAATAGTGTGATGCCATCACAAAGGCAAGTATAAACGGGTATCTTGATTGCTCTCTTAAGATGTTGATGATACTGAGTATGACAGGCCTAATTTTCTTTTAGCCAATGAGGTATGGTTCATTCGTAAAAAAGAGGGAGTGGCTTATGGGGATCCCGGATTCAAGTCCGGATATGACCAGCTAATGCCAAAAAAACAAAAAGGGCCCTATGATAGGGACCTTGTTGCCCAAGCCATAAGGACATGTATGCTAGGCAACCAGTCACCATGACACATTTCTTCCCGAGGAAGATTGAAAGATGAGTCAAGAATATACACGGCAGACAGTACACACTGAGATCATAATTTAGGAAAGGAGTTGTGGCAGCAGTATCAAACCGAATTATAGTAAAGATGGCTGAGAACAAGAACAGAGACACCACAACATCAACTCCCACTATTGTAAAGATGACAGGGAAAATCACACACAAACATTTGTAATAAATAAATAAATACACATGCACATAAGTAGGTCGGTAGAGTTCTTTTAACGAGGTTGGGTAAGCCTATTAGGTAAAAGTGAATTCTGTTACCTAAGCCCGATGTTACTCAATGCAACTCCTTAATGCCTCGTTTGGCAAGTGGAGTTAGCTCAAAAATTGAGCTAATTTTGACTAACTTTTGCCAAACGATCAAATTTTGACAAGAGCTAGCAAGTCATGATGAAAATAGATTTAACTCAAAATTACCTCGAAATCTATCCAATTCTCCAAAATTCAAGAGTTGCAAATTCCACCAAAAGGTCGGTATTAGCCTCTCTCTCTCTCTCTCTCTCTCTCTCTCTCTCTCTCTCTCTCTCTCTCACAATCCTTAACTCTAAGTAAATCTAGTTCTGACCAAACAACCATCTCAACATGAGTTGCTAATTCTTCCATAATAAATCTCTCAAAAATCCTAATTCCTAACTCCTAACTCCACTTGCCAGACGAGGCCTAAAAGTTGTTATAATAGTTAAGATAAAGAGACACCAAACCCTAGGATCAGGGCGGGTCAGCATGAGATGATCTGATGGATTTGGATGTGACTGGTGCTGCTGCAGGGTGCAACCAACTATGTCAAGTCAAATTGAGTCTGTTTGTCAATACCAGCACATGCTTCAGAAGGTCATAACTCGGGGATTTGCATCACTGTTTTGAATGTCACCATTCTAAACTGATTTTGACTCCTTATCTTGCCAAGGTCCAATTAGGGTGGTGGAACACCCTTTCCAAGACAGACAAACCAAGGAGCATGCCAAGGTCAAATCAGGGTAGTGGAGCACCCTTTCCAACATAGACAAACTAAGTAGCACGCTACATATTTCCACAAATACCTGGAAGGCTTTACTTTAGGGCAAAGCTGATATATATGGCCTAAAGTTCCTATGAAACTGAGAAGCCCTTGCCTCCGTCATAAATAGCATAAACTGAAGTAATATGTATAATTGAAAAACAAAATTAAGCACTGTATCAATGCCAAGCAGACAAAACAAAGCAGTCAAATCTCATGCTGAGCAAAGAGACTAATGTAGCAACAGTATTATGAATGGCAATCACATAAAACATCAGTTCTAATGGAGTGAAGATAAGTACAAATTTACTACCATTGGTACTCACCAGGCATCCATTATGAAGCCGTATGGCAGCTGTCTGATATTCTTTCATTTTATCTACAACGGGCTGTCCAAAAGAAAATAAAATTTTATAAAATAAAAGAAGGAAAACTACTTCAGGATCCACAAGTCTCAGAAACCATAATCAGATCTAAATTGGAGGATTTATAAATTTTACAAGAGGATCAAATATTCATGCAGAACCACAATTTGAACTGCCAGTTTGTACAGAAGTGGGCAAAGTGAGCATTCTTGAATAAGGATCCAGCGGGCCTAAATTTGGAGGTATAAATAGAACGTAACAGCATTGAACATTAAAATCACAAAAAACGACAATCAAATAATACATAAAATTATATATAATTGCTTCAGGGTTAGTCAGGCCTTGAAACTGAAGTAGTAATATCATCAGATACCATACAGCCTGTCAATTTTCATGGAATGCTTAGGATTTCATTCAACAAAAACATCATGCTTTCAAAAATGAGAGAGCCCTGACCCCCCGGCAAGCAACTATGCTATATACACACACATGTGCATGCACACACATAACAGACATGCCTTTCCAGATCATGAGATGACTGAAAGCAACTTTGAGTGAATTACTAAAGACTGACACATGTACAGTTAATGCACAAGCAACAATTTGTTTTGATTTAAAGAAGAAAGATAATAAAAGTATGACTTGTAGACATGGACATGAGTGTCCTACTTCGACACGGACACAGGGTGTCGAATACGAAAAATTATCTAGAATCCAATATGACGAGACGTCTATATGTGTCTATTTTTTTTTCTACGTTTATATTGAACTCATATAAATATGTACATTAGAATGTTATTCACTAATAAACTGATTTACAAAATAATTTATAATTTGCCGAAAGAAGGCATGGCATGTTTTATCTTGTTATAATTCTGAGAAAGAGGTAAATAAAGCTTTGCAAATTTGTAAGTGCCGGACACACATGGACAGGTGTGTTGTGTCTAGCCGTGTCGACACGCCTGTTTTAGTTAGAAGTGTTTTACATACCATAGAATAGAAGAGATGAAGTTGGAATTATAATGGGTAAAGAATTTTAAAGATAATAGTACATACAAGCACACAGTTCCATGCCAATCACACACAAAGCATCAATAATTCCCCAGAAGGCTTTATTGATACTCATAAGCAAGCCTTTGTTGCTAGGCTGAGGCTACCCTTAACTGTGGTCGCGTCCTAATTTCTCTGAATGTGTTGTGCCTCCAACTGATGATGAACACATGGAAAAGCATCATTTGGTTCTTGTCCTACTTTCGAACGTCAAGGTGACTCCTTCCCTAAATAGGTGGACTTGCATACAATTCACCACAATGGGCATGTATCAAGGGGATTTTCCTTGAAATCTGACTTGTGCATCATAGAGGGGAAAGCCACATGCTCAAAGAGTTAGGTAGGTGGCCTTGATAGACTCGGGGGGGGGGGGGGGTGTGTGTTTAATAAGCAAGTATGTGTTATGGCATATAATGCATGGTGATCATGGATCTAGAGGAAAAAGGTTCAACCTGCACAAGTGCATTGTCAGATAAGAGGGCCAGAGGCTACAAGGAAATTAAGAGGGAAGTGGGGATTAAGAAGAGTTTTTTTTTTTTTTTTTTTTTTTTTTTTTTTTTTTTTTTTTTTTTTTTTTTGTTGGGTGGGGGGGGGGGGGGGGGGGGGCAATTTTCTACCTTAACCATCATCCTTGTATACATCAATCCTGTGAATAACATCCTCAAACTCATTCACCATTATGATGGTGATATGATGGATCCTAAGCAAATGATCAGTATGTTTGGGATGAAGATGATTTGGGAAGAAGAAAGAAACACAGATCAAACGCACAATCAAAAACACAAGAAATTTACGTGAAACACCCAAATCGGGAAAAACCATGGAGCCGCACACAAATCCACTATATTTGAAAGAGATTACAGAAGAAGAGAAAACCTCACAGCCGCTCTATATTTACAATAGGCTATAACACACTCAGATCTTCTCTTCTTAATATTAATGACGACACATCTTCTTTTATAGAGAAAAATAGGATTACAAGTTGTGAAATCACCAAACTGTCATTGACACGTTTTTCGAGTTTCACAGGCCACGAAGCTTTCAGACTGGACTGCTTCCGCTATGCATCTCTGAGACGCCTCTCCAAAACAGAGCTTCTGAGACTAAGCTGTCACTCCGAGATGCAACTCTGCACTGTCGCTAAGCGGAGTGCTCCTCCGGGTAGATGCTTCAGAGTGCTCCTCCAAAGTGATATCAAGCTTCTCCTCTGGAGCGAGACCCCGACCATGACCGCATCCTGAAACTCCTAACACATCGAACCTCCTTACCGGAGTGCTTCGCACTTCAATCCTCGTTTCGAGATCTGCAATGAGACTTCTCATTTTTCGTCGGGGCTCTACCCTCACACCCCCAGAAGGGGGCCCTCCGCGACCTGTCCGCAGGTCAATTCGCGAATAATTCTACATAGGGCAACCAAAACAATAATCAGGCTCCACAACTTAACACACTATTGGGTACTTCTATCTTTTCACTTGGCATGAATATATTCACCTCTTTTGATATGCACAAAAGGTAATCGGTGTATGATGTATGTCATTGTCCTAAGATACGAGCTTTCAAATGAGTTGGAGATAAATATGCTAAACTAGAAACATAGAAAATGTTGTACCTATAGGATAAGGATAGAGGATAAGGAAAAAAATTGAAGAATTCACATAGAACTTTTGATCAAAAAATCAAATAGAAGAGCCTAGATTTCAAATGAACAAATTCAAACTTGGTATAAAGGATAAAAGCATGGTTCAAAATCTCAAAATCAGAATTGGAATCGGCTGATAGTTTTAGGTATCAAAATAGGTCATATCAGCTATACCATCTCGGTAATATAAGTATCGATTAAAAAAATAAAAAATAAAAATAAATAAAAAATTTGTTCAGATAGTAGCATTTTAATATATTTTTAGAATAAATGATGTAATTTGAATCACATTTGAACAAAAAAATTACAATACAAAACAACTGGTGCAAAGACATAAATTAATAAGGTATTTACAAAAACATTACAATACAATTAATCTAACAAACAAATTATATTTTATTTAATTATATTCATGATAATTATTTTCTAACATTTTCTAGAATTAATTAGTTAACTGTTACTGTGAGTAGTGCTCTTAGGCGCCATGGTCGTTGGAATCCTTTTAAAGACGTGAAGGGTATGAGATTGGAAGGACTCTGAGTGTGGACTCAAAGATCTCAATTAAAGCACCAAATGCAGCGGGTAATTTCAGGAAAAATTATCCACTCAACAAATTGTAAGGATCAATGAATGAATTTCAGATATAAAATCAGAACTAATGCACAGATTTATGTGAAAATCCGAAAGAAAAAAATCACGGTGCAAGAAAGAGTGATTTACTATAATTCAGAGAAAAGTATAATGGTGATAGCCTGATCTCACACGCTAGAGTTTCTGGGGTTGATCGTTCCCCTCTCGTTGGTGGGGGTCTACTATTTATACAGGTGGGTGTGTTGGATAAGATTACAGAGAGTTCTCATATATTTAAACATCTATACTATCTCAACTGCTGATCTTGGAGGCAGTTGGAACCAAACATTTTTATTTGAATTGGTAGAACCAGTATTCGTCTTTATCCTATGGGGTCTATCAACTGCCAATATGGTTGAACTGCTCCCAAGCTGTAATTGTCGGATTCAAATGAAGATTTGACTTGAAAATGGGGGTACTTGTAACTGACTCTATCTTTATCCTTTGGCTGCTTGAACTGCCCGAGTGCCCGGAGTTCAGGTGAGGCTAGAATTCTTCTTCAGATGTTCTTGATATGGGCACGTGTCACGTGATCATCCAAGGGCTGGATGGACATGCATTATGATCTCGATGGGGTCAGAAACTGACCAATACAACTATATTAGCAACCATTTCGTGACAAATTTTCTAATAAAGTTTAATTAATCTAACAAACTAACGTATAATTAATCTAACAAACTAATTATATTCTACTTAATTATATGGCAACTATTTTCTAACCATTTTCTAAATTTTAAATAAATTAATTATTTATATCGAAGTCAAGAAATTATTACGCATTTTCTAACTATTTTCAGCATTTTTCTAGTAGATCAAGTACTAAAAATAATTAATCTAACAAATTATTCCTCTTCTCTATTTTGGAAATTGTTAGTAAGGGAGAGGAGTATTTATAATCTCTAGTAAGTGTAAGCATAGGATTCTCTTGAGCTCGAGAATAATCATTGTACCCATAACATACCGAAAGTGAAATAATATTTGACATCACTGATTTGTGGTATCAGATTAAAAAATCGATAGAATTAAACAACTCGTTGTCAGTTAATCAAACTTTTACTTTGCAATATAGGAAAAATACTGCTGAATTTGCTGGAGTTTCACAATAATTGTGTTGGAATCGGCTGGAATCAAAATGGAATCAGCCAATATTGGCCAATTCCAACCAATTCCATTCTGATTCCAATCGATTCCGGCCGACTCTGACGGATTCCGACTCTGAACCACCAATTATTATAACGGTCGTGATATTATGGGTGATGTGTTGTTGAGATCGCATACAGGTAATCTCTTCACAGTCCATAACCGCCCGCCTGAATGCAGGGGCGTTACACGCTTTCAATGTGGGAGAGAGAAAGTGGCATAATTGCAGGCGAAGATCTCGACGGTCGCTGTTGGAGACTTCCGAGGTGAATCGGGAATCTTGGACTACAGATGACTCCGAAAGATAATATCTTCGAAATAAGTAGCTATGGAATGGCTCTGGGTGGCAGAGTTTGTAAGGAAGGATCAGGATTTGTAGGCATCTCGTTGACAGGTTATCAGTTGTGTGGGCATGTGTCGATATCTTGATGAGAGTTAATTTTATACCACTACAAATGTCCCCCGCTCTTTCACTTGCCGGAGCCTGTATGAGGGAAGTCGAAAGAGCAAAGTTAGATAGGGATCCTAAAGGCCTTGAATTCTTCTTGATGTTGATGAAGGGGAGGATCTGGTCCATCAATGTGAATCTTCTAGATTTCGTCTAAAAGAATGACAAGTGGCGTGTCGATTGATTAGTTTGGCTTGAAATCTATGATTGGCGTCTTTTCAAATCTTGACGCCATAATGACTGAGATCGTGTGACAGAGGCGATTAATATCCTGCCGATTTGGTTTACTGAGGATCTTGGGATATGAACCGACTTTTGGGGGGATTAAGGATTTGAATTGGAGATATTTCGACGACTCCGTCTATAGATATGGTGAAACCTTAAGGTAAAAATTGCTTATCTTCTTAACTTAAAAAATCTTGCTTCCAAGTTTTTTACTCTGGTGGGTTGCCATGACGTTCTTCTTCGTCTGATGGAGGAAAGAGAGGAAATGGATGAAGATGGTGAAAATGGTTGCCGTTCGGGAGTCTGATTGGTGCAAAACATCAATCTTCGTGATGAGCTTGTCATAAAATATCAGTCTTCGCAACAGGGCTCTACTATCAGGAAGGATAGATAGGGCTCCAGTTTCAACCTGGTTTGTTCGTCTGATCTTCGATCAGATCAACCCAGTTCTCATCTTGGGGCTCGAAGTTCTTTCTTGATAGCGTGTATGAGATAGGGGTAAGGGTTGTTCTGAATGGCTACTGAGGAGAATGTGACTCCACGACAATCTTGTTTGTATTGAAGTCTTCATTCTGATCGGACACCGCTGCCTCGCGCTTGGAGATTCTTATATTGTGGCAAGCAACGGGAAGGAAGAAGGGGGGATTCGTCGGGATGACGCCGATGAAGCACTCCTTCCAGAGCTCTGACCTCTTCCTCAAAACAAAAGACCGTGGTGTGATATCATCACTGGCTTGCGAACTTCCGTTTGAGATTCGAGGCGGAGATGAGATCTTTTCACTGGAGGAACCCTTGTGGAGCTTTTTTCAAGGCCTTTGGATGGTGGCGTGAACAATAAGGTCGTGTATCCGTGAAGTATTCTCCGATAAACAAACCTTTATTTGCTTCGGCATCAGGAACCTGTTTGATGATGGTAGGGCCGGATGGGTAAGAGCTGGATCATATGTTTCTTTTCAAAAAAGTAAGCTTAAAGTGTAATGAAACTCGTATTACTCTTGTTAGATGTAATTAAGTATGTATTTGAAGGAATATATTCATAATGGAAAGACTTTTTGGAATAAAACATATAAAACGCTCTTTGGAATAGAAACATTTGTTTAGATCTTACCTGATACCATTTGCTTTATTCGGAATCGATCATGTCTCCTCTGAGTGTCTGCCTTTAGCACTAGGATATTTGATTTGGCATGTGGATGGTTTAGTAAGTTTGCGATGTTCCCGAGTGGGGGTAGTCCCATCAGTGATACCTGTAAATTCCAGCAGCGGAGTTGGATTCACGTGTGCTTCCGAATAGGGGTTTGACCCATCAACGGAGCTATGAACTTGAAACTCTGAGAGGAGAAAATCCCTATAGCAGAGTCGAGCCTTCGAGCGTGGAAAATTCAAACAGCGGAGTCGAGAGATGCGCAAACAAGCATGTAATTGAACAGCTTAAACCATATGTTAGACATAATAAGAACTAAAAAAAGACGTAAATCAAATAGGTTGTGCTGACAAGTCTATGTACATTAAGCTTCTGATCACGCGAAACTAGTACGTCGACAGGATAAACCAAACAAAGAAACCCTCATGTATATACCAGTCATCGGTTAATCATACACAACCATGTCATCCCAGGATGAGTAATACGTGCAACCATTCACAAAAGTGGTGTTCGAACAATACCTAGGCAGAGTGTGCCTCTCCGAGATGTACAAGCGTCAGGGACTGATGAGGGTCACTTCTATCAGCATAGTAGAGATTCAAGTGGGGATACTCCTACAGCGGAGGGTTTCGACTGCTCGTAAGCCAAATAAGATGAGCCTGCAGGCCGGTATGCTTGTGTTGCCGACTCTGAGTGAGGAACACTCCCACTTCGAGACGTACAAGCATCAGGCACTGGTAGAGGACACCGATCAGCATGGCAGGGATTTCGAGTGAGGGACACTCCCATAACGGATGGTTTTGACTGCTCATAAGCCAATCGAGATGGAGCCCGTAGGCTATTGCTTGCATTACCGACTTGTATTGCCGACTCCGAGTGGGGGACACTCCCATTTCGAGACGTACAAGCATTAGGGACTGATGGGAAACACTCCCATCAGCATAGCTGGGACCTCGAGCAGGGGACACTCTCACAGCGCAGGGTTCTGAAAATCACCTAGAGGGGGGGTGAATAGGTAATAATGCTAATCTAATGAACTTAATGCGGAATTTAAAAACTAATTGCAATTACAACAATTGAAGCACACACAAGCTAGCCAAGCAAATAGAAATGAATGACAATTGTGAAATAATGCAAGGCACAATACAAAGAGAGAGAGAAAGAGTAAGAGTCAATGGAACAAGCGCAAACAACAAGATTTGTTTCGAGGTTCGAGCACCTAGCTTTACGTCCCCGCCTTCACCCAGAAGGATTTCGAATCCACTAGCTTGTCCACAAAGGACTCCCACACAGGGAACCTCCACCGAGGATTTGGGGCAATACAATCACAAGTACCCAACTCCTCTCCTTACAAACACAACCTCCTCCTTGAGGCAAAGCACCAAGCCAACAAACAATCACCTCACAACTTGAGGGATTAGCACAAAGCTTACACAAGGATCACCTCACACCTTGAGGGATACTACCCACTTGCACAACCTCCTCAACACAATGAGGGTAAGGCACAAAATCAAGCAAAGATTGGGTTTATAACTTGGTAATCAAAAGACCACAAACAATCTCTTTTCCCACACAAAGATCCTATAGAATAAGATAGTAGATGTAGCTCAAGTGTGGAGAAAACCAAAGGAATGAAAATCAAAATCACAAAGAAAATCCTTGGAAAAAATTAGAAACCAAGATAAAGAAATTGAATCAAACACTTTTCCCAAAAACCCTTTTCTTTGATTTTCCAAACCCTAGCAATAACACCAAATAGATTGTTCAATTAAAGCCCAAAAACTTCTTTTGATTGCTGTGAAAACACTAGAGAAAGCTCAAAAAATTCGTCCAAAAATTCTTTAGAGAAAACTGTTGGCCCGAAAGCCCATCACTCTAGTTTTGATGATGATCAACTCATGTAGTTATAGTACTAATGATCTTGTGTTTAATTAGTGACAGATTTATGATCAAGATCTTAGTAGGTGCATAGCTTCAAAAAGGATTTAAAGTCAAGTTTTGGAGCTAGCACGGTTTGATCCAAGAGCCATTGGATCGTGTTTGGACCAAGTCAAGAAGATGAGAAGGCTTCAAGTGAAAACTTCAAGAAGATGAAGACTTGTGTCTAGGTTTGTTTTAGAAGATTTTATTTTTAGATAAAATGTAAAGGATAGAGTAGTTGGTGGATTGCTCAAGTACATATACACACACACTCTTGATAGTTTTGTTTTTACAAAAGATTTTCTTTTTGAGAAAATACATGCTTGGTTTTTGGTATTCTAGTTTATATATTTTTAACCAAAACCATGTTTAGAGCTTAATGTCAAAAACATAGATATTTCACCATGTTTGTGTAGTGGATCATATCCATACACTCTATGCTTCAAATGAGTTTAAATATCTTGTTTTTGTATTTGGAGAAGTTTTGGAAAAACAAGTTTTGAAAAATCAAGTTTGGAAAAATACTGTTTTTCATTTGAGCCAATTTTTCCATATTACAAAAATAGTCCAAATCATTTATAACATGCCTTGATTTTGTGCAAGCATGTTTGTTTATCAAAGTATATTGGTAAAAACTATTTTTGTAGATTTTTCAGTATTTTATGGGATTTTATTTCAATCAAAAAGACTAAGTTTTAAATCCCTTTACAGTTCTGTCCTGGCTTCAGCCGGTCGACCGAGCCGGTCGACCGACGTGCACAGACGTGCACGCCAGTTCTGGCAGGAGGCCGATCGACCGACCCGATCGACCGTCTCTCTGGAAAGGCCCCGGCCGACCGAGCGGTCGACCGGACAGAGAGACTTGCTCTCTGTATCCTGGGCCTCGGTCGACCGACCGGTCGACCGATGGCACAACGGTCTGAAATATGACCGTTGGCCGGTCGACCGGGCGGTCGACCGACAGTTCTGACAGACCCCAACGGCTAGTTTTTGGAGCCCTATAAATTGGGCCATTGGGGGCTGTTTTCTCTAAGATTTCAAGTGAATTTTTACAACAGTTTTTCCTACTCTTTTAAGAGGTTTTCTCCACTTATATTAGAGCCAATATTTCCAATCAAAAGGAGAGTTTATCAAGAGTGTTTTTAAAGAGATTCTTTGAGTTTTCCTCCACCATCTCTTTCCTTGTTTTCTCACACAAACACTTGAGCAATCCATTGATCATTCATCCTATAGGAGTGTTTTTTGTGAGAGGATTTTAGGTGATCAAGAGTTGTGATCACCAAAGTTCTTCTTCGTTTCTTTGAGGAGGCGGACGGTTGCGTTCGCATTGTTTCGGGTCCTAGTTGGGACTCGGTTGTTTCGAGTTCGGGTGCGAACTCTTTGTTTGAGGTGCGGCCTCGGCGAGCCGGTGGGCTTGCGGTGTGTACGGACTAGGGAGTCCGAGAGCTTGTAGGTGTTGCGGCACCGAGGAGTGATCCATTGGATCGATTATAGTGGAAATCCTTCGTGTGTCAAAGGCGGGGATGTAGAGCAAGTGTGCTCGAACCTCGAAACAAATCCCTTGTGTTTGCGATTGCTCACTCTCTCTCTCTTTGTCTTCTTGTTTATATCTTGCATGCTTTTATTGTGCTTATCCTTACATGCTTGATATTCATAGTGTGCTTATTTGATATACATGCTTGGGCTTGTTTGCTAACACTTGTATTTAACCAAGAGAGCCAACGCGGCACCTCAACCCTTATCTAGGGGAATCTAGAGGAGTTTGTCTAGAGCCCTTCACGGGGAATTCGGCAACACTCTTGTGTTATACGTGGTGTTTAGTTTAAAGAGTTTGTTTAGGTCATAATAGTTTTTACTTCCGCATTATTTGTTCATTAAGTGACCATTAGATTAGCCATCACCTATTCACCCTCCCTCTAGGTGATCCTACAATTGGTATCAGAGCCAAGTGCTCTGAATTTGGGTCTTACAACTTAGAGTTAAAGATCCTCATTTTTAGGCTAATCACAATATTTGTACACATACCATGGACTTCATGTCACCACCCACTTTTGACATTCTTAACATCCAAATTTGGAAGGTTAAGATGTCTTTGTACCTCAAGGCCCTATGCATTCATGTTTACCTTGCCATCACTTATGATTATTGTTTAAATGGCAAGAATATTGAGGCTAATGCAAAAGCCCTAAATGCTTTAAAGTCAACCCTAAATGATGATTATTTATCTAGGGTTTCTAACATTGATTCGGCTTTGTAGCATGGAACATCATCACCTCCCTTGGCGAAAAGGATCTATATTATGCCGGGAGCGATTCGGACGTTGGAAGCGACACCTCCAACAAGTGCTATATGGTCCAAGAGGATAACCCCTTGAGGTAACTACCGAATCCGAGGTAGATGAAGATAACATGTCATATGATGAGCTTAGTATTTTTTGTCAACTCCTTCTTGAAAAATATGACATGATTAAGAAAAATAATAAAAAATTGAAAAAGGATTTTGTTTGCATGCAAAAAGAAAATGATTCATTTAAAAATAAGATTGCATGCTTAGAAAAAGAAAAGGAAGATTTGAAAAATGAGAATGTTTCCTTGATGTCCAAATTAAATAATCTTTGTGAAGGAAACACATTTTGAAAAATAAAATTGTTTTGGTGGAAAAACAAAAGGAAATTGCTTTTCAAGAAAACAACTCTTTGAAAAGAAAAATTTGTGAAAAAGAAAAGGATTTTGTTTCGAAAAAGAATAAGAAAAATGATTCTCATTCTCATCATGCTTTACATGCTACTATTAATGAAAATGAGATTAATCTTTTGAAAAACAAAATTAATTGTTTGAGCTCTACTTTGAGCACATGTGCATTTAACCACACTAGATTGGAGTCTATGTTTTCAAAGAAACAAGCTCCACATTCTCATGCACATCATCATCATGCATATGCTTATGTTGCACGCCACGATCATACACATACACATAAGCATCCTAAGGTGTACAAGTGTACACATTGTGGCCGCAAAGGCCATTTAGCAAAATTTGTTATGATAAGATAAATGCTTTAAATTTTGCTAATAAAAATGTTTGGGTGCCTTATAAGACTAACCCTCAAGGACCCAAAAGAAAATGGGTACCAAAACCCCTACCGTGTGTTTTTGATGTAGGTAAGGGCTCTCACACGACGTGAGAGAGATGGTGCCTTGATGGTGGATGCACATGGACTTGATGGACACATATATAGATGCATCGCTATCAAGGAGATTTGGTGGGTCAACCACCATGTTTGGAGTTTTGGAACATAGTTCCTTAGTTGGTAACTATTTCTAAACTCTTAGTTTTTTTTCATACTTATTCATTTTTGACATCATATAGCATGTTCATGTTTTTGTGCTTCATGTGGTAAATACTAGTTTAAATGTAGTTTTTATCAAAACTTGTATTTATACATGTACAAATAGTGAAAACAAATTGATTCATATATGTTTGCACTTCATGCTCATTTGCACCCACTATATGCACATGTATAGCCTAGTTTTGATGATTCTCTCATTTACACTTGTTTTGCCTATTTTAATGTTTTACTTCATGTATATGTAATTTTTGTTCAAATCTAATAAATATACATGTATACCCGTGAGTCTCTTGCCTTCATGCAAACACCTTTAATAGACTCTTTTATGTTTGGGATATGTATGCATATTGTTAGATTTAGATAAATCATACATATACCTAGAAATTTGTTTTGTTTTAATGAAAAATAAATTTTTATGTTTTGTTTGATAAAAATAAAAGATTCATGTTTCTTTTTGAGCCTAAATGAATATTTTCATGAAAATGCTATTTACATGATTATTGAATACTCACACTTTATTTGTTTTGTCATGACTTTGTTTCATGAACACTTTTATGAGCTTAATCGATTTTGAGTGTCATTTCTTGTGTATTTAGTATGATTCTTGAAAAACATATGATTTGTTTTGAAGGATCTTTAACTAGTTTTTCAAAAATTAATTTAACTAGTTATTTATTCTTCAATGTTTATGAGATATACACATGATCCTATTATTGTTTCAATTGGTATCATTGAATCGTTTCAATTGGTATCAATTTGACTCTATTTTTGTATATACTCATATTTTGTTTTCTTATATATGTATGTATCAATTTCATTTGGTATACTCATTTTTCATACATATATATGAGTTATTTGTGCTTGAGTTAAAATTGTTTTACATGTTTAAAGCACAAAGTTGTTTATGATAAGAAAATAAAATTTTAAGAAGGATTCTCAAGATTTGTTTTATTGAGAAAATTCAAAATTTTGTTTTATAAGAAAAATTCAAAAATTTTGAGTTGTATTGCCTATATGCAAGGAGAGCTTAACATCTCTTCTACATATAGATTCATGTTGAGTGTATTGTATATTGAGGAGCTTTACAACTCTTCTTTATGTGGTACACGTGTGTAGGGGGAACTTCACATCTCCTCTTATGCATTACATATTATACGTTATGTGAATTAGGGCTTGTCATCCCTCTTTCATGTAATGTATGTGTAGGGAAGTTACTTTACCGTTTTCCTCTTCATGAATGTATATCGCATATAACCTTTTATTGACTTATTTGTTTACACCCCTTATTGGTTTCTTTGTTTCGGACAAAAAAAGGGGGAGAAAAATTTATTTGATTTTGTTTTTACTTTAACCCTTTGTTGATGATTGACAAAAAGGGGGAGAAGTATTTGAGATCTATACATGTTTTCCTTGCTTAAGGGGGAGAAGTATTTGTTTTCCTTGCTTAAGGGGGAGTAGTATTTGTGTTTATGCATATATGTTTTGTTTTGCAAATAGGAAAAAAAGATTTTGTGGTTTTGTTTTATGCTTGATTAGCATGTTTACTCCTTCATTTGCATACATGTTTATGAGCATACATTGCATATTTTTGTTTGTTTGTTATGCATGAGTTAAGGGGGAGCTTCTTTGAAGCTTTACTTTAATCCATGCATATATAACTTCATGAGTTTTGTCATCATCAAAAAGGGGGAGATTGTTGGCCCGAAGGCCCATCACTCCAGTTTTGATGATGATCAACTCATGTAGTTATAGTACTAATGTCTTGTGTTTAATTAGTGACAAATTTATGATCAAGATCTTAGTAGGTGCATAGCTTCAACAAAGGATTTAAAGTCAAGTTTTGGAGCTAGCACGGTTTGATCCAAGAGCCATTGAATCGTGTTTGGACCAAGTCAAGAAGATGAGAAGGCTTCAAGTGAAGACTTCAAGAAGATGAAGACTTGTGTCTAGGTTTGTTTTTAGAAGATTTTATTTTTAGATAAAATGTAAAGGATAGAGTAGTTGGTGGATTGCTCAAGTACATATACACAAACACATTCTTGAAAGTTTTGTTTTTACAAAAGATTTTCTTTTTGAGAAAATACATGCTTGGTTTTTGGTATTCTAGTTTATATGTTTTTAACCAAAACCATGTTTAGAGCTTAATGTCAAAAACATAGATATTTCACCATGTTTGTGTAGTGGATCATATCCATACACTTTATGCTTCAAATGAGTTTAAATATCTTGTTTTTGTATTTGGAGAAGTTTTGGAAAAACAAGTTTTGAAAAATCAAGTTTGGAAAAATACTGTTTTTCATTTGAGCCAATTTTTCCATATTACAAAAATAGTCCAAATCATTTATAACATACTTTGATTTTGTGCAAGCATGTTTGTTTATCAAAGTATATTGGTAAAACTATTTTTGTAGATTTTTCAGTATTTTATGGGATTTTATTTCAATCAAAAAGACCAAGTTTTAAATCCCTTTACAGTTCTGTCCTGGCTTCAGCCGGTCGACCGAGCCGGTCGACCGACGTGCAAAGACGTGCACGCCAGTTTTGGCAGGAGGCCGGTCGACCGACCCGTTCGACCGTCCAGAGAGCTCTGCTCTCTGGAAAGGCCCCGGCCGACCGAGCGGTCGACCGGACAGAGAGACTTGCTCTCTGTATCCTGGGCCTCGGTCGACCGACCGGTCGACCGATGGCACAACGGTCTGAAATATGACCGTTGGCCGGTCGACCGGGCGGTCGACCGACAGTTCTGACAGACCCAACGGCTAGTTTTTGGAGCCCTATAAATTGGGCCATTTGGGGGCTGTTTTCTCTAAGATTTCAAGTGGATTTTTACAACAGTTTTTCCTACTCTTTTAAGAGGTTTTCTCCACTTATATTAGAGCCAATATTTCCAATCAAAAGGAGAGTTTATCAAGAGTGTTTTTAAAGAGATTCTTTGAGTTTTCCTCCACCATCTCTTTCCTTGTTTTCTCACACAAACACTTGAGCAATACATTGATCATTCATCCTATAGGAGTGTTTTTTGTGAGAGGATTTTAGGTGATCAAGAGTTGTGATCACCAAAGTTCTTCGTTTCTTTGAGGAGGCGGACGGTTGCGTTCGCATTGTTTCGGGTCCTAGTTGGGACTCGGTTGTTTCGAGTTCGGGTGCGAACTCTTTGTTTGAGGTGCGGCCTCGGCGAGCCGGTGGGCTTGCGGTGTGTACGGACTAGGGAGTCCGAGAGCTTGTAGGTGTTGCGGCACCGAGGAGTGATCCATTGGGATCGATTATAGTGGAAATCCTTCGTGTGTGTCGAAGGCGGGGATGTAGAGCAAGTGTGCTCGAACCTCGAAACAAATCCCTTGTGTTTGCGATTGCTCACTCTCTCTCTCTCTCTTTGTCTTCTTGTTTATATCTTGCATGCTTTTATTGTGCTTATCCTTACATGCTTGATATTCATAGTGTGCTTATTTGATATACATGCTTGGGCTTGTTTGCTAACACTTGTATTTAACCAAGAGAGCCAACGCGGCACCTCAACCCTTATCTAGGGGAATCTAGAGGAGTTTGTCCAGAGCCCTTCACGGGAAATTCGGCAACACTCTTGTGTTATACGTGGTGTTTAGTTTAAAGAGTTTGTTTAGGTCATAATAGTTTTTACTTCCGCATTATTTGTTCATTAAGTGACCATTAGATTAGCCATCACCTATTCACCCCCTCTAGGTGATCCTACAAAAACCTCTTTCCAATGGGGTATTTATAGCCCATTTACAAAACTAGCCGTTGGCAGCAGATCCTGCCAAAAATGAACTACCGGTCGACTGGTCGGTTGACCGGCCAACGGTCACATTTGACAGCTGGCAGCTACCGGTCGACCGGGCGGTCGACCGTCCCCAGAACCAGAGAGCAACGGCTCTCTGGCCGATCGACCGCTCGGTCGATCAGGAGCAAACAGAGAGCAACCTGCTCTCAGTCGGTCGACCGTGCGGTCGACCGGCTTATGGGGCAGCCAGCGTGCACGTATCCGTGCACGTCGGTCGATAGAGACGGTCGACCGGCTACTTGGTACGGTCGACCGCCCGGTCGACCGACTTAGCCTGGCAGCAGCAGTTCTAGTCAGAAAAACATGTAATTTTTAATTCTAAAAATTCCCATAAAAATCTCTAAAATTACACAAAAATAATTTTATCATTTTACAATGAAATATGAACTTGTGTTAAAAATTTCAATACAAATTTCAAACAATATGGACCATTTTTGTGTTATAGAAATTTTGCCAAAAACCAAAAATCGTATTTTCTAAAACTTGAATTTTTTTTGAATAGAAAATACGTTTTGTCCAAAACTCATCCAAATACAAAAACATGATATCTAAACGCTTTGAAGCATGATGCATATGGACATAAGTCCAATATACATGAAACATATATATCCATGTTTTTGACTTTAATTCCAAAAATAAGTTTTGTTAAAACACAAAACCTAAAACACATGAATAGGTATATCAAGGTAAGTTTGTCTAAGTAGTTGAAGCATGCATGTATATAGAACAAATCTGATATACACTAAACCATGTAAACTTGTTTGATATAATATCTATTCATGAAAACCAAGATCGGTTAAACCAAAACGGAAAAACTGAAAACCAATATCCGAAACATGAAACGTGTGTGTTGTGAACTTGAGCATATCATACTATTCTAATCTTTACAATTTGGATCTAAATACAAAACTAAACTATGGTACCGATGTCTTCTTGTAGAGCGCCGTCTCCAAGCTGACTCGATCCAAACCGTGATTCACCGAGCTTGACTCCAATGAGTGCTATATACGATCTTGTCGCTCGGGCTCTTGAATCACCATGTGACAAGCTTTCAAAACATCTTGTTGAAGCTAATCACCAACTAATAACTTAATTAATGATCTGAAACTAAAATCACAAGATTATTAGTACACATAACTACATAAGTTAATCATCATCAAAACTAGAGTGGAAGGCCTTTGGGCCAACAATCTCTCCCTTTTTGATGATGACAAAACTCATGGAGTTATATATGCATGGATTAAAGTTAAGCTTCAAAGAAGCTCCCCCTTAACTCATACATAGCAATAAACAATAAGAATATGCAATGAAAGCTCATAAACATGTATGCATAGACATGCATAAAACAATAAAATGCTCTTGATACCAATGAAATTTTCAAAAACAAAATATGCTCGAGATATCAATTAAACTTAATATATGCAAAACATTAAATATGCATATAAAAACTTATACCAATCATGCATATATATATATATTTGAGATGCATGTTAAACTCACAAATAATTCTCCCCCTTTTTGTCAATCATCAATAAAGGGGTTAAAGTAAAAAAACAAAACAATAAATTTTTCTCCCTCTTTTTGTTTGAAACAAGGAATCAACAAAAGAGTTAAAAACAATAAAATAATGTTCTCCCCCTTTTTGTCTAAAATAAAATGATGTAAATAAGAGGTCCAATTAAAAATGTGTCAATGAGGTGCATATTGATACCAAGTTAAAAGTGAAACTATACCAATTGAAAAAAAAAACAAAAATCTTGATACCAATTGATAAGTAAACAAATAACATACCAATTGTAAATAAACAATCTTGATACCAATTGAAATTAAACAATGCAAATTTTGAATTTTTACCAATTGAAATTATTATTCTTTAAAGCATAAGATACCAATGAAATCATTATTTTCTATCATAAAGTAAGGGAGTGGAATGCAAAATCCATAGTAAACCAAATACCAATTGAAAGATGAAATACAAGTTTTTCTCCCTCTTTATGAAATACCAAATGAAACAATGAATAAGCTTGTATATGGATACCAATTGAAAACTAGTCAATTGAAACAAGATAGTCATTATAAAACAAGGTTATCGTGATCAAAATTTGTGCTCTAAGATATATGAGTATAATAAGCACAAATAAAAACATATATATGTATGAAAAATTAGATACCAATTGAAATTGATACTCTTTGAAGTACAAGCATACATATACAAAAAATATATATAAGTATACAAAAATGTCAATATTGATACCAATTGAAAGAATCTAATGATACCAATTGAAAGAATCTAATGATACCAATTGAAACAACAATAATATCAAGTGTATATCTCATATACCTATCCTCCCAATCATGTTCAAGTTTAAAATGATTTTTACCATAAAGCATTCATGAGCATGGTCTCCCATCCAACCGCCCTTGGAAGGTAGGGTTTTCAAAAATAGGTTTGAAAATATAGTTTGTTTGAAAATCTCTACCATAGTGAAGAATACGAGCTAGTTAAATGGAAAAACTTTTAAACTAGTACGAAATCCTTCAAGTAAGGAATAAAACAAAATTGCTTTTCATGAAACACATGTAAATCACATGATCACTAAACACTCAAAGTCCATAAAGCCCATATCATACTCATGAAAACACAATCATGAGAAACATAATAGAATGAGTGAACGAGTGTAATGTGAAATACATAATCATGAAAATTTGCATTCAAGCTCAAATGAAATTCCTTTAAAACATTAACACATGAAAAACTAAATTTTCATTACCAATTGAAATTACCTAAAAACATGAAAATCATCAAAACGATTTAAACTTCAAGGCATATGTATGTCATGTACAAACTAAAGTATACATACATATCCTAAACATAATGAGTCCACAAAAGTATATGCATGAAGGCACGTGGCTCAAAGGATGTATATGTATAATTAATAGTTTGGACAAGATAGACATATACATGAAGTTAAAACACATGATCATAGAAACATATCCAAAATGAGAAATACAAGTTAGAATGCATGAATAATCAAAACTAGAATATACTAGCACATCTAATGGGTACAAATAGGCATTCAAGCACAAACATAAAAAGATTTACTTGTGGCCCATTCTATGTACAAGTATAAATCCTAGTTTTCATGAAAACTAACATCTAAATATATATTCAAATCATGAAACATAAAACGACACATAAATCAACATGATAGACATAAAAATGATCATTATGTAAATCCACATGCTATTAGAACTATGAAATACATAATAGCTAAATAATGGTGAGAACACAAAAATAATGGTCCATATAATCAAGGGTGATCTCAAAAGCTATACATGCATGTCAAAGGTCTAAAAATCATGGCATTCATCATACTAATCAAAACATGATTCAACAAAACAAAAATCATAAACATCCATATGATCATTATGTATATGCATGTACATTGGATCTAGGGCATACATATTAGTTTAAACAATGTGAGAACACTAAATATAGATCCACATAAAACATGGGTGTCTCAAGTAACTAAACATGTATAACACTAATCTAATCAACATGACATAAGTATAATGAACAATAAAACATGACATGCTATAAATAGATGAACATGATAAAGCATGCAAATAAAAATGAGAGTTAGAGATAGATACCAAAACCGATGAAGGCACCTCTCTAGTTCTCCAAAACACGATGGTCCTCCACCAAACCTTCCTTGAAAGTGATGCATCCAAAAATGGTTTTCTTAAAGCATGAAACGCATACACTTCAAGGCACCTCCACTCTCACGTGATGTGAGAGCCCACACCTACATCAAAAATTTTAGGGGTGGTCTTTGGTACTCATTCCTTTTGGGTCCATAGGGGTTAGTATCTCTCCTAACCCAAACAAGATTATTTGCTAAATTTTCAACATGTAAACGATCATAGCAAAATCTAGCAAGGTGGCCTTTTCGACCACAATGTGTACACGTGTACACATGAGCATACATAGTGTGAAGATTGTGATCGTGATGAGCATGTATATGCCGTGTATGGTGTGCATGCAAAGATGGACCTTGTTTCTTACGAACCAAGGTTTCCAAGCGTGTATGATTTAAAGTACATTGGCTCAAAGTGGAGCCTAAACAATCTACACTTTTCTTCAAAACATTTATGTCATTTTCAATACTAGAAGATAAAGTGGAGCATGCAAAAGATGTGCTAGGTGAAGCTACACTAGCATGACAAACATGAGAATCTAAATCATTTTGCAAGGATTTATTTTTATTTAAAACTAAATCCAATTCTTTTGTAATGAAATCAATTTCATTTTTCAATGAAAGGTTATCTTTTAAAACAAAATCTAATTTACAAGATAAAACCTCATTGTTTTTCACAACATCATCACAATCCTTTTTACTTTTCAAAAACTCATTTTTCTTTAGAGCAAGTTCTAGTTGAGATTTAAGTGAGTCACGTTCACTTGCAATCTCTTCCTTCTCTTGCAAAATCAATTCAAAATTTGAACACAAATCCTTTAATTCTTCTTTTAGTTCAAAATTGTTCTTTTTCAACAAATCATGTTTTTCCAAAATAATTTCAAGTTTTTGAGCAAGTTCCATATTCAATGTTTGAACTTCAAAACAACCATGACAATAGGAACTAGAGTTATCATCTAGTTGAGAATCCGATTGTACCTCAAGGGAGTTTTTCCCTTGGACCATGAGGCAATGCTCGTCGGACTTGTCTCTCCTAGATCTTCTCAACTTGTTGATAATCCTTGGTAGCTCGGGAGAGGTCAAAATGCTCCAAACTGCAAAAGCCGAATCATAATGAGCAAACACATGTAAAACATCTCCATTAAGAGATGCTCTAAGTGTCTTAAGAGCTAATGCATTTGCCTTTTTATGCTTGCTAGCATTAGGGTAGGATTCTTGAGTAGTGACTTGATAAACTAGATGTCCTAGGCTTTTTAAATGACTACTCATCTTGGCCTTCCAAATATCATGTCTAGAAAAATCAAACATAGGAGGGATATCCATGAGTGCAAACTAAATGTGTGCAAATGAAAAATGCAAATGAAGATTAGCAAACCAAGATCTCACTCCTAGGTGGTTAAACCTAAATATCAGGAGCGTAGGCTCTGATACCAATTGAAAATCACCTAGAGGGGGTGAATAGGTGATAATGCTAATCTAATGAACTAAATGCAGAATTTAAAAAACTAATTGCAATTACAACAATTGAAGCACACACAAGCTAGCCAAGCAAATAGATATGAATGACAATTGTGAAATAATGCAAGGCACAATACAAAGAGAGAGAGAAAGAGTAAGAGTCAATGGAACAAGCGCAAACAACAAGATTTGTTTCGAGGTTCGAGCACCTAGCTCTACGTCCTCGCCTTCACCCAGAAGGATTTCGAATCCACTAGCTTGTCCACAAAGGACTCCCACACAGGGAACCTCCACCGAGAATTTGGGGCAATACAATCACAAGGAGTACCCAACTCCTCTCCTTACAAACACAACCTCCTCCTTGAGGCAAAACACCAAGCCAACAAATAATCACCTCACAACTTGAGGGATTAGCACAAAGCTTACACAAGGATCACCTCACACCTTGAGGGATACTACCCACTTGCACAACCTCCTCGACACAATGAGGGTAAGGCACAAAGCCAAGCAAAGATTGGGTTTACAACTTGGTGATCAAAAGATCACAAACAATCTCTTTTCCCACACAAAGATCCTATAGAATAAGATAGTAGATGTAGCTCAAGTGTGGAGAAAACCAAAGGAATGAAAATCAAAATCGCAAAGAAAATCCTTGGGGAAAACTAGAAACCAAGATAAAGAAGTTGAATCAAACACTTTTCCCAAAAACCCTTTTCTTTGATTTTCCAAACCCTAGCAATAACACCAAATAGATTGTTCAATTAAAGCCCAAAAACTTCTTTTGATTGCTGTGAAAACACTAGAGAAAGCTCAAAAAATTCGTCCAAAAATTCTTAGAGAAAACCTCTTTCCAATGGGGTATTTATCGCCCATTTACAAAACTAGCCGTTGGCAGCAGATCCTGCCAAAAATGAACCACCGGTCGACTGGTCGGTCGACCGGCCAACGGTCACATTTGACAGCTGGCAGCTACCGGTCGACCGGGCGATCGACCGTCCCCAGAACCAGATAGCAACGGCTCTCTGGCCGGTTGACCGCTCGGTCGACCGGGAGCAAACAGAGAGCAACCTGCTCTCAGTCGGTCGACCGTGCGGTCGACCGGCTTATGGGGCAGCCAGCGTGCACGTATCCGTGCACGTCGGTCGACAGAGACGGTCGACCGGCTACTTGGTACGGTCGACCGTCCGGTCGACCGACTTAGCCTGGCAGCAGCAGTTCTAGTCAGAAAAACATGTAATTTTTAATTCTAAAAATTCCATAAAATCTCTAAAATTACACAAAAATAGTTTTATCATTTTACAATGAAATATGAACTTGTGTTAAAAATTTCAACACAAATTTCAAACAATATGGACCATTTTTGTGTTATAGAAATTTTGCCAAAAACTAAAAATCGTATTTTCTAAAACTTGAATTTTTGAATAGAAAATACGTTTTGTCCAAAACTCATCCAAATACAAAAACATGATATCTAAACACTTTGAAGCATGATGCATATGGACATAAGTCCAATATACATGAAACATATATATATATCCATGTTTTTGACTTTAATTCCAAAAATAAGTTTTGTTAAAACAACAAACCTAAAACACATGAATAGGTATATCGAGGTAAGTTTGTCTAAGTAGTTGAAGCATGCATGTATATAGAACAAATCTAATATACACTAAACCATGTAAACTTGTTTTGATATAATATCTATTCATGAAAACCAAGATCGGTTAAACCAAAACGGAAAAACTGAAAACCAATATTCAAAACATGAAACGTGTGTGTTGTGAACTTGAGCATATCATACTATTCTAATCTTTACAATTTGGATCTAAACACAAAACTAAACTATGGTACCGATGTCTTCTTGTAGAGCGCCGTCTCCAAGCCGACTCGATCCAAACCGTGATTCACCGAGCTTGACTCCAATGAGTGCTATATACGATCTTGTCACTCGGGCTCTTGAATCACCATGTGACAAGCTTCCAAAATATCTTATTGAAGCTAATCACCAACTAATAACTTGATTAATGATCTGAAACTAAAATCACAAGATTATTAGTACACATAACTACATGAGTTAATCATCATCAAAACTAGAGTGGAAGGCCTTTGGGCCAACAGGTTTGACTGCTTGTAAGCCAATCGAGATGGAGCTCGTAGGTTGGTGCTTACATTGCCGACTCCTAGTGGGGGAACACTATCTCGAAACGTACAAGCATCAGGGATTGATGGGGGACACTCTCATCAGCATAGCAAGAAAACGATTAAGAGCAAAGATGCATTTTATTTGATCAAAACAAAATACATGTGCGTTGAAAGAAATACAAGGAGTGTTATTGGTTTGAACTACTTCCCTGCCCTTAGAGGAGAAATTAGTTCACTCAATCGCTCTGTACTGAGTGATTGCGCGTTGTGGCTGGACAGGAGGTGGAGCGTTGAGTTGTCCTGACCCGGAGGCTCTCCAGAGGTAAGAATGTACTTTTTAAGGAAGCCTTGACGGATAAGATTTTTCAGGTATCATCGAAGGCTCCTGTAGTGGACGGTCTTGTATTTCTTGCTATCATGGAAGGAGCAGTACTCCTCTGCTCCGTAAGGGTAGGATCATATTGGATTGGTTTCGGGTGCCTGATCCAAGGTTGGTCCTTGATGACATTAAAGACTTCGTTGATAGAAAGTTTCAACAAAATGAAATGTAGCTCTGTCCGAAAGGCTTAAAGTGGATTCAGTGAGGGGCCAGGAGCGCTTGTCTATTAAAGACAGGTTGCCCCGACTCCGATCTTGGGCATGGGTGGAGACTTCATGCGGAGACTTCGACTTTCCTCCGCCATCACCAGGCTTTGTGGAATAGTTGGAGGAAGTCTTCATTGCCTCCAGCTGGATGTAAGACTGTGCTCGGGAGAGAACCTCACTCATCTGAGTGATATTGTACTTCAAGGGGCGTTTGTATAGGGAGTGAGAGACCTGCAGCTCGCTGATGAACACGAGTGCGGAGACATTTTCACCGCAATTAAGGACCTTCACGAGTTGCCTTTGCGAAAAGCCGATGTAAGACTTGAGGTTGTCACCTTATTTCATTTTGACAGAGAGGAGATGATGGTTGTTCTTCTTGGCCTCCTAGCAAGAGGCGTACTGAGTGAGTAACGCTTTGGTTACTTCCTCGAAGTTGCAGAGAAAGCGGGTCGGCAAAGAATAGAACCAATATGATGCCACACCTTTCAAACTGGAGAAAGAGGTGATGCACAAGAGTAGATCGATGCAAAAATAGACCATCTTGTTCTAAAAATGTCTGATGTGTTGGACAGGGTCGCTCATCCCGGAGTAGTAGTCGAAGTTGGAGTTGAAAACTTCATCGGGAACTCGTATTCCAGGATGACTTTGGAGAGGGAGAAGTCGGGAACTTTGGCAGCTGAAGGCGTTAGGTGGCCTTGTAGCCTGGTTTTCGTGATCCGTTTCTGGATCAGTTCATCAAGGACTCAGAGGTCGGGAGATCCACCTACTTCAGGTTCGCTTTCTGACTGCGTCAATGACTAGTTGTTCTGAAGGGCAACAATTTGAGCTTAACGTTGGTCGTTGAGCCGCCTCAATGCCTCCTACTCATGAATGGCATTCTCGCGATCGAGAGCCGCCTGCTCCCGATCGCAATATGAATGAGCTTGTTGTTCCTTCATCTGCTCTTTTATGTCAGCGAACATCTGAAGGAGCTGGTCTTCATGCCTATAAAGTGGTAGGACATTGGCAACTACCTCCTGAGGCGAAGAGGAGTCGGTGTCCTCAGTGGTATGCGGCTAATCGTTGGTTGGTGGAAGGACCATGCCCCAGTGGTTTCAACGGTCTTGCCTTTGGACGTTGATTCGTTAACGGCTTGCTTTCTTGGGGACATCGTCGATGTGGAATAGGCTTTTTTGAGAAAGATTTTTGGGTTTTTAGTGAAGAAATCTTGAATGTAGGAATTCAGATCTCAATAAAAGTACCAGTTTGTGGTGAAGATTTTTCAATGCGAATGATCAGATGGTTGATCCGCACCACAAGCGTGAGAGAGGTCTAGTATGTAAATGTAAAACGATGATCACTATACAGAAAAAGAGACAGAGATACATGATTTTTACGTGAAAACCCAAATAAGAAAAAAACCACAGGGAGGTGAAGGAAGATCCACTATAATCTGTCAATTTACAAGGATTACAGGGATTGTTTGGAGTATCTCTGAACAAGAGTTGACTGTGAAAATATTGAGATGGTCTTGGTGTTAAGTCCAGAGAGAGGATTCAGCTAGGTCAAGTCAGGTCCATTTTTTTGTCCTCTTGTTGGAGATGAGGGTCCATTTATACTGAATTGTTGATGGTGATGAGAGCTAACTAGATTTCTGCACGATCTTCATGTGGAGGTTGGTTGTAATGGCAGTGATTATGGGTGCTCAACTGTTGGGATCACATACAGGGAATCTCTTCACGATTCATAAGTGTCCGCCTTGAATGTAGGGACATTACACGTCTTCAACGTGAGAAAGAAGAAGTGGCGTAATTGCAGGAGGAGATCTCAACAGTCACTACCTGGGAACTTCAAGGGTGAAATCAGGAATTTTGGACTGCAGATGACTCGAGTGATGTCGTCGGAATAGGAAGTAGCTCCGGGATGGCTCTAAGTCACGGAGCCTGTGGGGAAGGACTGGGAGTTGTGGGCATCTCAGTGGGAGGCTATCAGTTGTGTGGACACGTGTCAACATCTTGGTGATGGTTAATTTTTTACCACTACAATGGTGTAGCAACTAAAATAAGGCACTGACCAACTGGCAACCAATTTCAGACCTATGTTTCCTAAATGGTCAGTTATCATGGTTCTATACTAGAAAATGGAGAAACGGATGGAGACATTTCTAATCAGATTAGACCCATACTGACAAAAATGGATGAGTGCTTCTCAGGTGTCATGTCAGGGTGACCAGTGTATAGGGTATGAACAAATTAATGCTCCAAAGAGGCAATGTTTGGATGCTGCAGAAAGTCGACTTGGACTATGTTTTCTATTTTTTATCATGCTCCATTGCTAACCAAATTTCAATGGGAGCAAAATTAGATGATGATGACAACGACAAATTTGATGTACAAAGCATCAAGCCTATATCCAAAATTCTCCTTTCCCCAATCCAAAACTCATCCTCTCAAATCTTTTCTGTCATCTGCCCTGGAACCCATCAACCATTAACTCTTTTGTACTCCGTCCTTCCCAACTCAGTTAGATTTCAAAACCAGCAAAGTTTATCAATTTGAGTTCTTATTTTCCTTTTTTGTTCTGCCTCCTAGTTTCAAGGTAATGTTTTCATTGTGTACATCAGATTATGTTTGTAATTGAAACAACTGAATTCAAGGATCCTAAATAGAAATCTCAAGTCAATCTACATTTAAAATGTGCAAATGGAAGGTATATATTCACACAAGATACCTCAACCTTAAAATTACTGGATAACAAGAACTAAACAACTCATTTAGATTGAAAGAATTGACCTATGCTAAATACACTTTAGAACTTGAAGTCGTTAGTGCAACATTGTTTCCAATAGAACTCCTCCTCTACATATGGTGCTTGAGTTTTAATTATCAGACTCTATCATGAAGCCGTATTGTGTCTGAAACGTTTCTGACACGCGTGTCGGACACACGTGTCGTATGTATTTTTAAGAATTTGCCATGTATCCATGTATCGTTTCTGTGTCGGAGTGACCGTGTCCGCGCAACATAGATCATACTATCAGAGCCATAGAACATGGCAATACACAATACAATAAAAATGTTTAAGTTTATTATCTGTAACTAACTCAATGTCAGGGAAAGAACAAGTTGTGTCAACAATAGTAAGTACCGTACGCGTTCTCAAATACTGCTACTAGAATTCTCAAATCATTAACATAGCATATAATTGACAAATGAAACCCATCAACTCAATCTACTTACCAAACCAGTGTCATCAGGAGATGTCTCGGGAATCTCCTCCTTTTCCTTTGAAACATCCACCATAGTTTCCTCTTCTTCACGTTGATAAAGCTGTCCAAAAAGATGAGTAACTTCAACAGGCTTGTCAAGGATCATGAGTGAATTGCACATTGTTTGCTAATTCAGTTTCAGAACTCAAATAAAAGAATATCTGAAAACACACAAATGTATGCATTTGACTACTAAATACACTGGCGTAATTATAGCAACAAGAAAGAACTACAAAAGATTAGAATAATGGTGGTGGCATTCTGAACTTTCTATTGGCAAAATTACTCGATTATACTTTAGCTTATTCACTCATCAAGAAACTCATATGAAACAATTATTTTTCCTCCTAAAGAAACACTCATCATATGAAACAATTTGGCACGCTAACATCACAAATAAAATTAAGGACCAAACCTTGCGCTGCTCTTGAACAAGATAGGCAAACTTATCAATGTTTGGAACGGCGAGCAATTTGGGCATCAAGTAATTCCTGAAGTACCCGGGCGCTACCTTTACCGTATCTCCAGCCTTGCCCAATTGGTCGATATTCTTCAAGAAGAATCAAAACACCCAAATTTAAATCAAATCCAAATGCCAGAGGGGGGGAAAGCAAACTTTTTACGGCTCGACTTGAAAAAGCTTCTTTCTTTACCGTTGTAAGGATGACCTCGAGCTTCCGGAATCGTAGGCCTTGAGCGGTGAACAGCAACGAGTTGGTAATGCGATCGGCGCTAGGGTTTTGGTGCTGGCCGAGAAGGCGACGGAGGGCGTGGTGCGAGCTTCGTAAATGAGCCATTTTTTTTCTGTGAAATTTCAAGAAAGTAGGGTTTAAGGTTTAGGGTTTAGTGTTGAGGGGTGTTGAGGAAAAGGAGTGGGGCAATCGGAGAGAGTGTTAAGCTCACCGGCGTGGGGGTGTAGTGACCTCCCAAGGGTCTTCTGTCGCGGCTTGAAGACGGGCGGCACTGCGGTCGGCGAAGAACCGGAACCCAAGCAAAGTCAACAGACTATGGGGTTTTAGGGTGATCACGGGTTAGTCCGGACGCCTCCAGGGCCCATGGAGCTATAATTACTATTGGGCTGGGCTTCGGCCTACGTAAGTAAACTCGGGGAAGAAACCCATTAGGATGAATTACAGGTTTTTTTTTGGGTAAATTGCAGAAACCTTCTATGCTATCAGAGATCTGACACTTTACTCCATGAACTATGAAAACTGTCACTTTATCCCTCTGAGCCTCGGAATAACTATTATTAACATTTTCCAAGAGGAGACACATGACCCCTTTACATAAAAATAATTTAATTAATTTTGTTTGTTTAAAAATCAACTATCACCGTGTCCTCTTTCACCACCATCACCTCCTCCTGCTTAAATCCACCACCACCTCCTTCCCTCTTTTCCTCTTTGATCCCCCACTATCATCTCCTCCTCCACCCCACTGCCATCACCTCCTCCTCCTCCTCGTAAACTGTCACCACTATCTCCTATCTTACTGTCGCCATATGCCTCCCCCACACCACTATCTAACCTAAAGTGTAACGGTCCCAGATAATAATAATTTCTGATTCTCTACTAACATTTAATCAGGGGATAAGAATCATCTCTCAACTTAACTTCTCAAAATTTCGGCAGCATCTCCTTGTAACTTGAGCTTGCCCCAAATACAATACATGAAGTTCAATAGTATAAATGGCTCCCCATAGTTATTCTCATGGGTACTAAGCAAACATCCATGCAATCAATAATAATATACTCCCCAAACACAATAATACTAGGGATATCCTCATTTCAAGACTACGACATACACAATTAATTAGGAACTAGTAGCCATCCCATAATTATACATTCAGTGAATCTGACAAGTCACTTACATAACATTACATACATAAAAGATGTCGGACTACAAGTACAAGGTCCGTCCTTTAGACTTTATACATATCACAAAAGATCATAACCGGAAAGATATGAATTCTACCAACTTAGCATAGTAAGCCATTACAAAACATAAAGAGTTCCAAAATTAGTAGAAGCAAAGTAAGACAAGAAGGCCCTTGCATAGAACACCACAATTTCTCACGCCGGTCCTTGACCCTTGCTTAGACCTGAAAAGAATGTTGTCAATAAAGGGAGTGAGCTTGACGGCTCAGTGAGTAAACCCTTATTGTATAATATTCTAGTTAATCTTTTAGCTTTGAAAGTTTATAAACTTTATAGTAGGTCGTCACTAGGCCAAAGTTTAAGAACCATATGCTAACATTCCATGGTCTACTTTATACTCATATGATGATACATGACGTGGTAGTAGTTTTTTCTTTTATCACGTTGGTAACACGACATAATTCAAGCCATACAATTTCTAAGTTATGATAACACAAACATCTTTTATGAACATCACTAAACAAGCAACATTTCATAACATACGCTACTTTCATAACACCGTCTTCTCCTCCTACCGGCTCCCGCCGGCCCCTTCCTACAATGAACAACGTACATTTACACCGTCTTCTCCTCCTACCGCTCCCGCCGGCCCCCTTCCTACAATTTTAGATGAACACCTCTTTTTTCCCACCGTCTTCCCCCTCCCTACCGGCTCCCGCCGGCCCCTTCCTACTTATAGGGATAAAACAACTCATCCCACAAGAATAAAAACTATGCATATAAGCAAAGCCATTACACAAACATAACATAGGATTTCATCCATATCGCGCCACTAACTACTTGCACATGCAAGATACACATTCATATACATCACTTGTACATGTATATAATAATTTATATACGTATATATATTTGTGTGTGTATGATCAACTCAAATTACTCACGAGTTCCTACGTGTGAGCTTATTTCCTCCGTTGATGTTTTTATCGTTCAACTCTTTGCATAAGTAGCATTCCACTAGTGTACCATTTAGTGTTTACAAGCTTCAATATGAATGTTGCAATTTAATGTTTACCATCATACAAGTCATTAGTTTATTTCTTATTCAAGTTCCCTATTTTCTAAACATCACACTTTGGCCAATCCTATCTCTTCTCTAGCATGTCATATAGCATACACATATTTAGAACATTCAATTCACTTCTCTAGCATATCACATATCATACACCCATTTAGAATATTCAATTCACTTACACATATTTAGAACGTTCAATTCACTTCTCTAGCATGTCATATAGCATACACATATTTAGAACATTCAATTCACTTCTCTAGCATATCACATAGCATACACCCATTTAGAATATTCAATTCACTTACACATATTTAGAACGTTCAATTCACTTCTCTAGCATGTCATATAACATACACATATTTAGAACATTCAATTCACTTCTCTAGCATATCACATAGCATACACCCATTTAGAATATTCAATTCACTTACACATATTTAGAACGTTCAATTCACTTCTCTAGCATATCACATAGCATACACCCATTTAGAATATTCAATTCACTTACACATATTTAGAACGTTCAATTCACTTCTCTAGCATGTCATATAGCATACACATATTTAGAACATTCAATTCACTTCTCTAGCATGTCACATAGCATATACATATTTAGAATATCCATTCACTTCTCTAGCATGTCACATAGCATATTCATATTTAAAATATCCATTCACTTCTCTAGCATGTCACATAGCATACACCAATTAGAATATGCAATTCACACAAAATTTCTACTAGAATGAAGAATTTCATAAAGAGATAATTAACATGTTCATATGCAAATTTCTTTACATAAGTTCTTCAAGATTCGGTTTACCCACCTCCTTTGAAATTGTTCCTCTTTGTTAGGGCTAAAACTTTGCTTCCTTGAACCCCAACCTTAAGCAAAGAAGATTTGAGTTAATATTTATCACAAAAATCAACAAAGTAAGAAGGTTAAGTACTGTTTTTCTTTCAAAATTTCAGTCTGAATTTACCCTCCCAAAAAGGATTGTTAGGGCCCAAAAAGATTAGATTTTTGACTGAAATTTACCTCTCAACTTAGATCCAAGCCCTAGGAATGGTCTTCCCCTCCCCTCCAAGTCCCCCCTTCCCTTCTCCTTGCCCGCGCCCTGCCTGGGCGCGGGTTCGCCCGCGCGCGGCCGCCGGGGCGCGGCTGCCTAGGTGCGGCCGCCCGTGCGGCCCTTCCTTCTCCCTTGTAGCCTCGGTTGTGGGGGGTAGCGAAGTGGAGAGAGAGAGAGATATAGATTTTGGTGATCAAAGGAAGAGAAAGGTTTTGGGGGTTTTCGTTCTCAGCCAAGGAAGAAGAAGGCTGAAAATTTGGGGAAGGAAAGTTAAGATATTTTTGGCATATTTTATTTACCTAATAGAATTAATAATTTCCTATAATTGCCAAGAGTTTGACACCTTACACCCCAATTCCAAGGCACCCTAAATAGCCCCCACCTCAACTCTCTCTTGCTCTCAAGTTGCCAACACACCACCCTTAAATCTAAACTATTAGGTATTTAAATATTTTAGTTTAAGTTATCTCATGATATACTTACAATTTAATGCTTTGGTTAGGTATAAGTATTCTCATGTAATATACCTCTATTAAATATGCACAATATACTTAGTATTAAAAATGTGCAAAAGTGGATACTTATGTATATATATATATATACATATATTTCTAGTATTTTCTAAAATTTTGGATTAAGCTTAAACATGACTGTTATGCCAGTTAAATGAAAAATTATTTAGACTATAATCCAGATTTATTTAAATCGGGTGTTACAATACTACCCTCCTAACAAAAAGTTTCGTCCTCGAAACTTAACGTACCTCAAAATAAGTGTGGATAAGATTCTACATCTCATCATCCAGTTCCCAGTTAGCCTCTACAAATTCTATTATATTCTATTATATTGCACACCATCAGGGCCCAATAATCCTCGTTTTCCAATCCTTTCCCAATAATTGGGGAACTTCACTGCCTACCATACTGAGCTTCAACGGTTGCATCCCAAAGGTCAATAGGTAGCTATTGTTACACGCAAACATCATTGGTGGTATATACTTCTCCCAGTTGTTAACATCTAACATGCATGCTTTCAACCTATCTGCTAATATCTGAATAGTCTTCTCTGATTGGCCATCAGTCTGTGAGTGTGTCACAGTACTAGGATGTAATCTAGTCCCCAAAGCCTAGGAAAAGCTCACCCAGACTCATGATAGAAGTCGAGGATCCCTGCCTAATACAAATGTCTCAAGTACTCCATGTATCTGAACTATTTCTCAGATGTTCTTTATGCTTCTCGCTACTCTTGGGATAAATTATTACATCAACAATGAATATGACCACAAATTGATCGGGATATGGTTGAAATATTCTTATTCATCAAGTCCATAAATGTTGCAGGGGTGATGGTTTGTCCAATGGCATTACGAGAAATTCGATCTTTCTTTCCGGAGGTAAGCGTGGTAACTCCTCCGAAACACAATTGAGGTACTCGTTCACCATAGCTATGCACCCTTTTGGTGGCAGCCAATATGGGTACAGTGGGTTAACAATCAATCTATTCCTAAAATAACATCGTACTCCATCTCTCCTAATTTTACGAGGTTCACCCATGTTTTTACTTCTCCTATCATGACCTCACACTCCTTATAATACATATTAGTAACCATATCCGTTCCTATAGGAGTCGATATCACAAGTTGAATTTCAATGATTTAGGTTTCATGTTTAGTTTGGATGCAAATGCTGAGAAGACAAAAGAGTATGTGACACCAGGGTCAAATAATACTCGGGCAACATGCCCCATTAAATTGATTGTACCTTTCACCACAACATTTGATGTTCGAGACTCCTGCTGAGTCAAGCATTCCTCTCCCGCCGAGCTCCAGGCTGTTGCACTGATGACTGAGTTTCCGCCGGTCGGGGTGTGTTGAACGGTCGCCTGAAAGTTCCTGTTGATCCCGAAAATGGGACAGTGCCCCCAGTTCGCCTTTCCGTCCCAAATCCCGTACTTGGGTGTCCTTGTAAGATCGGACATTCTTTCCTTATGTGACCCATTTGACCGCAGGAGAAACATTGTTTGCCCTGAACACAACTGCCCGCATGGTTCAAATGGCATATGGGGCACCACGAGTTTCCTGCAACATCGGGACGGTGAGAAAGTATTGCCTGAGGTCTTCGAGGGAATCCCACTCGATGCCATGTACCTCCATTTGATCTAGAAGCCGATGCTACCGAGGACCCCGCACTTCTATTGAATCTGTGGTTTGACATATCGGGGCTAGGTGTCTCCTGATAGTGGGGGCGCTTAGAAGGGGGTAACTCCTTGCCTTTGACTTCCTGATCTTCCAATATATCCCGTTCAACTTCCAATGCTTTCTCCACTGCTTGAATATAGATTTGGAGTTGGAACGGAATTAATTTGCTTCTGATTTCAGGTTTTAATCCCCTCACAAACCTTTTTGTTCTTTCTGATTCTTCACGTACCAGCCCTGCTGCATATCTTGACAATTGTGTAAACTTGACATCATACTGGTTGACGGACATTTGTCCTTGCTTTAGTTCCTGAAATTCTAGTGCGAGTTTATCTTTAGCTACCCCCGGTATATACTTTTCATTGAACTTCTTAACCAAAAAGTTCCAAGAAACTTTCTCCCCTAAGGAATTAGCTCCATCTTTAACCATGTCCCACCAATGTTCCGCCTCACCTTGAAACATGAAAGAGGTAAAGGACACTCTTTGATTCTCATTACATTCCATAACGGTTAGTATTTTCTCAATTCGACGAAGCCATTCTTCTGCTTGTATGGGATCAGCTTCTCCTTTAAATGCTGGCGGGTTCAGCTTCTGAAATTGTTCTAAAGCTCGATGTGGGTTGCTTTTCGTTGCCAGTCGCGCCAACCAACCTGGCATTACATCAGGGATTTTCTGGTATTCGCTGATGTGTTCATCCTCGTGGTTAGTCGGGGGATGGACACTTCCAACTGAATTGTGCGGTGGGGCATAGCCTGCAGGATCAGTGTCTGGTGGTGGAAGATTTAAGTCCATCTATCCCTAAAAGAATAATCAGTCCTTATCATCAATAATATTCACAGTACAAAGCAAGTCTTACATAACAATTATCACTTCATTCATAACTTCAAAGGCATCCTTGGGACCAAGATTTACATTCATACTAAACATATAAAAGAATTTTTTTTTTTTTTTGAAACTCATTGTTCACACACATTTCTTTACAGACACATAAACCCTCCTACCCAAAAAGCTCTAAAATAGGCGAACCATGCCATCCTTTCTCAAAATACTAAACATTCCACCTTATTCAAGGATTTATATTAGGACCAGTGGAACTTCCCTCCTTACTATCATTATTAGAATCCTCTCCTCTTAGGTTTTCTTCCTCAGGATTTTCTTCGTTAGGGTCTTCTCCATCTCCTTCCTTAGGATTTTCACTTTCTATTATGATATCATCGTCATATTTTTAGTATTCATAATCATCATAAAGATCCAAGTCGTGGGCCCAGCTAGCATTCTTCCAAAATACCTCCAAAGGATATTCTTCCTTGGGACTCTACTTCATTACTGAGGACGACATTAAAAGTCTCAGTCATTGGTAGGTCTCCAATGGGGCTTTCATCATCAACCGCCACATCCATATTCTTTTATCCCATTAAGCTTGCTTCAACATCATTATCCATAGATATAAGGGAAATTTTACCCTAAGATAGTTAGGCTATTGGAAGTCAACAGATCTGCAATTGCTTATATTTTCTATCTCTCGGAGCTTGCTACTCTAAAACGTTCTTACGTTCTGAATCAACTTTGACTTGCCGGATATTTTAGCTGCCCTCTCATTCCAGTGTCCCATACCACTGGCGATCCATACAAAGGGCCCGCACCCTCAGTATGAAACATCCGAATCGGAGTATGCGGGTACTCAAATTCGGATACAAGAGAACGGTTAAATATCCCGCACTTCTAAGTTAATCATATTTGTAAGAATCCACTACTCCCTAAAATACCCATCTCGACCGTACAATCATACATACAATTTTCACACAATATCACATCAATTCTAACTTATCCTACCTACTCAATGTAACTTTACACCTAAACCTTGGCTCTGATACCATCTGTAACGGTCCCAGATAATAATATTCTGATTCTCTACTAACCTTTAATCAGGGGATAAGAATCATCTCTCAACTTAACTTCTCAAAATTTCGGCAGCATCTCCCTTGTAACTTGAGCCTTGCCCCAAATACAATACATGAAGTTCAATAGTATAAATGGCTCCCCATAGTTATTCTCATGGGTACTAAGCAAACATCCATGCAGTCAATAATAATATACTCCCCAAACACAATAATACTAGGGATATCCTCATTTCAAGACTACGACATACACAATTATTAGGAACTAGTAGCCATCCCATAATTATACATTCAGTGAATCTGACAAGTCACTTACATAACATTACATACATAAAAGATGTCGGACTACAAGTACAAGGTCCGTCCTTTAGACTTTATACATATCACAAAAGATCATAACCGGAATGATATGAATTCTACCAACTTAGCATAGTAAGCCATTACAAAACATAAAGAGTTCCAAAATTAGTAGAAGCAAAGTAAGACAAGAAGGCCCTTTCATAGAACACCACAATTTCTCACGCCGGTCCTTGACCCTTGCTTAGACCTGAAAAGAATGTTGTCAAGAAAGGGAGTGAGCTTGACGGCTCAGTGAGTAAACCCAGTTATTGTATAATATTCTAGTTAATCTTTTAGCTTTGAAAGTTTATAAACTTTATAGTAGGTCGTCACTAGGCCAAAGTTTAAGAACCATATGCTAACATTCCATGTCTACTTTATACTCATATGATGATACATGACGCGGTAGTAGTTTTTCTTTTATCACGTTTGGTAACACGACATAATTCAAGCCATACAATTTCTAAGTTATGATAACACAAACATCTTTTATGAACATCACATAAACAAGCAACATTTCATAACATACGCTACTTTCATAACACCGTCTTCTCCTCCTACCGGCTCCCGCCGGCCCCTTCCTACAATGAACAACGTACATTTACACCGTCTTCTCCTCCTACCGGCTCCCGCCGGCCCCTTCCTACAATTTTAGATGAACACCTCTTTTTCCCACCGTCTTCCCCCTTCCTACCGGCTCCCGCCGGCCCCTTCCTACTTATAGGGATAAAAAACTCATCCCACAAGAATAAAACTATGCACATAAGCAAAGCCATTACACAAACATAACATAGGATTTCATCCATATCGCGCCACTAACTACTTGCACATGCAAGATACACATTCATATACATCACTTGTACATGTATATAATAATTTATATACGTATATATATTTGTGTGTGTATGATCAACTCAAATTACTCACGAGTTCCTACGTGTGAGCTTATTTCCTCCGTTGATGTTTTTATCGTTCAACTCTTTGCATGAGTAGCATTCCCACTAGTGTACCATTTAGTGTTTACAAGCTTCAATATGAATGTTGCAATTTAATGTTTACCATCATACAAGTCATTAGTTTAATTTCTTATTCAAGTTCCCTATTTTCTAAACATCACACTTTGGCCAATCCTATCTCTTCTCTAGCATGTCATATAGCATACACATATTTAGAACATTCAATTCACTTCTCTAGCATATCACATAGCATACACCCATTTAGAATATTCAATTCACTTACACATATTTAGAACGTTCAATTCACTTCTCTAGCATGTCATATAGCATACACATATTTAGAACATTCAATTCACTTCTCTAGCATATCACATAGCATACACCCATTTAGAATATTCAATTCACTTACACATATTTAGAACGTTCAATTCACTTCTCTAGCATGTCATATAGCATACACATATTTAGAACATTCAATTCACTTCTCTAGCATGTCACATAGCATATACATATTTAAAATATCCAATTCACTTCTCTAGCATGTCACATAGCATATTCATATTTAAAATATCCAATTCACTTCTCTAGCATGTCACATAGCATACACCCAATTAGAATATGCAATTCACACAAAATTCTACTAGAATGAAGAATTTCATAAAGAGATAATTAACATGTTCATATGAAAATTTCTTTACATAAGTTCTTCAAGATTCGGGTTTACCCACCTCCCTTCGAAATTGTTCCTCTTTGTTAGGGCTAAACTTTGCTTCCTTGAACCCCAACCTTAAGCAAAGAAGATTTGAGTTAATATTTATCGCAAAAATCAACAAAGTAAGAAGATTAAGTACTGTTTTTCTTTCAAAATTTCAATCTGAATTTACCCTCCCAAAAGGATTGTTAGGGCCCAAAAAGATCAGATTTTTGACTGAAATTTACTCCTTCAACTTAGATCCAAGCCCTAGGAATGGTCTTCCCCTCCCCTCCAAGTCCCCCCTTCCCTTCTCCTTGCCCGCGCCCTGCCTGGGCGCGGGTTCGCCCGCGCGCGGGCCGCCGGCGCGGCTGCGGCCGCCCGTGTGGCCCTTCCTTCTCCCTTGTAGCCTCGGTTGTGGGGTAGCGAAGTGGAGAGAGAGAGAGAGAGAGATAGATTTTGGTGATCAAAGGAAGAGAAAGGTTTTGGGGTTTTTCGTTCTCAGCCAAGGAAGAAGAAGGCTGAAAATTTGGGGAAGGAAAGTTAAGATATTTTTGGCATATTTTATTTACCTAATAGAATTAATAATTTCCTATAATTGCCAAGAGTTTGACACCTCACACCCCAATTCCAAGGCACCCTAAATAGCCCCCACCTCAACTCTCTCTTGCTCTCAAGTTGCCAACACACCACCCTTAAATCTAAACTATTAGGTATTTAAATATTTTAGTTTAAGTATTCTCATGATATACTTACAATTTAATGCTTTAGTTAGGTATAAGTATTCTCATGTAATATACCTCTATTAAATATGCACAATATACTTAGTATTAAAAATGTGCAAATGTGGATACTTATGTATATATATATATATACATATATTTCTAGTATTTTCTAAAATTTTGGATTAAGCTTAAACATGACTGTTATGCCAGTTAAATGAAAAATTATTTAGACTATAATCCAGATTTATTTAAATCGGGTGTTACACTATTAGCCCTTTCAGCTCTCGCCCACTTCTTCGAAAGAGAGAGTGTGTTTAGACCTTTAGGCCTCTTAGCTACGCCTAGTAGGCAGACCTGATGCTCAGCGCTTTACTGCTAACTCCGTTCGGGTGTAATTACGCCGTGCGCACGACTTTGTCACGGGTGATGCGGAGCTGTTTACCCGCCACCACACGCGTGTGTTAGCTTCGCCGTGAGCAGTAATCACACCGGGCGTGATGGCGTCTAATGTTATGCGTTAGCTTCACTCCGCTTAGATGTTCGCTTGCGTACTTGCATGCTTTTGCCTACTTGATAATTCAAATATTATTCTTTTCTTCATAGTTGTGAAGAGTTTGAAATCTTTATTTGAACTGTTTTCTAAAACTATATTATTTTCTTATATTCATACCGATTCTCTGTACTGATACCATTTTTCTGTACTCATACCGATCCTCTGTATCTGTACCGTTTTTCCCGTATTGTGATGAATGATAGTTAATACCTACTGTGCTAATCACTTGACATACTATCACATTCTATGTTGATCACTTGACTCCTGACATGCTATTACTTGACACCTGACGCCTGCTTATTATCACTTGTCACCTGCCATGCTTAACACTTGACTTATGATTATCATATTAAGAGAATTATGTAACTGCTATCATGTATTATATACAGTGACATGTATCCCTAATACTAATATACTCTTGTACTCCTGAATTCCTGAACCTGCCATGCTCCTGCTATTCCTGTAAATTCATAATTACATAATAAATTATAAAAGGATAACTTACATCGTGTAAGAGAGAAACTAATAGATTTCAAGCGGTGAAAATGTTTATAGTGGCATTAGTTATATTGTGCAACTAAAAATTTTGTTTCTACTTGAGGGCCTCCAAGTGTTCCAGGGGAGCACTGACTCCTTACCTCCTGTTATATTCTTGAATGGGCATACAATATGACCCACCTCCTGTGCGCTTTGCGGCTAGTTCCGTACACCAACAACGGAACACCCTGAACTGTGGTCCCAGGCATACACATGACCCACTATAAACATAACCCGTTAGTTTCATCATCAGTTTTCAATAACAACCTCGATTTACTCATATATAGACGTATGTAGGATGGAACATACGCATGTACACATACTTAGATATATGGGTTAGACGAGTAATAATAATAAGATGCTAATATAATAATTTGTTGTGTTGTTTTTCATTTCGGGTCATATACACTCGGGTTACAGTAACGTGGGGCATAAGGTATATAGATTAGGGTTTCCTTATTTGGATTATTCCTTCGATGTACTAGTCTTATGAAGCTGTAAATCGAGCGTGTACGACCGATTTTGCTTCTATTTAGTATTATCGATTTTATCAGCTTTTATCGATTTTATGTTGTTTTCTTAGTTTAGGAGACAACTCGGGTTATATAAACTCAGGATACGGTGACGTGAGGTATAGGGTATATATATGAGGGTTTTTTGTTTGGATTATTCCTTCGACGTACTAATCTCACGGATCGGTAATTTGGGCTTGTATAACTGGTTTTATTATATTTTATTTACTTGATGCCTCATTGCCTGCTCTTGTGTGCCTGTGCTCACAACACCGTTTCCAATATCTGTTTTGACTCGGATTATCGATACACGTGTGCTTGTCTTTGCACGCCACTTGGCACTCATCTTGTCACTCGTTGGGGAGTTTCTAACTCTCTTGGACCTGCATGTTCAGATTTCGGAGCTTGAATTGTGATGGACTTTTCGGTGATCAGAGTAGTGCAGCGGTAGCGTCGTGGATCAGTAGTAGACCAGTCCGAGGCCCTATCCTTCTAGGCCCCTTGCTTGTCTCTCAAGTTTTCTTTTTGTAACTCGTGAGCGCTTTTTATACCATTCATAATTGTATATCTCTTTTTATTCTCGCATTTGCACATATTGGTGATGTAATATTCTTTTAATATTGTATTGCATCCTATGATAACTTTGTAGTTGTACTCATATATTAGAATATATAATGCACCACGTACTTTCGTACTCTAATTTTGCTTGTACTGATGCTTAGTGTATATATGTGAGGATATTTCTGACCTGCATATTTACGTCACAGTAACGTCTCCATACCCGCGAGATCGGGGCGTCATATGATGGTATCAGAGCCTAGACTCTCACATCCACTGTACAACCAGTCGGCAAATTAATGGTAATGAAATTTGTAACTTGAATGCATGAGTCTGATTGTACAATTCAACTACAAGTTCAGGCTATCTATGTCTTCTTGATCATTTTTCCTTTGATTCCTGAATCTCTTTCATTTTTTTTATTTATTCTGATTTTTCGTATTTTTATTCTTATATCACTTAAGATATGAGTAGACTAGTGAGGTAGCGGCAGGATGTTGTGAATCGCTATCACCCTATTCTGGTATTCTTTGGTTCAAGTGCATCGTGTTATCTTATATCAGACAGTTCTTCGGCTTCGCATTCTAATCTTATATGTATGGATACATCACGGGGATCAGTACAGCAAGTAGGGTAGTTATCACTTATGTAATCAGAAAGCTTGTATCATAACACGAGAGGCGTCGGTGTAAAACAATTTTCCAGATTCAAAACTTCTGTCAGACAGAGCCATGGTATTCTCTATATTTTCTAGTAACGATCACAATCTTTCTATCAACTTCACGGAGTTCAGGAATCTTCAGAAGTGATCTGCTGAAAAGCTGTCATCCAGAAGATGCCAATTAGGACTCATTTTGATTATTATGAATTCTTGATCATGTCCTCCAGAGTCATAACGCCCAACAATCTGTATAGATTTGATGAGCCATGGACTCTACTAGCCTCGCAAGCGAGAGTCGTGTTCTAGCCATGTGAGCTCAACCAGGCGTGGTTTTATTGCACCCTGGTGCTTAGCATTTACCACTATGTTACGCGATGGCTTCGCTGCATGAGCTTCACCAAGTGCGAACCTTGCAGAGCTTTATCTCCGCCGCACCCTGATGCTTAGCTCCTGACGATGTGTTACGTAATGGCCCCACTTGGCCCTGACTTCGCTTATGACTAGTTCCGTTAGAGTTTAGTATCCTAGCCTCGTTCTCCAGATTTCTTCCGCCTAACTGTTGCATAGACTTAGTGAACCGGGTTTTCTTGCTGCATTTGAACTAACTTCTCATAATCTTTATTGACGATATATTTGGCCAACATTACAGGACTTGGGTATTCTCTAGATATTTAATTCACAGTCGGGTTATCCCCCAGAGGACAATTATTATAAATTCTTAGTTATACTTTTCAGAGTAATCAGCGCCCAACATCTAAAACTCGTTATTATCAGTTTGTTCTTCATTCATATATCTACAATCAGTTTATCAGGTTTTTGTATTTATGATATTTTGCTATACATTCAGAGCGAAGAGAACATATAGAACAACTAGTAATCTTATTATAGATCCTTCGTATGGAACAGTTCACGCACAATAGAAATTCAGACAATGAAAGTATGGCCAGTTTCAGAGCCAGATCATTTCATATTATTCAGAGTAGGTCAGTCTACAAAGGTTCTGACAGATAATTATATAAGAAAATGGATCGGCTACACGGTATTCTAGTTATTATTGTGTCAGATAAAGACACGAAATTCAGGTCGCAATTCGGTAAAAGTCTTCAAAGAAGTTTAGGGACTCTTCTTATATTCAGATTATCCTATTACTCTCAACAGACCGTCAGTCCAATCGGACCATTCAGATTCTTATTTATCTTTGTCAGGCAGAATTCTCTTATTAACAGATATCAGGTCAGTAATAATATCAGAAAATGCAGAAAGCGTTTAGGTCCCGAGATTATTATTCAGTTGATTGTGAGCGTCACCTTAGTTATTCATATTTAATTTGTATAATTCTTGTTCCTATCTTCTCTGTATTCATCTTCTCCTTTCAAAATTTTGAGGATGAAATTTTTGTAAGGTGGGTAGAATGTAACACTACTGCGTTCCCGGAATACGTACGCAGATACATATTCTGAATTTTTAATTGTATTCTTTCAATTTTTCCATATTTATTTTTGTTTTGTGATTATTTATATTATCGTTTGGTATTGGATCCGGATTCCTAAACTCAGAGTCAAATCGAGTTTGAACCGGGGAACCGATCCTAGTGTACTGCTCGATTTGACATTTCTTATAGTCATATTTGATCAATTTTAGTTTTAAACACTATTTTTTAATATTTTATATTTTTCATTATTTTTTAAAATTTTTCTGAATTAAACAAACTCTTCAAAATTAGTATCGATTGGTGTTATCGATCAATTCTCAAACTTTTATTTTCAACCGGAGTTGAATTTCAAGAAAATACTTTCATATTGTTCCTCAGGATTGCATTTTATATTTTTATGAATTTTTGGAGATTTTTCTAATTTATCAAAATTCGACCGAATTTGGTGTCGACTAATATTGCCGGTGATTTCAGGATTTTAATTTGAAAAAGAGATTGAATTTCTGAATCTAATTTCACCATAGTCCTTAATATAATATTCTCTCTATTTTTGTTAATTTTTGAGAACTTTTCCGAGTTACTCCATTTTTCGACTTTTCCAGTGTTTTCGGTGTTTTCCCAAATCCAAAAATTTATCCTGATAATTTCCTGTTTCCTTTTCATTTTTTCTTTCTTCTTCCATTTTTCTCCACCACTACCTTTTTTTCCTTTCCTTTTTCGGTGTTTTCTCAAATCTAGAAATTTTATCCTGATAATTTCCTTTTTCTTTTTCGTTTTTTTCTTCCTTTTTCCATTTTTCTCCACCACTCCCTTTTTTCCTTTTCCTTTTTCTTTTTCTTTTTTCTCTTTTTTCTCCACCACACACCCCCCCCCAAAAAAATATCTTCTCCTATTTCTTCTCTTTTCCTTTTTCTTTCTCCTTTCTTTTTCTTTTTCCTTTTCCTTTCTTTCTTCTTCTCCTGGCAACCGGCGCCGGCGCTCCTCCCTCTCTTTCTCTCAAAATTCTCCCACCCTCCCCATAAACTCCAAATCTTTCTCTCTCTCTCTCCATTCTCCTTCTCCTTCACTTTCTCTCTACCTCACTCTCCAATTCACTCTTTCTCCCACTCTCTCACCCAAACCTGCCACGCCTCCACCTCCTCTGACCCGACATTGGCGAGCTCCACCACGGTGCCGACGATCACCCCACCAAGTTCCGGCCATCTCCTCTCCCTCACTACTTCCTCCACCATCTCCATCAACAACATTATCACCTTTATCAACTTCTTCACCACCAGCCTCTTTACCACTTCCACCACCTCTCCACCACTACACCTCCACCCCCACATCCTCCCGAGCCATCATCATTACACCACCACCATCACCCCAATCTCTACCCCAACACCATCATCTTCACCTGCACCCATACCTCAAATCCTCTCCCCCTTCTTGGGGTGGCCAATGGTCACCCTTGGCTTGCACCGACCACGGCGGCCGGCGCCCCTATCGTGGGGTCATGTGCGTGAGCAGGGGCAGCAACTCCCTCTCTCTTTTCTAATTCTCTCTCTTCTCTCCTCTCCTTATTTTCCCTCTCTGTTGATCCTCTCTCTCTCCCCCCTGAGCATTCTCTCTCTATTATTCTCTCTCATCTCTCTAATTCTCGATCTAAAAATATATATATTTAATATATATTGGTTACACGTACATGCACGTGTTTTGAGATTCTGTGATTTACAGCATTTTCTGAAGATTTAGGCGGGGTCCTCGCCTCATTTCTATGTTTTCCCACTTCAACGGATTGAATTGTATTTTGGGGAAATTTGTGTATTTGTATTTCTCCTAGGTTGTATTTGTATTTTGTAAATTGTATACCTCCATTTGTATGTGACCGAGTGCCTAGGACTGTATATGTAGTAGATTTATGATAAATGTCTGTAGTAGCATAGTTTAATACATGCACATATACCCTGCCTGTGATATTGCTTTATTACTGCTCTATTATCATATGTTGCCGACCCTTCGTGGTCGTTTAGCCCTCTACTCAGCCTCTGAGCTTCATCACTCCACGGATAGTCTAGTTATTATCATGTTTATATGTGTGCTCGTGTGGTACTAACGTGATTTTATGCAGGTCTCTACTTGGCTTCTGGCCCTATTAGCCCTTTGGGCTCTCGCCCACTTTCTCGAAAGAGGGAGTGCGTTCAGACCGTCAGGTCTCTTAGCCACGCCTGGTAGGCAAGCCTAGCACTCAGTGCTTTACCGCTAACTCCATCTGAGTGTAGTTATGCTGTGAGCGATAGCTGTAAGTTATCGTGGTTTCGTCGCGAGCGGTAACTATACCGAGCGTGATAGTGCCCAGCGCTGTACGCTAGCCTTGCTCCAGCCTACTTAGCTCCGCTTGATTGTTCGCTTGTCTGCTCGCTGATTTCTGTTTCTGCTTTGCTCAGCTTCTGGGCTTCATCACTCTACTGATAGTTTAGTTATTACCTATTATATGCGTGTGTTTTATACTGACACTTCTGCAGGTACCAACTCTGCCTTCGGGCATATTAGCCCTTTGAGCTCTCGCTCACTTCCTCTAAAGAGAGAGTGTGCTCAGATCGTTAGGTCTCTTAGCTAGCATTAATAGGCGGACCTAACTCGCGCTTTATCACTAACTTCGTTCAGGTGTAGTTACGTCGTGGGTGCGGCTTCGTCACGGGTGATGCAGAGCGGTTTACCCGCCACCACATGCCTATGTTAGCTTCAGCGCGAGCAGTAATCACGCAGGATATGATGGCGTCTAGTGTTGTGTATTAGCTTCGCTTCAGCTTTGCTTAGCTCTGCTTAGATGCCTGGTTGATAATTCAACTATTATTTTTTTCTTTATAATTGTGAAGAGTTTAAAATCTTTATTTGAACTATTTTTCAAAACTATATTGTTTTCTTATATTCATACTGATTCCCTGTATCAGTACTGTTTTTCTGTTTTCGTACCGATCCCCTGTATCAGTACCATTTTTCCTGTATTGTGATGCACGATAGTTAACCTACTGTGCTAATCACTTGACATACTATCATATGCTACATTGATCACCTGACTCCTGACATGCTATTACTTGACACCTGTTTGTTATTACCTAACACCTGTTTGTTATTACCTGACACCTGCTTATTATCACTTGTCACTTGACTTGTGATTATCATATTTGGGAATCCTATAACTGTTATCCTGTATTATATACAGTGACTTGTATCCCTAGTACTTATCTATTCTTATGCTCCTGAATTCCTGAACCTGCCATGCTCCGGCTATTCCCATAAACTGATAATTACATAATAAACTATAAAAAAGACAACTTACATCGGGTAAGAGAAAACTGATGGACTTCAAGTGGTGAATATGTTTACATGGTATTAATTATGTTGTGCAACTAAAACTTTCGGTTCTACCTGAGGGCCTCTAGGTGTTCCGAAGAGAGCGCTGGATCCATACCTCCTGTTATATTCTTAAATGGGTATACAATAAGATCCACCTCCTGTACGTCGTGCGACCGGTTCCATACACCAGCAACGAAACAACCTGTATCGTGGTCCCAGGTATGCACGGGACCCACTGTAAACATAACTTGATGGTTTCATCAATAGTTTCCAATAACAACCTCGCTTACTCATATATGGACGTATGTAGGATGGAATGTACGCCTGTACACATATTTAGATATATGGATCAGACGAATAATAATAATTAGATGCTTATATAATAATTCATTGTGTTGTTTTACAATTCGGGTTGTATACACTCAGATCACGGTAAGCTGGGGCACAAGGTATATAGATGAAGGTTTCCTTATTTGGATTATTTCTTCGATGTACTAGTCTTATGAAGTCATAAATCGAGCTTATACGACTGGTTTTACTTGTATTCAGTTTTATCAGCTTTATCGGCTTTTATCAATTTTATGTTGTTTTCTTAGTTTAGGAGATAATTTGGGTTATATGAACTCATGATACGGTGACGTGGGTATATGGTATATATATGAGGGTTTTCTTGTTTGGATTATTACTTCGACGTACTAATCTCACGCATCGGTAACTTGGGCTTGCATAACTGGTTTTATTATATTTACTTTACTGGATGCCTCATTACCTTATCCTGTGTGCCTGTGCTCACGATACTGTTTCCAATACCTATTTTGACTCAGATTTATTGATACACGTGTGTTTGTTCATGCACGCCACTTGGCACTTATCTTGCCACTCATTGGGGAGTTTCTGACTCCCCTGAACCTGCATGTTAAGATTTTAGAGTTGGATCATGGTGGACTTCCTAATGATCAGAGTAGCGCAGCAGTAGCATCGCAGATCAGCAGTAGACCAGTCTGAGGCCTTATCCTTTCAGGCCCCCTTGCTCGTTTCTCGAGTTTTCCTTTTATAACTCGTGTACGCTTTTTGTACTGTTCATAATTGTATATCTCTTTTATTCTCGCATTTGCGCCTATCAGTGATGTAATATTTTTATAATATTGTGTCACATCTTATTATAACTTTGTAGTTATACTCATATATTAGAATGTATAATGCACCATGTACTTTTGTACTCTGATTTTTGCCTATACTAATACTTAGCTTATATATATGAGGGTATTTTCGACCTGCGTATATATGTCACAGTAACGTCTCCATACCCGTCGGATCATGGCGTTACAAAGAGAATCATTCTCTACGCTTTCAAGCTTTTAGAGATTAATTTCTCTAATCCTTTGAAGATATCTTCAGGGTATTAATACCCTAGATCTTCAATTCTTAAAGAATTTCTAAAACCAAGTGAGAAGAAAATTCTCAAGCATTAGAGTTCGAGACTCGATCAATCGCATTGTCAACGGGACAAAGTGGCCGTGCGCTGACTAGACTCCTACCAGTACACTTTCCCAAAAATTCTAAGACGAGAGTTCTTGTAATTTTCTTTTTATTACTTGTAATTTCTCTTCGAACCTTTGTAAATTTTTATTTTGATAATTATGAAAGTTAAGATGGCGACTCTCCTGGGAGTGCATTCTCCACTGTTGAGAATGTGGTGTCGCAGTGAAATGTTCAAACCTTTGGGTCTACTGTTGAAATTTTGGTCATTTACTTTGGCCAAGAGAAGTTTGAACAACTTCTCTTTGGGCGTAGCGCAAGTTCACTGAATGTACGCAAGCACAAGACGATCATTGCAGCCAGAGCCCTTCTAGCTAATGCTCAAAAGCAAGTTTCTGTTGAGACGAATACAGCTTTATGCGAGTCTATCAAAGCCTCCTGCAAGGCTAAACAGACTCCAAGCGAGTCTATTACAGCCTCAACAGAGACTAAATTAGCTTCGCACCAGTATATCTACGCTTTATGCGAAGCTAAAAGGTTTCATACAAGCCTAGGACAGACTCTGCTAGGGCTATTTGAATTAAAAAATCCAACTCAACCTCATGTGAGATTAGAGGTAAATCTCTTGATTCAGCTTTATGCAAAGCTAAAATAGTCTCTGGCTGCAAGACTATTTCAGCTATTCACAGAGCTCACTTATCCTGTGAGGCTAAGGCCAAAGTACCACTGGGTTCTAACAATGAAACTAGTACAGCTTCACTCACATTGCCAACACTTCTGAGCAGTGCTAAAGAAGTTCTTAGCTACGAGGTTAGAATAAAAACACCAATTGGTGCTAATGGCGAAGCTACTACAGCCACGCCCAAATCAAGAGCATTGGAAGCTCTTAGCTATGAGGCTAAAAATGAAACACCAATGGGTGTTAACAGTGAAGTTATTATAGCTTTGCTCAAAGCAAAAGCACTGCTGGACAGTGCTAAGCTCGCCTCCAGCAGCAAAGCCAAAGCCCTAAAGGCTAAAATAACTTCGCTACGTGAAGCTACTTCACAAGGCAAAGCTATTCTAGTTTCACCTACAGCCAAAAAGAGAGCCTCCAAGGTGCTAAGCCCAAGGCGTTTCAGCCTAAGAGGGCTAAATTTCAACTTTCCCGAGTCTTCATTTGGATCGGTTAGGTCCAGCCAATACAAACTTGCGGGACTACTTGAGAAACAAGTAAAAGCTCCACTATGAGGACACAGTTCATGTCTTACCGTCCCACTGCGAATAAGCGGGATGTCAACTAATGATAGTGCATTATGTTCACTGTAGTTTGGGATCATTCCCCACTGCATCTCTTCCAAATTAACAATTAATTTTAACCGATTATCAGTCCAATTTTCTAAGAGACTCAAGTCTTGAAAGAAGAAAGCGACAAAGGTTTCACACCTCGCAACTGCATCCGTGAATATTATCAGTAGAGGAAGGGATCTATTATGGTCCCGGAAAAGGAGCCGAGAGGTTCATAATCTCTCAGTTAGCTCCCGGGTTATGACTTTAGCCCCGGCTTAGGTCAGGTTCTGGTAGAACAAGAGGGTACCTTTCAGGGCACCTGCTCCAGGGTAGCAATACCCTATAACTCTTCCAATGGACATCCTTCTTCCTCGACAGGGGTTATATCACTGGCACCATTAAGGCACTTCTTCCAATGGTCTGATGATGAAGAGGAAGCTAGTGGCTACGCCTCTTCCGCTACTATCAGCTCTGTGCGAACAGGGCTTGTATCGGCCATCATGGTTGATAACAACAATGATGATGACTCCGTTGTCACATGGAGGCACAAAAGCAGACTTCTAAGGCTTATCGGGAGGCCTTGGACAACATCCATCGCATGTTGACTCAACTCTTGATCTATCAGAACAACGGGGAGAATTCTGACAATAATGAACGAGAAGAAGATAATAAAACTCCTGAGAACAAAAATGCAAAGGAGTCTTTTTCATTTTCAATTGATACCAAGGTTAATAAAGGCATCCAGGCTCAGATTATATCCCTAGCCTAAAGGGATGAACTGAAGAAAGAGGGATTGACTTGGCCCTACCCGTTGGGATGGGATTCAGTCCTATATCCATTAAAATTCAAGCCAACTACGTTGCATACGTACGATGGCAAGAACTCACCAAATCAGTATATTTATTACTTCTGATCTCAAACTGATAATATAATAGATAATAATGCTATCATGACCAGACTATTCATCAGCACCCTCAAGGGGATAGCCTTTGATTGGTAGAAGCCTTTCAAATGGCTCCATCAATTCTTGGATGGACTTGAAAATTCGGTTCCTTTCTCGATTCTTTTCTGGACACAAGTGTTCTAATATTTGACATATTAGATCTTGTGATATACAATATCTTACCTGATTATCTATCTCTTATATTTACCTAGTGATTCACCAATCACATATATTTAGTATATCACTTGTAGACTTAGTGATACAATATTGTAAAACATGTTCGCATACCACTTATATTCAGTTCACAGAACATTTATGTTTTACGTATAATCCATGATCATAATCACATCTCTCAGAGAATACAACCTTACTTACTTTTATATTTATTTATAGTTTATTATTGTCCTTCGTATATACATAAGAAATGCAAAGCATGTGAAAGTTACATACCGCTCATGATAGTACCCAATTATAATAACATATTTATACATGGTGAAGTATACAACAACCACATCCAAATATGAATGTCATAAACAGCCACATCTATATAATGGATGTCACAAACATAATCCATATAATGAATTGAAATGTAATTGGGCATATCAGTATTTACAAAGGAAGTGCTGCCGAAATTTTTAAGGATTTGAAGATAATTATGATAATATATCAGTTTAAAAAAATGTTTATGTTAATTGAGGATCTAAGAAATCTGGGACCGTTACAACGTGCCAAACATCTACCGGACGAGGCAAGACCTTCTCAATCCGTTGTTAGACGAACACAGCATCAAGGAAATGAGGAGGCGGCGGCACCATCACATACACAGCCTGACTCCCAGACTACCCTTGCACATGGTCTTGATCGAGGACGAGGACAAGATCATAGAATTAGACGTGCATTATTTTGTTTGTATAATTGAAATACTTGTGCTAATTTTATATATGATAAGATACATGATATGAGATTGACGAAAGTTTTATATGACATATTAGTTTATATTGTGAATTTCAGTTTGTGTATCAATATGTTGTAGACTTAGTTTGTGTATTGGAGTTTGTGATTGAGTTTTATTGATGTGTTGGATTTGAGTTTGAATATGTGTTTTGATATATTGTGTATTGAGTTTGTGAATTGATATGTTGAGATTGGATTAAGATTGTGGATCAGATATATTGAGATTAAATTGAGTTGGGACGTTGTTTTTTGTATTGCACATTAATCTCAATTTACTGCTATTGTTTGTGGCTATAAATAAAAGTGCGGCCTTACCAAAATCGCATTTTAGAATGGTGGTTTTTATTGAAGTTCAGAAATTTGGCTTTGGGAAGGCCACACTTTTTGTTATGTGACAAAAAAGTCCGACCTTGTCAAGACCGGACTTTTAATCCACTGGAATTCTAAGTCCAGCCTTGCCAAGGCCGGACTTCTGTGAAACCCTATCACTGCGTCACGCTGGCGCCCACAGTCGACCGTTGGCCGATGTGGCCTCAACGTGGCCAGAGGGAGGTCAGTTTTTAAAAATATTTTTTTGGGGTTTATTTTTATAATTATTTTTAAAATTAAGCTTAATTCAAAAATTTGTCCTTTTGAAGGAGGGGGGTATTTTTTGGTTAGAGTGTGGTGGATATGCCGGGGTGTGTGTTTTGTTGGTTTGATTTTAGGTAGATGAGAGCAAGAAAAAGATAGGGGCATCGTCAATTTGGGGAAGATGAGAGCAGAGAGAGGTGTAGTTGATTTGGGAAGATGAGAGGGACAGAGGAGGGCGTCGTCGAGAGTGAGTGAAGAGAGACGTCAAACTCATTTTAAAAATTGCTTGAGGGTTCACACAATTCTCTCGATTAATCGAATTTGGGTATACTGGTCAAACGCGCTTACATAATAGATTGGGTTTTGGATCCACTCTACAAAACCCATAGGGTAAACAGGTCGGGTCTGAATCTGGTTATATTAAACGAATTCAGATTTGGTACATGTAAAAACGTGTCTGACTTGTATCGTTTACATGCCTAGTCTGAGGGCTTCAAGTTTCCATATCCTCAGGTGAGATGGATATGTAGCATTTTAGCAATTTGATCAAGGATGATAACGAGCCTCAGCCGAACTAGGCCTATGATAGCCTGGCTCGATCGTAAAATATTTAAGCCCTAAATTTAGTTCCAACCCTGTTCTCGGGCACTAATTCAACCAACCCGACGCGTCTTGCGGCCATCACTAAGGTATCTGTTTGGGCTCCAATATTACATTTAAAAATTGAAGGAAAAAATATTTATATTTTTTCTTATTTATTTGCGTAGATCTTATGTTTTCTAAGATCAAAGGTAATTTACTTTGTCTTAAAAAAATAAAAAATAAAAAATAATACTAAATTGTAGTGTAGTAGTAATATTTATTAAAGAGAGGGTATATTTGACATTAAATTTGAACCGATAAATAGAATCTAAATGAGAGTTTTTAGGGTAGGGCCAGGGTCTGGGTTGGACTGGACCTAGTATAGTTCTCCTGGAATGACCCTAGATTTTAACCACTGAATTACCATAATAAAAAATACTTATACTTAAATATTCATATAGTCACTGATAGTTTCGGCAGTATCTCCTCTATAATATGAAGTCTGTCCTGATATAATATATTAAATTTCAGTCAACACCATCCCACTTATCAAATCTAGAAGTACATCACTAAATCACAAAATCAGATATTTCAATATTCACATCACTTCCAAAAGATCATCATTTCTATATAGAGATTCAAACGATCACAAATACAGTATTGATACACACACATCACTTATCCCCGGAATCGGGACAGGGGCCGGTCGCTTCCAGTTCTGGAGCCGGTCGGTTCCGGTTCCAGTTTGATTTTTTTTCCTCTCCAGTTTCGATTCTTGAGCGGTTTTTATTGCGACGAATACTAAGTTTTATATATAAGAAAAATTAAAAAATTAAAAACGAGTATGAACTTAATCCTTACCATAATTAAGTTGCCTACGTATCCACTTGGGGTTTAGAGTAATTAAAACCCACGTAGTTCTCTTATCTCAATTCCCGTACCTTACCTCAATCGCTTCATTCCGCTATAGTGGTCGCCATTTCCATAAAGTCTTTACTTTTTTTCCCGCACTATTTCTTATTGTCTTAACACTGCTTTTGCCCAATCATCAAGGCATGCTTGGTCCTCACTGATTCGGGGGATATACTCGAAAATGTTTGATCCAAAATACTTTTTCCTGCACTGAATGCTTGTTTCACAGCTACTGTTGACACTAGTGTTGCTAAGATTTGTTTAGCAATAATTATCATGATTGAGAATTGTGTTGAATGCTCCTTTCACTATTGCAGGATTGAAAATCTCACATCTTGAATATCTTCACCAACTCAAATGAAGTGTTTAGATAATTATCAAGCTCGAAGTTTGAGCTTGATGAAGATCCCCGTGATTTTTTGACTTTTTGCAATAATAAGTGTTGCTCTCTACTAATTTTAGAGTTATCCTCAACTTTACTACTAGTTTGGTCGAAAAGAGGGATATTTTGTAGATAATTTTGTAGATAGTTTTCGTAGAGAATTATGTAGAGAGCTTTTGTAGAGAACTTTGGTGTGTAGAATGAAGGCTACTTGTAGATTACAAAATCTACTAAAAATCAAAATTTTAAACTTAAAAAATTATAAAAAAACCCACCCCCAGCGGTCAGAAAATGGACCGTTGGTGCCCCCCCAAAAGGCCACAAAAAAAGGGTGGGTCGGCCAGGCCGGCCCAAAGGCCGAAGAGCTTAAAAAAATAAAAAAAAATAAATAAGAAATAGGCTGATTCCTGAACTGGAACAGGTAGTTCCGATTCTCAAAAATAAGAACCGGAACTGGACCAGCTTGGGGCCGGTTCTGTTCTGATTTCGGTTCATGATACCCTGTTCCGGTTCACGGCGGTTCGAACTGGAACCGTGGTCGGGTCCACTGGGCTTGGGCTTGTTTTGGATCTGGGATTCCGGGTCGGCAAGCCAGCTCGATCCATTGTCATTGCTAATCAGGACATGGTGAGAATATCAACTATTTTGTGAGGGCAATTCAGTAATCTCGCCATTTCTTGCGAAATCCAGCGGTGTTCATATATTCCCAGGATCCGGAGAAAAGTTGAGAAGCCAGAAAGAGACGAAAAGATGGGAGGCGGAGGAGCGACGTACAGGGGATATGTCCATCATGCCCCCAAGCGCTGGCATGTCGTCACCGGCAAGGGCCTCTGCGCCGTCATGTGGTAACCTCACTGATTTTTGTGATTTGAATCAATTTGATCTCCTTTTTTCACTATTTCTCTTCACTTGAAATCATAGAAAACTGTCTTTCCAGCTTTGCTTTGATCAATTTCACATTCTTTAATCCTTTGCTCAATGTAATCCCACAGTGAAATCACCCCTAAATTGCATTGAAGAAGGGTCTTAACCCTAAAATTAGCTAAACATTTCACTAAAGGACCATAACTGGATATTGTGATCATCACCTGATCCAAGGTGGTGCGAAATCTGTGGCTCACGAAATTGTAAAAGAGAGAGGGGCTCGCAGTTAAAGCCAGTACCCTAGTTGGAAATTGAAAAGACCAATCTAATCACGGTAAACTGTAAGCTCATGTAACCAAGGAGCACCCTCAGGAGTTCTCCAAGACTAGGAAAAGGTCTAGAGCTTGTGCCAGATGATACGATTTCTGCTAGATTATGTTAATAATATGTTTAATATAAGCATAAATCGAATAATAGTCAATAGCTTCTCCAATGAAGAATAAAGTTAAATGAGCAAACAATAGGGGAATTGTGACTGACTTTTGGAATTTACTATGTTAACTTGATGCCAAATAGGACATAATTGACTTGAATGACAAGAATATTGGGTTCCTATATTATGAAGAATACAATAGAAAAGAAAAACTACTAGGTAATGAGGGTGGAAAAAGATTTTTGTATGATGAAAACAAGAAGAAGATCAAAATGGCCAAGAGAATGGAACAAGGGGCAAAAAAAAACAAAAACAAAAAACAACTAGGATCTCTTTTGAATGTGGTAATAATAAACAATGGCAAAATAAGTTTGCATAAAGATCTTTTGGCATTTCTACACTTACTATCACAGCTGAGTTCTCTCTTTATTTGTTATATGAAAATCTCAAAATATTGTCTGCACTGTGAATATTCATTTGTTTCTGGACTTTTGGTGATCAGTACCATTCTCAGGTCTGCTTGTTTCTTTGTTTCTCTTTTGCTCTTTCTTTCAGTTGTGTTCTAAAGGAAAGCGAAAAAACAAAACAACAACAGCAAGAAGAAGTCATAGATCGCAAAGAAGAATATTTCTCCAATCTCCAACACTTTAATTGTATCCATGATGTCTGAATGCATATGAAGATTTTATTAAGTTACATTTCACTAATGATAGAGATTCCTCCTACACTAACATAAACTTATATCTGGATACAATACTAAGGGTAGAGTTTCCGAATTAGATAGCTGCTTTTGAGATGGCAATGTAATAAGAAATAGCATGTTGAGCTTTATATAATTTTTCTTTTAGCAAGCTTTGTAATTTCTTCTTACATGTTCTATTTCTTTGTAGGTTTTGGATCCTATATAGGGCTAAGCAAGATGGTCCAGTAGTGTTGGTAAAATTCCTTTTGAATTCAATCCATCTCATATTTTGTCTTACGTCCAGTCTTTTAGTAATTTTGGCTTTCCTAATGCATTTTTATAGGGTTGGAGGCATCCTTGGGATGGACATGAGGACCACTCTCACGGGCATGGCCATGAACATGAGGTACTATTCCTCAACAAGTGTCACCTTGGATATGTTATTTGTACCTCCTTTAATGCATATTGCTTAAGAGCTTAGGTATTAATGAATAAATGACCTAGAAAGAACATCAACACAGTAAATCAATAATATCTGCTTACGGCAGGATGTTCTGTTAACATATTCTACAATTTAAATTACTAAAAGGAATTATGTTAGTTGTTACAAGAACATAGTTTGAATCAATTTCTCTGGTTCCTTTTCTTTTTGAGTAAAGAACAAGACTTCGAAATCGAAGTCCCATTAATTTCTGTGGTTCCTTCTTTATTGTAGCCAGTCAGACAGGTAATGTATATTTCCCCATAGTTGGTAAGAAGTATGTCTTAAAATGTGGGGGGTGATTTTGCTCACATATTGCCATTCGTCTATAACGTATTTCCAGTGAGGAATTTATGCTAGAGATCTCATAGATCTTGTCAAATCTTTTAACTTTAAGTTTGTACAGTCTCTATTGTATTTTCAATTTCCATGTGATATTGTATTTCCAATTTCCATGTGATCCTATCAAAATCTATATAGTTCCACTATGAACTTGTTATAACTTTAAGCCTGCTCAGCCAGAACTGGATGATCATGGGTAGTTCTAAATATTATTAAATTTGTCGTTATGAGAGCTTTGGCAACTGGATATACTAGTTATTTAGTACATGAAATGTATTGTGTGGAGATCTAATGAAGGACCTGTAAGAAAAATTAATTGGAAACTAACGTGAAGCCATATCGTTTCACAACCCAATCCTCTTGCTTTGATTCTCCGATTTGAATCTACAACCCGGGATATGGATATCCTCTTCCTAGAAGGATTCCAATCCTTTAGAATGGGTGAAACTCTTTTATTCTTTAGTGGATGGACACTCACATGGAAAATCACTCATTATAAGGGACCAAGAGCTCTTTATGTTGTTCGCACAAATAATCTCTTCCCATCAAAGAGAATGTAAGAATGTATCTGAAATTGATGGGAACTCAGATAGTTATGTACCAAACAAAAAACCACCCCATCACTTTGGAAGTTTCTCTCACCAACCCATTATTCAAGAATAAAAACGTGGCCTATCCTTATTGGGTCATACTTAAGGGTGGGTTCTTTATTGGATAAAAACCAAAACCCAACAGGACCACCTCTATGCAAAGTTGAAGTAGCTTTCAGATGTATTTGGTTTGTTGGAAAGAAATATCTAACAGTATTATGGCTTCTTGGTTGTCAGTGTGTCAATGACAACAGTCAGTTGTAGGTATCCTGATCTCATAAGGAATATGTTAAACCAATGCCTCAAAACAGATTAAGTAGCCTGATCCTGGCCTGTATGCCAGTTGAGCTTGAATTCAAGCATGAATTTCGCTTGTTAATAACAAAATCTGATTTAATGAAGAATCTATTATTTAGTCAGGCCAAGCTCCTCTAGTACCAGTATCCATGACCGATGCATATTTGCGTTTAGAGAGGAGAGCACCCATGAATCCAATACTTCGTGTCAGGAAACTAACAAAGTGTTGCTGCATGCTTGTTAGTATATCAGCATTCCATAACTAGTGTTTAAACGTCAGCTCAGGTTTAAAAGTGCACAAGTTCCATGTCGGATGGCGGATTCCAGGGGCACATTGGGGATATTTAGTAAATGTCAGCGTGTGTGTGTGGGGGGGGGGGGGGTGTTGTGTGTGTGTGCCTGTGTGATATGTCTCCTGCCCCTTTTTCTCTCTCTCTCGCATCCCAATTTCAAAACAAAAACCCCAAAAAGAAAGCGAGCAAAAGAAAACAAAGAAACGACTTGCAGCTTACACTCTGTCTCCTCATTTACCTTTGCTCTTCCCCCCTATAGGGGGGGGGGGGAGAGAGAGAGAGAGAGAGAGAGAGAGAGAGAGAGAGAGAGAGAGAGAGAGAGAGAGCTAGCAATGGTGGGTTTAGGATCAGACTAGTGAGTTACCGATTGAGTAAGCTGGTCACCGGCGGTCAACATTACCAGCTTACATATATATCCTAAATGCAACCTTAACAAGGCAATACATACATAGATCATGTTAAATTACATAAATGATAATTTACCTTAGCACTTTGCTATTAAGCCTATGATCAAGAATTGCTTGTAGAAGCTTCTTAAATGCTTCAAGATATAAACCAATGGAATGACCAATCTTTGGAATATGAAAATAAAATTAATAGATATAGAACCTCAACCAAAGAAACAAGATGAAGAATCGATAATCAAATATACAATTCAGGATCCAATCATGAAGTGACTTGAGATTTGAGAAATTAAGCAATATCATAATGTGGTCTCTAAGTCCAATTATTAATTGATAGTCCAGCCAAGAAGCAAACAACCAAGCAATTAAGCAACCGAGAGTTTAAAGGTTATAAATTCCCAATAATTGTAGCTCTTGCATAAACCAAAAGCAAAATAAGACTAAAACAGAGAGTATTGTGTCGTATGCATCATGCATGGACTAGAAGAAAACTTCAAACAAAGCCCAAACCATCTCATTCTCAATCCTCCTCAGTGTTTGGACTCGGACATTGAAGTATTATCCTTAGGATGTCTGGCTCATCCTCTTATTATGACTCTTATGATGATTCTATGTATCTTTCTCATTATTTTGTTGCTCGCCCCTTTAATTTCAATGCACGATGCCTCTATGTTTAGTTGTTTTTACTCTCTTGTACGTCCTTATTATTGCACATTTTTCTTAGCTTAAGATTAGTTCTGATAACTTTTACAACTTACCTTTAGCTTAATTCTTCTCTGGGTAAGACTTCAGCATCCTCTCTAACTGAATGTCATTTTGTTTTGGAGGCACTATGATTAGAACAAGAAGGGGAAAGAAGGAAGCGAAAAGAAATTAGGGCTTTTGAGGAAGAAATAAGAGGATAAAGATTTGATTTAGGCTTCAACACTAAGAAGATCGCTCTTCCACTCAGCACATCACCATGCCAAGATTCATACACAAAGCAATTTCTGTAATGCAAAAGTTTTAATTCTCAAAATAGTTGAACTACTACAACAACTGCAAGTCTTAGTCTTATATAGGCCTCATACAAAAGGTAACTCATATCATAACTAATATGAAACTAAATAAAGAGAGAAAAAGAGCCTAATCTAAAATAAATAATAAATGAGCCTAAACTAAAAATTAACAACTAATGATTCCCATCAATCTCTCCGGCTTTGAACAAAAATCTCCACTGGCGAATGGCAAAGGCGTGGATGATCAATTCGAAACGGGAAGGACTGTACAAACTCCTTAGCGGTGGGTCTTTTCAACAGTAATGGCTGTAATGGATGAACTAAAAATCGTTGTGACCCCATGGAAAGGCTCAACGCTGACCCTGTGGAAAGGCTCGACGCTGAACATCGAGCTGATCCCGAGACCATGAGAAATATGGAGCTCTTAGGCGCTGAAACTAAGTCTCCTCAAAACCTTGCATGGATCACTGTGTTGAGTATAGAGCTTTTTCAAAGTTTCCAGTGGGACACTCTAATCATCATCTCATTTCTTATTGCGAGATCTTGTAATCGCTTGTTAGACTTTACAGCAACTCATAATTATAATTATTGATTGTAATTTGCCTTGTATTATGATCATGTAACTTGTGCAAATGTGGTGCAGATGGCTCAACTGCGACAATGAGTGGGATACCTAGGGAAAGATGGAGAAGGCCGAGGGAATTCCTATATTTGGGTGTAAACCCATCCATAGGAGACTCAAGAGAAAAGTGAGATCTAGTCACTAAGTAACATAGTGTCCTGTTGTTCTTGTCGGTGACTGTTTCTTGTTATTCCTTACATCCGACTTGGGTTTAACAAGTTTCAACACTATCTTTTTTTTAAATTTAAATTCATAAGTGTTAGACTTACCCAAACTGGTTACATCCAAGTCATATAACCAAGGCCTACCCAAAAAAATGCGTGCAGTGTCTATGTCTAAGACATCACACCAAATACGATTCTTGTAGTTAGATAAGTGGATAGGGATCTGACAATGCTGGGTAATAGGTTGAGTAGTCTTATCAACCAAATTCATGTTGTATGGGTAGGGAATGTGGTCCAGCCTTGAGACCCATCTTTTCAATGGCTGTCTTGGTAATGATATTCGCACAACTACTCTTATCTATCATCAATTTATTTTTCTTCCCTTCATATGTGATGTAAGTGTGGAACACACTAGACCTACGTTATTTCTCCTCTAACAACTATGTGTGAACACCTAACTGCATCCAATTGAATGCTAGAAACCCTAACATCATCATCAGAACTAGTCGTGTTAACAGTTAGTTTATAGACTACTATCTCGGCTTCTATAATTAGAAGGTTCCTAAAAGGATACTGTGCAACAACGTGATCATAGTTTTGACACTTTATCCTTGGCGTTCCTAGAAAATTCACCTATCACAGATGTGCTCTTAGGGTCTCTAGTGGTGTGGGTGTTTGGGATAGGTTTCTCCCCAACTTTAGGAATGACCTTACGCTCTGAAGGAAATTAGAGGAAGATTTCTATGTTTTAAGCTATCTGACTGGCTTGCTCATGGGTTTCTATCTTGTGGGAATGAATGAACATAACTCGCTGGATGTCTGACCTCCACCCAGAACGATACCGAGATATAGCCTAGTAAGAGTCTTCTTACACCTCACAACGTAGGGTTAGGTCGTCAAATTAGATAGTGTAATCCTGATCTGCTACCTTGGCGAAGGTTGTGCAGTTTATTTAAGAGGCGATGATTATAGGAATAGAGAATGTATTTCTTTTTAAGTTTCGATTTTATTCTCTCTGAAGACTATATGGAAGTCCTACACCTAGCGTACTCTCTCTGCCGATGCCTAATAAATCCTAGCTGACTCTGTAAGTCTCATCCTAGCAAACCAAATCATTCTTTCCTCAGTAAATTTATACGAATCAAAGTAGTAATTTAGGTCTGCCATCCAGTCATTAAATATCTTTGGATCAAGGATACCGTCAAATGTGGAGGATCTATTTTAATCTTAAGGGTTATGTCATCTTCGCTATCTCTACGTCTATTGGTGTTCTCTCTCTCCTATCTCGAGTGTCATCTTTAGAGCTCTCTTTTTCTTTTTTATTTTCTTATTCTTCTACCTTAAGTTTTAAGTTTCGAAGCTTTTTAAGAATTAGATTTAGTTTAGACTCTATATCTAGATGATCAGGAAAATAGTTCTACCACTACGAAGGAACATACACTAAGGATGCAAATGCGATATAGACAATCATACAGATGCAAACAGTCACATAAATGTCACTAGATGCGTGCACTATATGATCAAACGAAATTTTTTTCATGGTTCCTACAATTAATAAGCAGAGAATGAATCCTAAAGTGAATATGCAAACAAGCAACAATATAGGGAAAAATAGCAACAGGAGGTATAACTAACAATCATCACAGATATGCAAGAGATGTAAAATATCACAATAGTGGGAGGTGAGTTTAGAATGTACTTAAAGGCGCTTGAAAAAGCACCAATATCGAGTAGTGGTTCCAAACAGAGTTGTGTAGAAGCTGAGTTTGTTGCCTAAAAACTGCGAAATTCTTTCAATATTTTTTGGGACTCAGCTGCGTATCTAACGCTGCAGACTGAACTCGAACCGGACTCCGAACGGGCTTGAAACGGGCTTCGGGACGTTGCTGTATTGCTGTAGAAATAGTGGCGGCTCAGCTGGAGTTAGTGACGTCTGTGGACGTCAGCAGTGGCTCGATGGCTTGACTCGGCTTGGATTCGACTCAGTTTGAGCCGATGATGTCAGCTCAGAGCTGCTAATGTTAGCTCCACCTCTCGGCTTTGCTCGGATTTGTTGGCTTCACGAATCGGGTCTGGGTTGTAACAAAATCGGCTCTCTAATGCCAATTGTTACTCCCAGTATCGACATTTGCGGAACTTGGCAATATGATCAGTACTTGCAAAAGAACAACTGTTGTAAAGCAAACTAGTAATACCTAGACAAAAAAGCGATAAAAAAGAACATGAGTTCGGCCCAAACTTGACCTACGTCTACGGGGAGAGAACTTGAGAGAGCTTTATTAATAACTTAATACAAAGAGATCTAATCTTGCTCTTGACGCAACAAGAGTATTCACCTTTCTTCTTAATCTAGATCTAGATTACAAGAGTATTACTTTATCTCTATGCACCTTCAGCTTACTCCTCTCTTTCTTGGCTTCCTTCTGATTTCCTTGGTGTTCTCAACCTTTTTCTCCTTGAGATTAAATTTAGATCAGCTTGAGGATCAATGCTGGGTTACAATTTTTATTTATAGGATTTTATAAAAAAAATCTTATTTGGACTATGAGATGATCTTGGTCATTTAATGCTTGAAGAATCTTGATTAACTTATTAGGAGTTGATCTCCTTGATCTTGAAGAATTCTAGAACTTTTAATTTTTAGAAACAAACTTTCATTGAATAAAAACTGAGTCCTATTCGTACTCCACCAGAAAAAAATCGGCGCCTGAAAAGGAAACTGATTCTGCTTCAGAAAATGCTCTGTATAGTCGACTAGTCTTGAAGGCTAGTCAACTAGTCCCTCCAATTAGTCGACTAATAGGTTTATTAGTCGACTACCGTAAACTGCTTCCTCTCTGTATCATGCTTTTGTATCTGTCCCAGTCACTAAGCTTGTGTGTTAGTCGACTAATCACCTTATAAGTTGACTAATCAGCACCATCTGGGTTTGCTTTTTCTTGCTTCAAGTCATCATCTTCTCCATTGGATCTTCTTGGACCATCATCTCCTCTTGAAAACAAGGCAAAATCCTAACAATCTCCACCTTGACTGGCTTTTCAAGCCTTTAATAAAACAACTTGAGATTTCAGATTAATACCTTTGCTCTTTCCTTGATTGTAACCGTGTCGTGAAGCCTTTAACTCTTGCCCTCTCCCGGGGCCTTTGGCTGATTTACCGCCATGACTTGGGCCATCTCGAGCCTTACCCAGATGCATCATTTCTCCTTCTCGCAAAACTTTGACCCGGTTCACGTCCCGTTGCAGTCTTCCTTGAAGCTCCACCTCGCGATGAGCTCCCTTTTAAGCTTATCCTTGAAACTCCACCTCGAACTAAGTTTTCTTCCTTCAACGTGTATAACCCTTCACACTTTTCTCCTTTCAGAATTACCCTGTCTTCTTGGCTAACTATGACGACGTCTTGTTGTACGTTGATCTGGCATCATTCTTCATCGAACACCCCTATGGATATTAGATTGTAGCGTGCCTCCGGGACATACTGGACCGCCTCCAGAGTACGCACTGTTCCATCTCTTTCTGTAATCTTGACTGTCCCAATGTCGATGACCTTGCAAGCCGAGCCATTCACCATCTTGACAACTTTTTCCTCCTTTGCAATTAAGGAGTTGAACAGCTCTTTTTGGGAACATACATGAACCGTACTATCCAAATCAAATATCCAGCTTTTAGTTTGAGAAGTATTGTCTTCATAGGAAGCTATTAATACGTCAGTGTTCTCTACACCGCTCAATGCTACGTCTGTCTCTGCAGCTTGCTCGTTCTTCTTCAGCCATTCTGACCGATTATTGGAGTCATTCTTCCAATGACCTTCCCTGTGATTAAAGTGACATGTCTTTGACGAGCTGAGACCTTTCTTTCTCCTCTTCCTTTCCTTCCCGTGACCACCAAACCAGATCTTGTCTGCTCCTCTTGATTTGACATTTTTCTAATCTCATTAGATAAGAGAGTTGACGTGACCTCCTCCAAGATGAGAGTTTTTTTACCGTAGAGCACGGTGGTGACGATGTGATCATATGACTGTGAAAGTGAACTGAGAAGTATCAACACCTTGTCCTCTTCATCGATCTTGATATCAATAGTTAGAAGCTCGCTGATGATCTTGTTGAAGAAGTTTAAATGCTCTAACACCGCTGTACCTTTCGTTCATGTGTAGCCCATATAATTATTTCTTGAGATACAGTTTGTTGGTGAGGCTTTTCTTTTCTAAGCTTGATCACAATCCTGTAGCCGTTTCTTCATTCATCACGTTATACATCACCTCGTCTGTGAGGCATAGTTGGATCGTGCTTGCCGCCTTTAGATCCATCTTCTCTTAATCCTCCTCTGATGTACTTGCAGGTTTTGACGACTTGCCCTACAAGGTCTTGTGAAGATCTTTTTGCACCAGCAACACCTTCACCTCTTTTGCCATCAAGCGAAGTTTCCTTTGCCATTAAACTTCTCGACCTCAAATTTTATCGTAGAACTTCCTATTTTCGACGTATCGTCCTTTGTCAACCTTTAGCTCTGATACCAATTGTTGTAACAAATAGGCTCTCTAATACCTATTGTTACTCCCAGGATCGACGTTTGTGAAGCTTCGCAATATGATTAGTACTTGCAAAAGAAAAACTATTGTAAAGCAAACTAGCAACACTTAGACAAAAGAATAATAAGAAAGAATACGAGAATTTAACGTTGTTTGGCCTAAACTTAGCCTAAGTCCACATGGAGAGAACTTGAGAGAACTTTATTAATAACTTGATACAAAGAGATCTAACCTTTCTCTTGATACAACAAGAGTATTCACCTTTCTCCTTAATCTAGACCTAGATTACAAAAGCATTACCTTATCTCTTCATTTTGTTCCTCTCTTTCTTGGCTTTCTTCTAATCTCCTTGTTGTTCTCTACTTTTTTCTCCTTGAGAATAGATTTAGATCAGCTTGTGATCAATGTTGGGTTACAATCTTTATTTATAGGATTTTACAAAACAACTCTTATTTGGACTGTGAGATGATCTTGACCATTGGATGCTTGAAGAATCTTGAGCAATCTTATTAGGAGTTGATCTCCTTAATCTAGAAGAAATCTAGACCCTTTAATCTTTAAAAACAAATCTTTATTGAATAAAAACTGAGTCCTATTTGTACTCCACCAGAAAAGGAAACTAGCGCTTGAAAAGAAAATGATTCTGCTTCAGAAAACACCCTGTATAGTCGACTAGTCTTGAAGGCTAGTCGACTAGCCCCTCCAATTAGTCGACTAATAGGCTTATTAGTCGACTAATAGGCTTATTATCGACTACTGTAAACTGCTTCCTCTCTATATTCTACTTTTGTATTTGTCTTAGTCGACCAGGCTTGTGTGTTAGTCGATTAATCAGCACCATATGGGTTTGCTTTTTCTTCCTTCAAGTCATCATATTCTCCAACTCGATTGGATCTTTTTGGACCATCATCCCTGTAACACCCGAATTTTAATTAATCATAATTAATCATAGTTATTGGTCTGTTTACCCATGGGCCTAGTAAAGTGAAATCCTTATACATATATGTATATAAATAGATACATATGTATCTAGGTCTATGCTTGTATATGTATGTGTAATAGATAGTAACTCTACAAAATTTTCAATGAGAATATACACCATGGAATACACCCATACCTTCATTAACCATACTTAAAATAATTTTTTTAGTAACTTTGTTGTGTTGGAGAGAAATGAAGATGGTTGGGAAAGTGAGTGATGAGGTGGAGGGTGATTAGGTGCCTATAAAGGAGTAATGGGTGCGGTGGCTTCTCATAGTTTAATGAAAATAAAATAATTGAAATATTATTTTTATGAAATGTAAAACAAGTAAAGAAACCCCTCATCTTCTTCCTTCAGCCCTGAAATCCCCTTCCTCAGAATTTTTATTTTCTCTACAGTAATCTGAACCCATCTTTTTCCTTCGTCAATCCAGGTAAACTATTCATCTCTTTCTTTTTAATCTCTCTATTTCATTTCCCCCTTTCTTTTTCCCCCAACCAGCAGCAAAGCGACAGGGGGGGTCACGCGCTGATCCGCGTGCAGCAGCAGCCGCGGCAGCCCGCGCACGTGTACGGGCCAGCTGCATGCGGATCCGAGGGGGGCTAAGGTCGGCCTAGGTAAGGGAGGAAGGTGGAAGGTGGAAAGAGAAGGCAACCTAGATCTGGTCCAAAAGGGGAGTGAGATTTAGCTCTAAATTTGAACAAATTAGGGCTCAAAATTACTACTAAAGACAAAATTTTCAGACTGAAATTTTCAGGTAAATAAGGAGACAAAACTCTAAATTTTCCTCTTCAATTATGTTTGTTTAGATGCTAATATGTAACCTCTATGTTTTGATCACTAGGGTTATCATTCGGGAGCTCGGATAATTGAAGACTAAGTGAGGAATTGTCGAAACTAGGTGAGTAAACCCAACTTCTTACGATAATTATTTATGAATTAGAACGATTAAAGAATTACCAAATAATGTAAGAGGGGTTGAATCATGAATGAATTCGCTATTTCCCTTTAATTAGCATGATAAGTGAAATTTATGTTTGTTACATGGTTATTACATCCTTTAAATAAGAAATAGTTGGGATACATGTATTGGGTTCATGTCCCGTATCGGAGACTCTGTAGGTAGTATGAAATTAATAGGATGTCATATGGTTGTGCATACTTTAATGGGAAAACCCCTTGTATACAAGTATTAGGTTATGTATAATCAAGTAAAGAGAATAACACCTTTGAACATATAAGACTTAATGATTGTGCAACGTGATTGCCCCATGATATAATGAAACTATTGAATATATGTTTCTTTTCACATGATATGCACCGATTGTATGAATGACTTGTGAGTGTAACTCTTTACTTTATTAGGAAGCATATAATAAATAATAATCAATGTATATATGTGTGTGTGTGTCTATATATATATATATATATATATATATATATATATATATATATATATATATATATATATATATATATATATGCTAGTTGGAGGAAGGGGCCGGGCGGGAGCTGGTAAGAGGGGGAAGACAGAGATTGAATAACGATGTATATATAAATACACTTACGTATTTTATATGGAGGAAGGGGCCGGGCGGGAGCCGGTAGGAGGGGGATGACGGAGATTTAAATCATTATATGCTTATACGTATCCTATATGGAGGAAGGGGCGGGCGGGAGCCGGTTGAGGGGGGAATATAAATCCCCATCTTCCCCCCTCAACCGGCTCCCGCCCGGCCCCTTCCTCCATATAGGATACGTATAAGCATATAATGATTTAAATCTCCGTCATCCCCCTCCTACCGGCTCCCGCCCGGCCCTTCTATTATGAACATATAGTTAAATTCCCGTCTTTCTCCTCCTACTGGCTCCCACCCTTCCTCTATGCTTCCGCCTGGCCCCTTCCTCCATATAGGATACGTATAAGCATATAATGATTTAAATCTCCGTCTTCCCCTCCTACCGGCTCCCACCCGACCTCTTCCTCCATATAAAATACGTATGTGTATCTATATATACGTCGCTATTCAATCTTCATCTTCCCTCCTACCGACTCCGCCCAGCCCCTTCCTCCAACTAGCATATATATATATTTACATTGATTATTGTTTATTATGTGCTTCTCAATAAAGTAAAGAGTTACACTCACAAGTCATTCATACAATTGGTGCATGTCATGTGGAAAGAAACACATACTCAATAGTTTCATTATATTATGGGGCAATCACGTTGCACAATCATTAAGTCTTATATGTGTAAATGTGTTATTCCTTTTACTTGATTATACACAACCCAATGCTTGTATGTAAGGGGTTTCCTCATTAGAGTATACACAACCATATGACATCCATATTAATTTCATACTACCTACGGAGTATCTGGTATAGGACATGAACCCAATACATGTATCACGACTATTTCTTATTTAAAGGATGTAATGACCATGTAACACACATAAATTTCACTTATCATACTAATTAAAGGAAAATAATGAATTCATTCATGATTCAACCCCTCTCACATTATTTGGTGATTCCTTAATCGTTCTAATTCATGAATAATTACCCTAAGGAATTGGGTTTACTCACCTAGTTTCGACAATTCCTCACTTAGTCTTCAATTATCCGAGCTCTCGAATGATAACCCTAGTTGATCAAAACATAGAGGTTACATATTAGCATCTAAACCAACATAATTGAAGAGGAAAAATTTAGAGTTTTGTCTCCTTATTTACCTGAAAATTTCAGTCTAAAAATTTTGTCTTTAGTAGTAATTTTGAGCCCTATTTTGTTCAAATTTAGATCTGAATCTCTCTTCCCTTTTGGACCAGATCTAGGTTGCCTTTTTCTTTCACCTTCCTCCCCTATCTATTCTGGCCTTAGCTCCCTCGATCCGCGTGCGGCTAGCCCATGCACGTGCGCGGGCTGCTGCGTGCGGATTAGCGCGCGTCTCCCCCTGTCGCCTTGCTGCTGGTGGGGGGAAAAAGAAAGAGGGGAGGGAAATGAGAGAGAGATTAAAAGAGAGAGAGATGAATAGTTTACCTGGATCGAAGGAGGAAAAAAAATGGATTCAGATTACTGTAGGGAAGATGAAAATTCTGAGAAGGAGATTTCAGGGCTGGAGAAAGAAGATGAGGGGTTTCTTTCCCTTTTTTACTAAGTTACTAAAAAAATTATTTAAGTATGGTTAATGAAGGTATGGGTGGACTCTATGGTGTATATTCTCATTGAAAACTTTGTAGAGTTACTATCTATTATACATACATGTACAAGCATAGACCTAGATATATATGTATCTATTTATATACATATATATGTAAGGATTTCACTTTACTAGGCCCATAGCTAAACAGACCAATAACTATGATTAATTAAAATTCGGGTTTTACAGTTCTACCCCCATAAAGAAGTTTCGTCCACGAAACTTGACGTACTTTGAAATAATTATGGATAAGTTTTCCGCATTTCTTCCTCCAGTTCCCAGGTGGTTTCTTCAATCTTCTGACTCCTCCACAATACCTTTATCAAAGGAATCATTTTGTTCCTCAATTGTTTCTTCTTACGGTCAAGAATTTGCACTGGCCCCGCCGTGTAAGACAAATCTTTTTGGATTTGCAGTGGTGAGTATTTAAGGACATGACTGGGATCTGATATGTATTTTCTCAACTGTGATACATGGAACACATTATGTACTTTCTCAATTTCTAGTGGTAAAACTAACTGATAGGCTAATGGTCCGATTCATTTTAATATCTTAAAAGGTCTAACATACCGAGGGCCTAACTGTTTCCTCTGCCAATGCGCATTACACCCTCCATTGGAGATATCTTTAGAAAACTTTGCCCTCTTCAGCAAACTCCAGGGGTCTCCGCCGTTGGTCTGCATATGTTTTTTGTCTGCTTTGGGCTGCCTTCATTCTCTTTTTTATTATTTGAATTTTCTCTATAGTCTCTTGAACCATATCTGGTCTTAGTAATCTTCGATCTCCCATCTCTTCCCAACAAATTGGGGATCTACACCTCCTTCTATATAAAGTTTCGAAGGGTGGCATTCCTATAGTCAACTGGTAGCTGTTGTTATATGCAAACTCTACTAACGGTAGGTTTTTCTCCCAATTGTCCCTAAAATCCAATGTACATGCCCTCAACAGATCCTCTAATATCTGTATGTTCTTTCTGATTGCCCATCAGTCTGCGGGTGTGACGCAGTACTAGGGTATAGCTTAGTGCCCAGAGCTTTGGATAGATTGACCCAGAACCTTGACTGAAACCGAGGATCTCTATCTGACACGATTGTTTCGGGCACTCCATGAATCCTGATTATCTCCTGGAGATAAACTTGCGCTAACTTATCCATCGAGTAATTTACTCGAATGGGTGAGAAGGGCGCGGACTTTGTGAGTCGATCAACTATCACCTATATGGCATCATGTCCTTGAGGGGATTTGGGAAGTCCTGTCACAAAATTCATGATAAATGTGACTCCATTTTCATTCGGGGACTTGTAATGGCATTAAAAATTCCTAGGGTTTCTTATGTTCAGCTTTAACTTGTTGGCATATTAAGCATTTCTGCACGAACCTGGCTATGTCATCTTTCATCCCTTCCCACCAATAATTTGATCGCAGATCTTGATACATATTGGTTGCTCCGGGGTGTGCTATGTAAGGGGTGCAATGAGCTTCCATTGTAATTTGCTCCTTGAGTTCGTGGTCGGGTGGTATACATACTCAGCTCCCCTTCAGTAAATCTCTATCAATGAAAAAAATCTTGAGTTTCATCTCGTTGTACCTTCTCGATATTCTTAGCTATCTGATCATCCTTCTGTTGCGCCTCTTTGATCTTATCATAAAGATCAAATCCAATTCTGACTTGATTCATTTGACTGGTTCTCATCATTGGTTCCTTTATTTAAACTTCTATATGCATCTTCTCTATTTCTTTTAACAAACTGGTCTGTTGAGTTAACATTGCAGCTAAAGATCCTCCTGATTTTCGACTAAGAGCATCTGCCACTACATTAGTTTCCCAGGGTGATAATGAATGGTCAAATCATAATCTTTCATTAGTTCCAACCATCTTTTTTGACACATATTTAATTTTTTGGGTAAACATGTACTTCATGCTCTTATCATCTATATATATTTCACAAGATACACCATACAAATAATGTCGCCATATCTTCAAGGCAAATGTAACTGCAGCCAGCTCTAAGTCATGGGTTGGATAATTCTTCTCATAATTTTTAAGCTGTCTGAAGGCATATGTAATTACCTTACCATGTTGTATCAATACACACCCTAGCCCCGACTTTGATGCTTCACTGTATATAACATATACTTCAGTCCCAGAAGGCATGGCAAGGATTAGAGCTGAAGTTAGTTTATCTTTCAATTCTTGAAAATTTTTCTCCTGACTTTCTTCCCAATGAAATTGAGGTTTTTCTTGGTTAACTGTGATAATGGTATCGCTATTCTGGAAAATCCTTCTACAAATCTCTGATAATACCCAGCCAGTCCTAAGAAACTCCGCACTTTCGTGACATTGGTGGGTCGAGGCCAATCCTTAATTACTTCTATCTTTGCAAGATCTACTGATATTCCTTCTTTAGTAACAATGTGACCGAGAAATCCAACTTTATCTAGCCAGAACTCACACTTCTTGAATTTTACATAAAGTTATTTTTCTCTCAACAATTGTAAAACTATCCTCAAGTGTCTTTCATGTTCTTCTATGTTTCTTAAGTAAATTAATATATCATCAATAAACATCACTACAAATTGGTCTAAGTATGACTGAAAGATTCTATTCATCAAATCCATAAATGTTGCTGGGGCGTTGGTCAGCCCAAATGGCATTACTAGAAATTCATAGTGTCCATATCTGGTTCTAAAGGTTGTCTTAGGTACATCTTCTGGTTTAATCTTTAATTGATGGTATCCAGATCTTAGATCTATTTTAGAGAATACACTGGCACCCTGGAGTTGATCAAAAAGATCATCGATCCTCGGGAGTGGATATCGATTCTTGATAGTGACTTTGTTCAATTTACGATAATCTATACACAGTCTCATGCTTTCATCTTTCTTCTTTGCAAATAACACAGGCGCACCCCAGAGTGATACACTCGGTCGAACAAATCCCATGTCTAATAACTCTTCTAATTGCTCCTTCAATTCTTTCATCTCCACTGGTGCCATTTTATAGGGAGCCTTCGATATAGTTCCTGTTCCGGATAGGAGATCAATAGAGAATTCTACTTCCCTATCAGGGATAAGCCTGGTAAGTCTTCGGGGAACATATCAGGATACTCTCTTACAACTGCTATGTCTTCTATTCTTACCTCAATTTTCTTATCTATCAATGTTGCCAAAAATCCTCGACACCCATGCCGCAATAACTTGGGTGGCCTTTAAAGCTGAAATCAATTGGATATTTACTTTATTCTTCACCCCTTCAAATACATATTCTAGGGCCCCTGCCATTTTAAAGATTATCTTCTTTAGGCGACAGTCTACATGTGCATGATATGTCGATAACCAATCCATTTTTAGGATAATGTCATATTCCATCTCTCCCAACTTAATCAGATCTGCTTGTGTTTTTATTTCTCCTATGGTAATTTCACATCCTTTATGGTATGCATTAGTGGTTAGTTTTGTGCCTACTGGAGTGGACATCACTAGTTGGAAACTCAAAGATTCAAGTTTCTTATTAATTTTTGTGGCAAAGGATGAAGAAATGAACGATGTGTAGCACCGGAATCAAATAATACTCGGGCAATTTTTCCGAATAAGCAAATAGTACCTTCAACCACTGTATTAGAGGCCCGGACTTCCTGTTGGGTCAAAGCATTCATTCTTCCTTGGGTCATGGGTTGTTGCACTGAAACCTGCGTCATGGCTGGTCGAATTGTGTTGGCAGGTCGCCAAAAGGCCCCAATGGTCCGACTATCGGGGCAATGCCTAAGGTCTGCCTACCTGTTCCCCTATTTGCACCGGGATGCCTATGTGGTGTCGGACAATCCTTTCTCATGTGGCCCAATTTACCGCAGGCGAAACATTGCTTGCTTGTTAAGCAATTATCAGTATGATTGTGATTGCATCTAGGACACCACATAATTCCCGCAGAATTGTAACGCGAAAAAGATGCATGTGGCAAGTCTTGGAGGGACCCTGCATTTCTGGGCCACGAGCCTATCATTGTCCTTTGAGTTGGTGTTGTAGAAGGTCTAGTACCTCCGCCGAGCATGCAGTCGGGCTATCCAATTCTGGGTGCACTAAGATATCGGAAACGTTTGGCAGAAGGTGACTCCTTAGCTCTTATATCCTGATTTTCTTGCATGTCCCTTTCAACTTCTAGCACTTTCTCCACAGCCTGGCTATAAATTTGTAATTGAAGTGAAACCACTGGCTTCTAATTTCTGGCCTCAAACTCCTTACAAACCTTTTTGTCATGTCCTCTTCTTCAGACACCAACTTATCGACATATCTCGATAACTGAGTGAATTTGACTTTATACTGGCCACTGTCATTTAATCCTATTTCAATTCTTGAAATTCCATTGCAAACTTGTCCCTTTCTACTCCATATACTTTTCATTGAACTTTTTGACCAGGAATTTCTAAGAAATTTCTTTCCCCAAGGACTTTGCTCCGGTTTTAATCATCTCCCACCAACGTTCTACCTCTACCTGGAACATAAAAGAGGTGAAAGCACGGTTCAAAGACTAGGCCGGGTCGGATACGAGTCGGCCGGGTCGTATCCGTCTCGGCCCGCTCAGAGACGAGTCCGAGTCACGAGTCGATCGACTCAATTCAGAGGAGACCGACTCGGCCGAGAATCGGAGTTGACTCGGTCGACTCGGCTGATTCACGGCCGAATCGGTCGTGACTCGGCCGAGTCGACCGAATCGACTCCGATTCTCGGCCGAGTCGACTCGAAACGTATATTCACCCGTGACGAACGGGTATAAAGAAAAGAAAAAACTTACCTCTCTCACTCAGATCTGGAGATCGCTGCTGCCGCCCTATCGTCGCCGCTCAGATCTGGATTTCGCTGCCGCCCGATTGCCGCCGGCCGCTCCTCCCCAGCCTCAGGTGATGTTGCTCCCTCTCTATCTCTTTCCCTCTCCATCCCTCTGTTTCTCTCTCTCCCTCTCTCACCCACGCTCTCTCTCCCCTTCTCTCCATCTCTCGTCCCTCTCTCTTTCCTCCCCCTCTCTCTGTTTCTCTCTCTCCCCCTCCCTCTCTCACCCGCTCTTTCTCTCCCTTTCCATCTCTCGTCTCTCTCTGTCTCTTTCCCATCCCCCTCTCTCCCTGTTTCTGATCTCTCCCCCCTCTTCCCCTCCAAGATATAAGAGAAGCAGATGATGATGGTGGTGGTAAAGATGTGAGGGTTTTATCTAATTCTAGTAGTGATGATGGTGAAGATGGTGATGATAATGATGACAGTCATGGCGGTGATGGCGGCGGTGGTGGTGATGACAATAATGAGGGCAACAATAGTACTGATGGAGGAACTTATAATCTTGAAGGTTATATGTAAATGTTGAGTTTGACATCAGGCCAATATTATGGTGTGACATATGTCCATGACTACAGACCACAACTTGAGAGATTTACGAGCACTAGTATCAGTTTGTCTACTTACCGTAGAGATGATTATGATGATGATTTTGTGCCTCATCGCAATTCAATGTGAAAATAATTACATTAGCATGTATTTATGAATGTAGTTTGTGTAATTTACTATATTGAGCATGTATTTTGATATGTTTCTACCGACAACGCGTGTATTTATGCTTTCGCTTTATGTTTAGTGTGCTAGGTGATATGTTTTGGATATGTGATACATGAATACAGATGTCTACATTTTTTTAAGATTTGTCGTGATTTTTTCAGAATTTTTTAAGCTTTCTATGTAGCGTTTTGTGCGTATCGCCCGAGACTGATCCGAGTCGCCAAGATCGATCCGTCTCAATGCACGCCGAGTCGGCGGCCGAAACGGCGACTGTGAACCATGGGTGAAAGACACTTGTTGATCTTCAGTGCATTTCATAACATCTAGTATTTCCAATTTGACGAAGCCACTCCTCTCCTTGTATTGGATCCGCCCCTCTTTAAACGCCGACGGGTTTAACTTTTGAAATTGTTTTAGAGCCCTACGTGGATTGTTTATTGTTGCCAGCTGCACCAACCAATCTGGCATCCTGTCAGGGACTCTGGTTGGCATTGAGTTGGTCCATCACGACCTCGTGATTGGTCAGAGGATGGACAATCCCGACCGTACTGTGTGGTGGGGCATTACCTTTAGAATTGGTATCCGGTGGAGGAAAATTCAGATCCATCAATACCTAAAAGAATAACCAGTTCTCATTATCGACAAAACTCATTATAAAGAAAGTTTCATATACAAAATACCACTTCTATCTATAACTTTAAAATTTTTCTGTAACATGATTTACATTGCCATGCTTACATTCCTACAAAAGATACAAGTGTATGTAACAAGACACATCATTTTCGCGCATTTCTTTTACAAACATACAAATCCTTTCTCTCCAAAAACTCTAAATATGCGAGCCAAAACATCCCTCCCCAAATATTATATACTGAGATCTCCTTCATGGAGTGGTGTTTGAATCATTGAAGCTTTCATCCTTTCTATCCCCTACTGATACTTTCCCTTGTGGACTTCTTCCTCCGGATTTTCTTTAGGATCCTCTTCCTCAGGGTTTTCTTTTGGATCCTCTTCTTTCATTATAGTGTTATCCCACACCTCCAATACTCGTGGTCATCATATAGATCAATATCTTTGACCCAGATAGAATTCCACCAAATACCTCCAAAAAACATCTTCCCCTTGGGGTTCTAATTCATCATCGGGTACGACTCCCTGATTCTCAGTCACTGGCAAATTTCTTATAGCACTTTCAGCATCACTGATTGTATCTTTGTTGTTATGTCCTACTAGTCCCATCGTATCGACACTGTCCTCGGGGCCAATAAAGATAGTCTCTGGATTAGTCTCATTTGATTCGTAATCTCAATCCATGCTATTTGCAATCCAACTCAGACTTTGTGTTCCCGAGCTATCAGATGATAATCTTGGCATATCAGAATCTCCCTTTTGTAGAGGTAAAAATTTCATATTAGATCACTTATCTTTCCAAATCCCTCGAATCACGATAGATTGCATATATAACAAGAAATAGAGAACCTGCAATTATCTTACATCATACTCAAATTCTCTAGATTTAATGTTAAACTCAGGTGTCTTTTCTGTTGAATTAACTCTGACTTGTCTGATATTTTAATTGCTCCCCAATCTATGCTAAATAGGGGAAGAGCCGGGCGGGAGCTGGTAGGAGGGGGAAGACGATGAATTGAATCTGAACTCTACGAATTATGTATAAATACTCCACCTAATGGGAGCTATCAAGCATTATCTCACTTTGGTATTGTATATCAAATCAAGAATATTACGACTTATTAAAGTTATTAACCAGTTGGTGTAGAGATATATATCTATATATGTATATATATATGTACAAATATGCATGCACATACGTGTAGAGAACTCATTTTGTAATGGTATATAGGATGATGAAACTCATGGTAGTTGAGACATCTAAATTATTATTCATGGAGTCTTAGGCTTAACAAATTAAGGGAGAAGTTGTATCACATAATAGCCACTTAAAATGCAAATCACCCTTCATAGAATTTATTGTCATATGAAATCCTGAACTTAACAATCTTTAGCATGGTTTACTCATTGAGCTGTCGACAGTGTTTTAAATATCCCCGATATAACCCCGATATTGTGCCGATATTGCGTTTACGGCACCTAGCCACAATGATTGGCACATCCAAACCGATATAGCGATTTTCACCCAAAATTGCCGATAAATCGGCATGGACCCGATATATCGGCCGCAATTTCGCCGATTTTGGACCCGAATAGCGTTTTACACTCAATTGTACGTTAGGTATTTGGGTAATTCGAGCGATGTGGCAATGTGACATTTGTGAAGATTCTACACTTGGATAGTGATTATGCATTTATAAGCTTAATGCAAGTTATCGAGTCAAGTATATGTTAAACATAAAAGTATGATGTTTTATGTAGCTTTATATAATTTATGAATATATTGTCTTATTGAGATGCAATTTAAGACAAGAAGATATGTATATTTACAGTCCGATTTTGACATCTGATTTTTGAAAATATCCCCGATATGTCCCCGATATATCCCCATCCCTGATAAATTTTCCCAGCCGATGTGGCCGCTGTGGCCGCCATTTAGAACACTGGCTGTCGATCTCATTTTATTTTCTTTCCACTCATCTCAGTTTAGAAAAGGGTAAGAGACCGATTTAGCTCGAAGGATTTAGTGATGGGAGGAACAACATACTTTCCACATTATGTTTTCCTTTTTGCTAACTATCTTTACACGTATGCTTATTGGCTACCGTACCAACTTATTTACATGTGGGATACTTATTGTATGTATCTTGTCTTTTGTGATATATTGGAACTGGGGACTTATGGTATATGTAATATTTTGGGAACTTATCTGGTAGGTTTGTCTTGGTGACATTATGTATAGAATCGAATCTGTTGATGCTACAAATCAGAAGCCTGCCTTGGTGGGGGGCATGATTGTATGTAATATGAATGTGCATGCTAGTTATGAGGCATATATTTACATCCATTATTAAGTAGGCCTGTGGGCTGAAATTTTTGTTTGATATAAGTAAGCCGGGGGGCTGTGTTTGCTAATTGATACAAGTAGGTTGACGTGAGTCAAAAGTAATGCCTTGTATCATAAGAATTTGGAAATTTTAGGGGAGGTGTTACCAAAAATTTTGGAAAAATAACGAGAACTTGAGTTATAGGAGTTGTCAGACAAGTCATATGTTTTAATAGCTGAGACCGTTACAATCTCCTCTTAAAAACAAGGCAAAATCCTAACACGGGTCGGGTTCGATCTTGAAGATCCAAACCCGAACTGTTCTGATCGGGTCGCTCATCAGTTTGACAACTTAAACCTGACACGAATTTGAGTTCGAGTTTGAAAATGTTAAACCTACAACCCGACTCAAACTTCTCCTTCTTCTCTTCACCTGACACTGCTAGGGTTCGAAACCCACTCAGGCGGCTGAGGGCGGCGATGGGAGGCGGGGAGTCATTGGCGAGGATCTAGTGGCGAGGAGGCGACGACGAGGGCAAGACGACGACGACAAAGGAGGACGACGAGGTTGATGTTGACAGAGGAAAAAGACCACGGGGTTGTCGGCGTGTTGCAGGGCTCTCGGCGAGGTCGCGACAAAGGTGGAGGAAGACGCAGAGAGAGAGAGAGAGAGAGAGAGGGAGAGAGGAGATTGGTGGAAGAGATGGCACGACGGTTGGAACTAATCGGCGATGTTGTTGACGGCGGTGATGGATGCTGATGAAGGCGGCGCTGTCGGCAGTGGTCTTCGTGGGTCGAGAAGGCGAATGCGAGGAGGCGGCGTGTCAGGTTAGATGAACATTAGATCCTTTTTTATTCTTTTTGTTTTTTGATTTTTTTTCTTTTTGGTTTTTTTGAAATCCAATCTAGGGTTTCCTTTTTTATTTTGAAACTAAAGAAGAAAAGAGCGAGAGAGAGGTAGAGGTAAATCTAAGGTTTTGAAAATTTGTGGTGGAGGCTAGGGTTTTTGTGGAGCGGAAGTTTTTTTGTGGAGGAAGACAAAAAAATCAGGATTTCAGCTCTGATACCAAACTGATATAGAAAAGGAAGGGGAAAGAAGGAAGAGAGAAGAAATTAGGGTTTTGAGGAAGGAAGAAGAGGATAAACAACACCAACGAGATTGCACTCTCACTCAGCACATCACCATGTCAAGATTCATACACAAATCAATATTTGCAATGCAAAAATTTTAATTCTCAAAATAATTGAATTACTAAAACAACTGCAAGTCTTAGCCATATACAGGCCTCATACAAAAATCAACTCCCATCATAACTAATATGGGACTAAATAAAGAGGGAAAAAAGAGTCTAGCCTAAAATAAATAATAAAAGAGCCTAAATAAAAAATTAATAACTAATGATTCCCATCACACTAACCAATCAATTACCTTTTTTCTCATTATTATACACGGTCAAAGATTCTCTATCTTTGGTGGCAATTTTGTTCTTGAACCTAGCATGGAAAACTTGACAAAGACTAGGTCACGTAACTTCGTATGATCTAGTCTATTTCTCTTTTTTGTATGAATTTGTATTTAATTGAATCTGTAAAAGATAACCATTTAATTCATTAAAAAGGAAACTAAATAATAACAGAAAATATTTAGAGTTTTATATATTTATATACCATCTAAAACGGGCTCTATTTTTTTTCACAACCGAAAGAATCTGTATTGTCAGCATCATCAATTTGGGAGCATCAGTCCCATAAAAAATTTCACCGTGAATCTAGCAAAATTGACAATTAAAAAAGTTTAGTAACTTCTCTTAATGTGTAATTTCTAATCGAAGTTAGTGATTTTATTTGAAAATAATTTATACATGGGTTAAAATCAAGGTTTTAGCTCCATTTTTTGCAAATTAATCTCTTCCAAAAGACCCTTCCTATATTGATACATAAACAGTTGTGAACCCATCTTATCCACTGTTTAGAGTGATTTGCATAAAACTTGTGCATAGTCAATGGAGTCATCTATAAAGATGTGACATTCAATCACCTCTTTAGCATAATGAAAGTGTCCAAGTAGTATCAAGCTTTATGCGAAGGCTTTTTAAGTTTTTCATTCCATCTCTTGTTAATAGACATCTGCATTAGATGTTTTTTCCCCTCTCTCATGGTTAAGGGTGCAACTTTCTATTTTGCAACCTCTAAATCACATTGGTGAATCTAGGATGCAAAATTTCGTCAACATTGGTGAAAGTTTCTATTTTGCAACCTCTAAATCAGCATAAAAAAGCCCGTGGATGACACTTTCACCACCGGCTTTTCGAAGAAACTTTCACCAAATGTTGACAAAATTTTGCATCCTAGGTTTATGTTCGTTTCCTGTATCTTTTTATTCTCTTCTGGAGTGACTGAATAACAACTTTTTCTTCTTTGATCCAGCTACACTGTGTAAATAAGCTTGTATATAATATAGCAAGCTAATAACTTTCAATGAGCTTGTATATGCAAGAAATTTACTTTGTACATGACTACTAGAATCAACAATAAAACAACTTATATTGCTTTTGTGGTATGGCTGGTCGAAACAATGTGGCACAAGGCTTGCTCTTATTGACACGTCCAGCTCTTAGCAGATCTAACAGAATTTTTTTTTTATTTATAACCTTTGGTCATATATGGTATGTAAGATCTCGTCACTACAAATAAGATGTCATCCAATGCTTTCTTTTTTCAATCACCATGATCTTCTATTATCGTGAACAGCATGCAATTTTTTTTTTCCAATCCTTTAGTGTCAAGAAATGGTGTTATACTCCTGCCATCTTTTCCTGCACTTGTTTCATGATCAACATTTCTTCTTCTGCAGCAGCATTACATGACCATTAATGTTTCATGATCTCTCAGGCTTCTTCTCATTAGAGAACTCAAAAGGATGTACCAAGAGCAGCTCCTTATGGTGATGCTGATAAATAAAATGCATGTAAGGTATTTTTATTATTATCATCCATTGTTGCGCTTGTGCACCAAGTGTTTATCAGGACTGAATAAGATAACCTGTGGTTTGTTAAGCCTTCTGCATACTTTCCTATTTTATTTAGTTTCTGATTTTCCTATGTATTTGTTGGTGTTATTACAAGATGTTTCTGTCGATGGTGATGTTCTTGTTGGTTCTTATAATCCCAAATATCATTATGTTAAATATTTAAACTAATTTCCTTTCTGAAATGGGTTATTAAAACATCTTTGATTTCTTTGTTCCTGATTCTTTCTGACACCAGAAGATTCCTGGTTAAGTTTTATCATACTGATTACAGGGTAGTTACGGCTTGCCAACAAGTTCATAAGAAAATTCTCTGGGGCTGTTTGTTTCGTGTAAAAGGCCGTAATTCGCAAATGACTTACTGTCCAATTACAACTACGGTATTTATTTGGACCGTAATTCATAAAAGATATACGCAACACAACTACCACTCACTTGCAACCCAATTACCACTCACTTGCAACCCAATTACAGTTAATTTTGTGGTCATTCAAATTTGTATTATTTTCTAAATTAATATATATTTTAAATATTTACTGTTTTTAGTATTTATTTGCAATATTTAAATTTTTAAATTACTAAATAGTTAATTTTGTGGTCAATTTTTTCACTTACGACTTACACATTACAACAACCAAACACCGTAAAACACAATACACTTTCCCACTTACAACTTTATATTACCAACCAAATACCGTAAAACATACATGCATGTAACTCTTTTACAACTCATTTACAACTGTAAAAGAGTTTACCAATTACAACTTACAAATTACGGACAATTACGACAACCAAACAGAGGGGCCACTGGACCAATTAGTAAGTTCAAATATCCTGTTGGGTTGCGCTCTTGGTACCAATTAAGTGCATGACAAGAGCATTCACCCTGATATAACTGATTGCTGAAGCAGTAATGTTTACAGCTATACAGACACCCTAGCGAAGCTTTGTTGAAAAAAGGCAATGGTTTACAGCGATACGGCGACAGTAGTGGGTTTTGTTGGTCCAAAATGCCTCCTGACGAAAACAAAAAGTGCTTTCTCAACTATTCAATCTTATTTGCAGAAAACATCCTGAAGAAATTCATCGACTTTGATCATAGAGCCTATGGGATCCTTAGACCTTGAAGAACAACTTAGGTCAGTCTCGCGGCATTTGAATAATACTTGACCGTGTAGCTAAGAACAATGGTGTTACACTAGAGGGAATTCGGTCCATATGTCGGTTGTCCTACCAGTAGTACATTATATACTCACAATGCAAGCATCGGAGGGTATTATTTTACTCTCTTTCCTAATGAGATGAAATCAATGTAAGATCTATTCATAAAATGAGTTGTTATGAAAATCATGATTTGCACCTATTGTGGTATGATGATTATGTAAACTATATATTTAGGATTACCATGTAGAGAGAAGGCTTAAATCAATGTAAGTCTGTCTGGAATTCTTTTGGTGGCTAAGTAATTTTGTTCCTGCGATTTCTTTGTACTGTGGGAATAAAGCTGTCATTAGTGTTTTGGACAGGAAAGTATAAATAAATGTAAGAGACGTATCTGCTGAAGGTCTAAGCAGTGTGCCTCTAATGGGGGGAGAAAAAGTCTAACGGAGCACGCTAGGAGGACATATGCTCAAACAAGACGAGAAACACCCATATTATAAGAAAGTAGGTTAGTCAAGCATCTGTTCAGACAGTATCAATTGCTGGCCTGGCTGGCGTATAATCATTTCTTCTCCACACATTTTCATCTAATCATTCATATTTTGCTTGGTTCATCACATTACAGGACCATTAGAATTATTGGTGAAATATAATTACACTCTATTTAGGGGGTTTCTCTCATATTAGTTCCGTAAATTTAGGCTTATTTTTATTTTAGTCCTTCAAGTCTTGATATTTTCATATTAGTTCCTCAAATTATTTAAGGAGGATCAAATTAGTCCCTCTACTCATCCAATTAGTTCTAGCTCAGAATGACGCAAGGAATATTTCATCTCCCTAATTAATCATTAAACTGGGCATCTTTTCATCCACATCTCTATTTAACTAGGTTTCTTGAGGTATTTATGTGGAATAGAACACTTTCTTCCTGCATTGTTCTTGATACTTAGGTTTGTGTCTGTAAATTGTCTACAATATACAAGAAAACTGTGATAGCTCACAGAGGCATGTAGACTATCAAGATGTATGTTGGTCGTAAAAACTTGGTCAATTTCTTGACTTTGATCTTGCTCCATAGCTTCTATGAGAATTAGGACTTTCTTGATCAACATTACATCCAAATTCATTTCTCCTTTTTGAATTGAGGATGTAACCATTTCCCTTGTATTTACGAGTCATATACTTTGGTTTCAAATTCTTCTTAGACTGATACTTCAATTTAAGAAGGCAAAAAAGCAGCAGCACTTGATTTCTTTCAGAAAATATATCAATCCATCTTAATAATAAACAATCCAGCAGTAATAAAGAAGCAGAACTTGATTTCTTTCTGAAAAATATCATCCCATCATAGTTCAAAGGGATTTTTTTCCTATAAGAAATCAAGTTGGATTGTTTTTATTTCTACCTATTTTAATGTATGTTCCCAGTCTTTATGGTGGGTGGTTTCCTCTTTGATTCCCATCTTCAGCTTCATTTCCTGGTTCAGATGGTATTACAATATACAAGAGTTTGTAGAGGGTTTTTGATATTTGTTTGAGGAATTAAGCAAAATATCTTAGTTAGTTTATGATTTACTATTAATTATCTTTACTCCGATGCTTACCAGCCTTATGAGTTCTGACCATAGAAGCCTCTTCAGCCTTTTTAACAAAATATATAAAATTAAATATAATCATTTCTGGGTGTTGGGAGTCCAAGTTATATTACCTTCCATTTTCATTTGTGAATAAACAACTTCGTCAAAACAAATCTGTTTTTGCTTTGGCTCTCCCTCCCTCTCTTCATTGTCTATTGTAGTTTCATCAACCATTTGTCACCAGTTCATCCGACTACTGTTTTAACTCACCGTGGTAGCCTTTATTGATTTATTGATGTGCATGTTTTCTGGCATTTAGTTAACAATTTAACTAAAACTCAATGGCAAATTCTTTATCTATTTAAGATTTTTTTTTTATATAATTTAAGCCTCAAATTTTATGAGAGATTGAATCATGTTATCGTCTTACTTTCCGTGTTCTAGTGCATGTTAAACCTACTGTCAGCTCCACATGTGGAATTGAGTTTGTCGAAACAGATGCTCTGCGTTAAAAGAAACACTGCCGACGAAAACTATTTGAAACTTCGTTGGCCGAACGACTATTTTTTTCTGCTTCAGAGATTCTCACAGCATTAATAATATAGATTGAGATCACATACACACTGTGCACACTTAACGCGGATTCAGACATTTGGAATCTGGACTGGGTAGAGAAATTATAGCCATGACAGTGGGCTCATGACTCCATCTCAAGTTTTAAATTTCTGCTGCAGATTTCTGCAGTCTCCCTTGCTTTGCTCGCCTCTATTGGGGTGTAAAAGGTTTGATGATGGTCACTTGAAGTTGGGACTAGAAATTTGTCGACGGGGTCAACAGGCTGGTTGTAATTTGCTTTGTTGAAATGGTTTGGCGATGAGCTGTTGGGATCGTTGCATGTGATGGGATTTGTGTAGATGCATAAATCATTTGGATTGGGTTATGTCATTGATTGCGCTCATGTTTAGACTTAAAAGTGCAGGGCGGTGGTTTTGGTGTTTTGCTGATATTGGCACGTGAGGCGACGCTTTAGACACCCACTTTTATGAGCCTTGATTCTATCTTTTTGTTTCTGGAAACCAATGTTTTTTTTTTGTCCGTTTCTTTTCGTGGGAGCGGGTTAGCTACACCGCGCGTTGTGGGCCGTTCATCATAACTGTTAGATGGCCCGACAGTGAGAGGAAAAAAGTTTTTTAGTAGGCTTTACAAAATATTTTTTTTATTTTTCTCTCTCAGTGAGAAGATGATTCTTGAATGTCTTATTTATTTATTTATAGAAAAAATGAGTTTTTTGCAAACGGGATCCTCAGGTTAATGGTCATGACCCACTATTCGACTGCCTACTTCCATAAATTAAAAGGAATAAAATGAAAACGACCCACATCATCTCTTTTTTTGTTCTCCTTCAACCAATGAAAATGAAAATGGAAAAGTTTTCTGGTTCGCAATTTGCCGTGCTGAATAACACTTCTCATGATATTTTAGGTGTTCTAAGTAGTGTCCAAGTTGGACATTTTCTCTTGCATGGTGAAAGTTGGTAATTTTAAAACTCATATTTTCTCTTCTAAATATAAAATGTCTACATAACGAAAACCTCTTCACTTTCACATTTTCTTCCATTCACACCTATCTAGAATCTAACACAGTTCAGATGCTTGAGCTTCCTAATTTTGAAGAAAAGAATTAGAGTAGCATTTTTCTCCTGTTTCAATAGAATATGAATGGTTTTTATTGAACTGTGGGAGTACAAGGGGGTGTCTATGTTCTATTCGAAAAGAAGAAAAAAATCACATCCGGAAACTTTTTTTTTTTTTTTTTTTTTTTGCCTCAAACCGCTTTCAGTTTCATATTTTATTGTATTTCTATTGTTCGACGCATTCTTGGGTCATTGCTGTGTCGTCACGTATAAGCAACAACGCGTGGAATCACTCAGACCTTGCGCTGAACGCTTAACAAGTATTTTTATTAATTAACGAAGCGTCCAAAAAAGCTGGGGAAAAAAATTCCCATGCGTGAAGGGGACAATACAATACTCAAGACATTAAAACCGAGATTTTTTTTTTTTCCCCCTGAATTAATGCCTCGTGATGAGCCTACAGTCAGAGCGAGTCGCACGCAACTCTTTTTACCAAGATGCGTGCATTCTTTTTTAAATGTGGCGCAGTCATGAATCTTATTTTCGTTGACTCTCTGTTATTATACGTTAATTACTTAATTAGTTGTATTACTCAGTTAATGCTTCCCCAAAACTAGTTATTAATTTACTGTTGGGAGCCGTCACAGGCTTACCCCCTTCCGCCTCCAGTTCCGTTGAATCTGGAACAATTTGTTATTTATTTTATAATTGTTATAAATCATGGCCGTCAATTTTTACTATACATCATTAATGATTTTACTATGCGCCGATGCAAGCGATGGCGCAAGCATGCATAAGTGACTGCATAGTACTCCAAAGTTTTCCTATGAGTAGGTTCTTTCTAATTCATTTCAATATACACTTCAGAACTTAATAAAAATTCATACTTTTACTCTGTCTCTAAAATTCTTTATTTTGTGTTATATTTGTCGGAGTTTTATAACACGTTATCAGCATGATCGCTCTAGTTCTGTCCCTAGCCTCTACCTCTTTTAGCTTAGGGAAAAAGTACTACCACAAGCCTCTACCTCCATTAGATTAAGGTAAAAGTCTTGTCATGAGCCTCTACTTTCATTACTCAAGGAAAAGTCCAATTACAAGTCTTAGCTTTTACTCTACTATCTCAAGGTAAAAATGACAAGCTATTTTACTTATAATACTTGTATAACACCACTACTATAATGAAAGGAGGCTTTGCAGCCTATTTATAGTAATGTGATGTGATTACGAAAAACTAGATTATTATACTAATAAAGTTCATATAACATCACTACTATATTTGAAAGGAGGCCCTGCCACCTATTTATAGTAAAGTGATGCGATTATGAAATCTTTACTAATCTCTAATTTGATGCTTGCGTGGATTAAACCCCAAGCTACTAATATTATATATTTTATTATTCTATTATTTATATCTGTATAAAGACCCACTGAAAGGTTTATCGAGTAGCGTGGTGTACTAATGTTATTTCAATATTTATTACTTTATTAATTATATCTACAAAACACCTACCAAGTAGAGTGGCGTGCCTATATTATACCTCATAAATATATATAGTACAAATGCATTTATTTTATCATTTTCTTAATTATAATATTTAATTGTATAAAATCCAAATTGTTTTTCTCTCTCCTCCAACGGCTATAAACGGCTAGTTTTTCACTCTATAAATTGGTGAATTCTAAACCACATAACTCACTTCTCAATCACTCTTTATTTTCAAATTTTTTCATCATCTTCAGAAGCTGTGTTCGAGATTTTCTCAAGATGCTTAATCTATTTTTGAAGTTTATTATTGTCGTCATCATTATCAATACTTCTATCCTCTTTGTTGTAGATATCGATCCAAGCGAATACCTAGGTCTTTTAATTTTAATGTTCACCTTCCCTTTTTTGTTTACAGCTATTATGATTGAAATGTAAGTTTCTCTATTTTATTGTGAAATAAAATATTGTGATTCTAATTATTTTTATATTTTGTTATAGTTATCACCATGTCAAACTTTACAAATCTTGAGCTCATTCCACTTGATATTATGGGAAGGAATTATATGTCTTGGGTTATTGATATTGAGATGCATCTCGAGTCAACGGTCTCACTGAAACTATTAAAGAAATAAACTCTACGTCGTCGCAAAATAAGGCAAAGGCGACGATCTTTATCCGCAGACATTTTGATGAATGCTTAAAATGTGAATATCTCACTATAAGAGACTCAAGTATCTTATGAAAAAATCTTAAAAAAAGATTTGATCATCAAAAGGAAGTTGTGCTCCCTGCCACGCGTGATGAATGGAATGTTTTGCGCTTCCAAGACTTCAAGAAAGTAAGCGATTATAACTCTGCAATGTTCAGAATAGTATCCCAATTAAAATTCTGTGGGGTGGATATCACAGATGAAGAAATGCTGGAGAAGACTTACTCCACATTTCATGCATTTAATATAACACTGCAACAATAATATAGGTTGCGTGGTTTTAAAAAATATTTTGTACTAATTTCATCTCTTCTTATGGCAGAGAAAAATAATGAGCTTTTGATCAAAAATCATCAGTCTCGTCCTACTGGTTCAGCAGCATTTTCAGAAGAAAATGCTACATTTTCGAAAATTATGGACGAGGATATAATCATGGTCGTGGCCGTAGACGTGATCGTGGCCGTGGACGTGGCCGTAGACGCGGTCGAAGTAGTTTTTATAACCCTTTACAAAACAACGCGATCCACAAGAAGCATCATAGAAAGACATGATAAAGGAAAAGATGTTCGTAAAAGTTCTCTTCAGAATTCTGAAAATTCCTGTTATAAATGTGGCTCCAAAGGGCACTGGTCTCGAGTGTGCCAAACACCGGAGCACCTTTGTAAGCTTTATAAGGCATCCTTGAAAGGAAAAGAGAAGGAAGTGAATTTCACTGAACATGAAATCCTATGGATGATTCAACTCATCTTGATGCTTCAGATTTTACTGATGATTTTGCTGATCTTTCAACCCATCATGATTCAATGGATACTGGTGATAATTAGATATATGATTGTATCATCATGTTTTGTTATTTGTAATTTTCAAATTTATCTTTGAATAAAATATTTCACTTATAATAATATCTTTAAAAATATATTCTCACCAAATGATTTATTTTGCATGAAGCTTGATATGGATTATTCTAATGATGAAGTCAAGACTAAAACTGGAGATATTCGCATACCGAATAGTGGTACAACACACACTATTCTCAAATATAAAAGGTACTTCTTTGATTTAAAACCAACAAAGACAATCATCAATACAATATCAGGTCCTGTAGACTTGATTGAAGGAACTGGTAAAGCCAGCTTCATATTGCCAAATAGAACAAAGTTTTTCATAAAAGATACTTTGTTTTCACCAAAATCTAAAAGAAATTTATTGAGTTTTAATGATATATATCTTCATGGATATGATACTCAGCCTGCAACTAAAGGAAATATGAAGTATATGTATCTTACTACTTATGTATCAGGAAAGAAGTACATATTAGAAAAACTACCAAAACTTTCCTCAGGATTGCATTACACATATATAAATGTGATAGAGTCGCATATGGTGGTTAAAGAAGATACAGAGACATTAACTCTGTGGCATGATCGATTAGGTCATTCTGCTTCAATGATGATGCGAAGAATTATTGAGAATTCACATGGACATACATTAAAGGGCCAAAAGATCCTTCTAGTTAGTAAAATTCTATGTGAGGCTTGTTCTCTAGGAAAATTAATCATGAGACCATCACCAGCCAAAATAAAAATAGAATCACCTACATTTCTTGAACGTATCCAAGGTGATATATGTGGGCCTATACATCTACTGTGTGGACCATTTCAATATTTTATGGTGTTGATAGATACCTCTAGTAGATGGTCACACGTTTGTTTATTATCAACTCGCAACGTAGTATTTGCGAGATTTCTTACTCAGATAATTAGATTACGAGCACAATTTTCTGATTATACAATCAAGAAAGTTAGACTTGACAATGCTGGTGAGTTTACGTCTCAGACTTTTAATAATTATTGTATGTCAATTGGAATAGCTGTTGAGCATCCTGTTGCCCATGTACATATACAAAATGGTTTGACTGAGTCACTGATTAAGCGCCTCCAACTTATTGCTAGACCATTAATAATGAGAACTAAACTTCCTATTTCTATATTGGGTCATGCAATTTTACATGCTGTAGTATTAATTCGCATCAGACTAAGTGCATATCATGAATACTCCTCTCTACAATTAGCATTTGATCAAGAACCAAATATTTTCCATCTTAGAATTTTTGGTTGTGCGGTATATGTACCGATTGCTCCACCACAACGTACAAAGATGGGTCCTCAAAGAAAACTGGGAATATATGTCGGCTATGATTCTCCTTCTATTATAAGAAATCTTGAGCCAAAAACCGATGATGTTTTTACAGCTCGGTTTGCCGATTGCCATTTCAATGAGGCAATTTTCCCAGCATTAGGGAGAGAAAAGAAACAGCTGGAGAAGGAGATTACATGGAGTGAACCATCCTTATTGCATCTTAATCCTCACACAAAAAAATGTGAGTCAGAAGTGCAAAAGATTATGCATTTATAAGAAATAGCAAATCAATTACCAGATGCGTTCACCGATACGAAAAGAATGACTAAATCATACATACCAGCTGTAAATGCTCATGCTCGGATTGAAATCCCAAAAGACAATCTGAGAATGAAGTTACTAATGAGTCTAAGACACGCCTGAAACGTGGTAGACCAATCGGTTCCAAAGATAAAAATTCTCGAAAAAGAAAAGGAGCAGATAAGCATGATGACCCCAATGTAGAAGAATGCATTCCAAAAGAACTACAAAATAAGACAAATCAAGAGATGGAAATCTTAAAGGTATAGAAAATCATGAGATCTCTATTGATTATGTCATTACAGGAGGATTATGGAATCGAAATGAGATGGAAAACATAAATGAAATATTTTCCTATTCTGTAGCATGTGATATTGTTAACGGAAGTAAGGATCCTGAACCAAGATCCGTCACTGAATGTTAAAATAGACATGATTGAAAAAATGAAAAGACGCGATACAGGCTGAATTGAATTCACTTAATAAGCGTAAAGTATTTGGACTTATTATCCTCACGCCTGATGTCGTGAGACCAGTAGGATACAAATGGGTTTTTGTGCGAAAACGCAACGAGAAAAACGAGATTGTGAGGTATAAAGCTCGACTTGTTGCTCAAGGTTTTTCGTAAAGACCTGGAATTGATTATGAAGAAACGTATTCTCTAGTAACGGATGCAATTACGTTTAGATATTTAATCAGCCTAGCAGTTTCTAAAAACTTAGAAATGCGTCTTATGGATGTTATAGCTTATTTATATGGGTCGCTTGATAGCGATATTTATATGAAAACCCCTGAAGGATTTAAGATGTCTGAAACATTAAGTTCAAAACCCAAAGAATTATATTCGATCAAATTACAAAGATCGTTATATGGGTTAAAACAATCAGGGCGCATATTGTATAATCGCTTAAGCGAGTATTTGTTAAAAGAAGGATATGTGAATAATCCTATATGCCCATGTGTTTTTATAAAGAAAATAACATCCGGATTCATTATCATTGCTGTATATGTTGATGATTTAAACATTATTGGGACTTATAAAGAAGTCTAGAAGCAATGATATATTTAAAGAATGAATTTGAAATGAAAGACCTTGGGAAAAATAAATATTGTATTGGTTTACAGATTGAGCACTTTCAAAGTGGAATACTGTTGCATCAATCAAATTATACTGAAAAGGTCTTGAAATGATTTAGTATGGATAAAGCAAATCCTTTAAGCACTCCAATGGTTGTTAGATCATTGAATGTAGAAAAGGATTCATTTCGCCCTCGCGAAGATATGGTCCCGAAGTAACATACCTAAGTGCAATTAGAACTCTTATGTATCTGGCTAATTGTACCTGACCTGATATAGCATTTGCTACTAATTTATTAGGAAGATTTAACTCATCTCCTACACGGAGACATTGGAATGGTATTAACCATGTATTTCGTTATCTTCGAGGAACAACTAATTTTAGTTTGTTTTATTTCAGAGGAATAAAATAAGAAATAACTGATTATGTAGATGCAGGTTACTTGTCAGATCCAGATAAAGACAGGTCTCAAATAGGATATGTGTTCACATGTGGAGGTACAACGACCTCTTGGCGTTCACAAAAGCAAACACTTATTGTCACTTCTTATAATCATGCTGAAGTCATAGCACTCCATGAAACAAGTCGAGAATGTGCATAGTTAAGGTCTGTAACTGAACACATCCAAGCAACTTGTGGATTACTAATCAACAGAGATCCAACAGTACTGTTTGAAAACAATGTTGCATGCGTCGCTCAAATGAAGGAAGGATTCATCAAAAGCGATTGTACCAAGCATATACCCCCGAAATTCTTCTCATTCAGCCAAGAGCTTGAAAAGGATAAGAAAATTAATATTCAGTTTATCCGATCAAGCGATAATGCGGTAGATCTCTTTACAAAGGCACTTCCCACTACAACTCTCAGAAAGCTCATTCGTGATATTAGGATGCGTCATATGCGAGACTTATGAAGAAGAACTACTCATATCAACTTGAGGGGGAGCTTATGTGGCTACACTCTTTTTTTCTTACTATGGTTTTGTCTCACAGGGTTTTCCTGGTAAGATTTTTAACGAGGCAGCATAGAACACGTATATAGAGATGATGTACTCTTTTTCCCTTCGCTATGGTTTTGTCCCACTAGGTTTTTCTAGTAAAGTTTTTAATGAGGCATCATGTATGGTTGACAGTCAATGGGGAGTGTTATGAAACGATGGCTGTCAACCTTTACTATGCACCATTAATAATTTTACTATGCGCTGATGCAAGCGATGACGCAAGTATGCATAGTGAATGCATAGTAGTGACTGCATGGTATCCCAAAGTTTTCCTATAAATAGGCCCTTCCTGATTCATTTCAATTTACACTTCAGAAATTAATAAGAATTCATATTTCTACTCTGTCTCTAGAATTCTCTGTTTTGATGTTATATTTCTCGAAGTTTTACAATAATAATAATATATTTGTACACAGCTGCCCTTTAATTTTTTCACTTTTTTAACCCTCTTTCCCCATTTTTCTCATCTCCCAACAGTCAACTTCTTTGCTGCTCGTTGTCAATGGGTCATTAACCTGGGAATAATATCGGTTTAACATATAAATTATACTCCACCACTGATGGACTATTGATCCTTTTTGAGAAAATGGTCTATTGGTCTTAATCAGTAGTAAAAGCGATTTGAAAGTGTAAAAGATTAATGCAAAATTCCAAGTCTAAATTCGTTATCTAGAACGGGGAAAAACAGATAAAAAAATAGAACTAGGAAACAGATGCAAGAAAAATTCAAGTATCTTGAATTCTTAGTGCAATAATAATAATAATTATTATTATTATTTTATATAAAGGTTATATTTGTCATAGCATTATTATTAATAAAAAGGGATTCAATTCAGTACCATAAACTATCAATTATAATATATATATATATATATATATATATATATATATATATATATATATATATATATATATATATATATATATATATATATATATATATATATATAGGGGTTACTGTACCTCAGCCTGCAGGCTGAGAGAGTTTCTCAGCCGGCGGGACGTGGCTGAATATATGCCACACATCGCCCGCAGTGTGTTGGCGCCAAAAAATTAAAAAATCCCGCCTAAATAATCGTGAAACAAATTAACAAAAATACCCCTTTTTTAATTCTAAAGTGGAATAAAGTCATGAACAAACAAAATTTCAGTTAAATATATCTACAGTTATAAAATTCGTAATTTGAATACATCGAAAAATATAATTAAAAAAATTGGATCAATATAATGTAAAATAAGCAGAAGCAATGAAAATTTAAAAAACATGCCATGGTCGCAGACTTAATACAATATAACAACTGCGACACAGTCGCAGTCACTAGTCGCACTTATAGTATAACAAAACGTTTTTATGCGACCTAATACAATATAATTTCAATTTTATATGACAACTGCGACACAGTCGCACTCACTAGTCGCAGTCATTGTATAACAAAACTTATTTATATAACGTCTGCGACCCTAGTCGCATTCTATCGTACAACAATGCGACCTCCTTCAGTACTGCGACCAAAGTCACAATCTTCTTTCCCATGCCTTATGTAAAAGATTTTTAATATGCGACTAGGGTGGATTAGCCATGCGACCCTGAGATCAATTCGCGTATATCAAATCTTATAAAAATTATTATACTAATTACACTGAATTAAATGAAGTAATTAATATTCTTTCTACTGTGATACAATAACAGTCTAGAAAAAAGAGATGCACTAATGTTAATCTCGAGAAAGGAAAGATGTGCACCATACGTAATCTAAAGGTATAGGCAAACAATTCTATAAAAAGTTAATTTGTACTTCGGATTCTCCCGCAATAAATCTTCAATTAAATATTTATTTTTTTTTACCACTTCTTACCATACTCAAACATCACCTGTAACAATTATTATTACTATTCATGTTCTTCCACAATATTGACCTTTATATAATGCTTGTTACTAATATATTATCTCATACCTAAAAACTATATTTTTGCTCTTCCTTTTCAATTTGATTTCAAAAACTTCCAAAAAAATTCATTCTTGAATCATGTCTTCCCCATCTTCTTCCTCTGAACACTTAGATTTCAACTTCAATCGTTCTCCCACCGGTCCTTTGTCTTCAAGATATTCTAGTGAATCTGATACCAGTCTGGACTTCACTCCTTTTGACTATCTCACTACATCAAATAATGTATTAACTGATCCTCCTATTCATGATGATAATGAAGTTTTCATGTGGGTTAGTGAAGAAGACATTATTCCTCTGCCACTTGACGGAGACATGCTTGATGAAAGCATGTCCTCTGATGTTGTAGGCTCGCTTCCTAGCAACGGGTCAGACGAAGAGCTTGATAGAGACGATCCATTCTGGGAGTTCATCGGTGAAACAAAAAAACCTCAAAAATAGGAAGATGATGAGGAAATAAGTGATGAAGAGGAAGAGCAGAAGAATGAAGACGATGAATCTGCTTATGATGGTGATAATGACGAGGATTAAGATTTCCTGATCTTCTGATATTCAATTATATTTTGTCTTCTTTTAAAAGCTTTTAATTCTATTTTTTGTAAGGTCTCTTTCTCACTATATTAACTTATAAGCTCTTTTAATTACATATCCAAACTGCGACTGGTGCTCTTAAACACTGCGACCATAGTCGCAGTCCTACTACGGATGCAATAATTAAAAATAATTCATACGTTATAGGCGGCTGAGACAAAAGATACGGTGAACTGCGACTATAGAATCAGTCCTTATTCAGACAAAAGTCAAAAATAAAGAACAAAAAGAATATAAAATAATACGTAAACTGTGATTAAACTATCGCTCTCGTTAAATACTGCGACCATAGTCGCGGTACTGCGATCATAGTCGCAGTCCATGGTCGCATAATATATGTAAACACCAATTTAATTGTTCATAGGAGGATCAGACAACATTCACAAAATAAAGAACAAAAAAATATAAAATAATACGTAAAACTGTGATTATACTATCACTCTCGTTAAGCACTGCGATCATAATCGCGGCACTGCGATCATAGTCGCGGTCCATGGTCGCATAATATATGTAAACACCAATTTAATTGTTCATAGGAGGATCGGACAAACATTCAGAAAATATACGAAGGACAGTATTTGATGACTAACGGTTGACAATTTATGGTCGCAGTTACTTAATCATTTATCAGTTCCCAATGCGACTATGGTCGCAATAATGTACTGTTTTAGAGTTCAAAGTAATTTAAAGTTATAGTGTATTAACTTTTAAACTGTTTTTGATAACTGAACAGTCACCTAGGAAGTATACAATTTTTGGGAAAAGGTAGAAAATAAGTTTGGGAGATATTCACGTGGTTTGAGAGCTTAAACCCTTTGGAATTCCGGGATTAAAATATATAAAGGGTCATCAGTAAAGGATTAAAAACATACTAAATTATTTTTGCTCAAACTCGTTACTCTCACTGTTCGGAAAATAGCTCACTGTTCGGAAAATAGATTCAAAAAATGTCTTCTCCACCGTCTTCACCGGAAAGAAGCCAATCATCTAATGATGATTGGATGTATAATTCTGAAGATATGCCTCGCTACGGGTCAGAGGATGAGCTTGATACAGACGACCCGTTCTGGGAGTTCATTGATGAACCAAAATACAAACATAAAGAGGAAGAAAGCGAAGAGGAGATTGCCGTTGAAGAGGAGGAAGGGACGGAAAGCGATACGGAAGACGAAAGCAGTCATAATCTTGATGACGAATCTGATTACGATGGTGATGACGAGGATTAGAAGTTTAAAAATTGTATTTTGTTTTTTTTAAATATATATGAATCTGTTTTCTAAGGTTAATTTTAAAATAAAGGATATATATGACTTTTTTTTTAAATTAAAGCAGTCATACTTTTTTTTTAATATATATGACTTTGATCGCAGTTGTTAGCCGAGTCTTAATAAAATACACTGCGACCTTGGTCGCAGTTGCTGGTCTTTAGTATTAATCAACAAGAACACTGCGACCTTCGTCGCTATGCGTGTTAATATAAAGGAAACACCTACCTATATGACTTTGATCGCAGTTGTTGGCCGAGTCTTAATAAAATACACTGCGACCTTGGTCGCAGTTGCTGGTCTTTAGTATTAATCAACAAGAACACTGCGACCTTGGTCGCTATGCGTGTTAATATAAAGGAAACACTTACCTAACGTACTGCGACCTAAGTCGCAGTCATTGTACTGCGACCCTAAATTGCAGATGCTGGTCCTCTTTATCAATAACAACATATGCGTGTTAATATAAAGGAAACACCTACCTAACGTACTGCGACCTAAGTCGCAGTCATTGTACTGCGACCCTAGATTGCAGATGCTGGCCCTCTTTATCAATAACATTGCGACCTTGGTCGCAATTAACTATGTACACTGCGACCAAAGTCCCTGTCTACATTATATACACAAAAAAATAAACTATATAGGAGAACCTAGATCTGACAAAGAGAGGTAAGGAAATAGGGGGAAAAATAATTTATAATCAATAACCTAAATCATATAAAGAGCAGCAAAAAGTGTAACGCCCCGATCCCACGGGTACGGGGACGTCACTGCGACGTACATACGCAGGTCAGAAATACCCTTACGTATATACGCTAAGCATCAGTACAAACAAGAATCAGAGTACGACAAAGCGTAGCGTCCTTTCATATGCCAACATAAGAAGTACAAGGTACAAGGTTATCACAGAATGTGACATATATTTACATATCGCATGCATCATATATCACAGCCAAACTCAAAAGTGCGATTTACAAGATAATTACAAAGATGCTCACGAGCTGAAGAAAGGTCCCGCGAGCCAAAAGGAAAGTCTGGGATGACAGCAACCGAGACTAATCAGCCTGCTTGGAAAGGAAAGCCTGGTCCTCCACAGAAGGCTCCACCTCGATCCAAGGTTCGGAACCTGAACATACAAATTCAAGGGAGTCAGGACCTCCCAAACAAGTGATCAGGTAACAGCCGAGTGGCATAAGAGGAAAGAGCATGAGAGGTGGTGCAATATCATGAGTAATCAGCCAGCAAGTAAAAGAAGCGCAACATGTTAAAAATGAAAGGGCATTATATAAGCTTAAGCTACGGCCTCATGAGACTAGTACCTCGAGGGAATAATCCAAACAAGGAAACCCTCATCTATATACCTTTATCTCATGTTACCGTAATCCAAGCGTATACAACACCCACAATTAGCGTCTTATTATTGTTATTATTATTATTATTACTTACCTTACCCTGATATCTAGCTATGTGGACTAGCGTCCCAGCACACATAGATCCATATCCCAGTAAAGTAAGGTTGTTATTGGAAACTAGCGGGGGTATCAACGAACTATGTTTACAGTGGGTCCCGTGCATACCCGGGACCACGGCCCAGGATTGTTCCGTTGCTTGGTAGACGGAACCCGCCGCAAGGCAAACAGGAGGGTCTTATTGTATGCCCTTATCATGATGGTACCAGGAATGAGGGAGCCAGCACTCCCCTCGGTCGCCTGGAGGCCCACAGGTCAGACCGGAAATTTAGTTGCACAACATACCTAATACCACTGTAAACACGAACACATATTGATAGCCGCATGTTTCCCCCGACCCAATGTAAGTTGTCCATTTTATGGTATATTAAATAATTATCAGATTTCGGGAATGAGCAGGAACATGTCAGGAGTACAGGTATATCAAGTTTGTAAATCATGAAGTCCGGTTATCATTCCCGTTATAATGATAATTATAGGAGTCAGGTGTATCATGTCTTGTGTTAATAGATAGCATGATAAGAGGTGATATTCATCAAGTGACAAGTCTTGCAAATAGCGATATATAATAAATGACCCAAAGATAATGTTCAAAATCAAAGGAGTAATTAACCATAACAATTAATCAAGATTAGTCGACTAGGGAGAGAAATTAGTCGACTTAGAGAAGGAGTTAGTCGACTATAGTAAAGGGTCAAATCGACTTAAGAAGGCTGCGTTCGGTTGGGTCGCGTCTCAAAAGTGGCACGTTTCAAGAAGGTGGTGCGTTTCAAGAAAGTGGTGCGTTTTCAGGAAACTGGTGCGTTTTCAGGAAACTGGTGCGTTTTCAGGAAACTGGTGCGTTTTCAGCAAACTGGTGCGTTTTTAGCAAACTGGTGCGTTTTTAGGAAACTGGTGCGTTTTCAGGAAACTGGTGCGTTTTCAGCAAACTGGTGCGTTTTTAGCAAACTGGTGCGTTTTTAGCAAACTGGTGCGTTTTCAGCAAACTGGTGCGTTTGTAGGAAACTGGTGCGTTTTCAGCAAACTGGTGCGTTTTTAGCAAACTGGTGCGTTTTCAGCAAACTGGTGCGTTTTCAGCAAACTGGTGCGTTTTTAGCAAACTGGTGCGTTTTCAGCAAACTGGTGCGTTTTTAGGAAACTGGTGCGTTTTCAGCAAACTGGTGCGTTTTTAGCAAACTGGTGCGTTTTAGCAAACTGGTGCGTTTTCTTAACAAATATGAAATAATATCCAAGTCTTGGCGAGTAGAATTACTCGCCTAAAATGCGTCCGACGCAGAGAAACGCGGTCCCAATCCAAAGGAGGGTACCGGTCCTCACAAGAGAAGGCAAAAGGTTGATGGTGCAAGTCCAACTCAATATGGCAAAACGAGATTTTGCAAATGGCGTTGCGGGGAATGAAGCTATAGTCCGCCGGAAAGAGGTTGACGAGGGGGTGAAGATGGTATGCTCGGTGGAGGCTACGGTGGTGCGGGTGGTGGTGGAGATGGTGATGAAGTTTTGTGGAGGTGATGGGTTCTTTGGGTGTCTCTTGGTGAAAGAAGTTAAAGAAGAAGGAGTTAGTGGTTGGAAAAGGGTGGAGAATATGGAGGAGAAGAAGATGGAGGAGCTAGTGGAAAAATGGTGAAGGTAAGGGGTTGTGATGGCCGGCCAAGGGCTTGGTGGAGATGGAGCTTGCTGTTGGAGCTTGCAGGAGGCAAAAAGGATGAAGGAAAATGAAAGAGAGAGAAGGGGATGCATATATATAAAGGGAGGAAACATTATAATAATAACCCATCATCACTTCCCTCCAAAGAGTGTGGCGTTTGCAAGGTCCCAAGGCTGCGTTTAGGCCAAAATGGAGCCAAACGCGGGAGCTTCAAGGCTGCGTCCAGAGAAAAACGCAAGGAAGCTGCGTTTCAAAGGAAAAGGACAAAGCATGGGGGATTTGACTTGAGTTGAATTAGCCCATACGCATTTAATGCAGCATGGAGAGGGTGGCTGCATTAAATGATGAACCTGGCTGGCTAAGATCGTGTTTGAGGAAGAGAGAGAAAAATATGGAAAGATAGAGAAGTGGAAAACTTGGATAAGTTCTCGGTATCTGGGAAAATACCGAAAACTCCAGAAATGACTAAAAATTGAAGTATCTCGGAATGCTATCCAAAAATTCACAAAAATCATAAATATTATAAAATGACTTTTAATGAAATCGGTTTTCAGAAATTCTATCTCATTTTCAAAATAAAAATCTTAGAATGTACTGGGCGCGGTGTCTACACCGGGTAGGCTGAATTTTTGATAAAGTCTGAAAATTCCCAGAAAATGTCCGAAGGATGAAAACATAATTCTAAGATAAAATGTAAAAGCGGAATCCAGAAATTTGATTCCAATTGTAAATTAAAATTCCTGGAATCAACCAGTGATACTGGCCGACACCGGTTTTGAAGATTTACATTTTAATTTCGAAAAATTCCAGAAAATCATGAAAAATCTAGAATATTAGAAAATAATATTTGAAACTAAAATCAGTCAAATCTGAATACCAAACAGGTCAAATCATACAGTACTACTACATGAGTAAGGATAGTAGAAAATAAAATATAATAATAATAGAAGAAAATATGCTCAAAATCAGGATACGTAACTGTGCACGTATTCTGGGAGTGGGGTGTTACAATCTATCCACCTTACAAAAATTTCGTCCTCGAAATTTCAGGAAGGGGAAGATGACGGTAGAGAGAATAGGAAGAAGGTTTTACCAACTAAGTTGTAAATAGATGGGGGTAACGCTCACGAATAACGTCCTCTCGTTCCCATGTAGCCTCTCCTGGTGCATGCCTATTCCAAGAAACTAATACCAATGGTATGGCCTTATTCTTCAGAGTCTTAACACTCTCGTCCAGGATGGCCATCGGCTGCTCTTCGTAAGACAAATCAGGCTGTAGTTCCAATTCAGAGTGATCCAGAATGTGACTCTCATCCTTGACATACCTCCTCAACTGTGATACGTGGAATACGTTGTGTACTCCGTCCAAAGATGGCGGTAGTGCCAATCGGTAAGCCACATCTCCCACACGATCCAAAATTTCGAATGGGCCGATGTACCTCGGACTGAGCTTTCCACGTGTACCGAAACGGATTACCCCTTTGGTGGGTGATATCTTCAAAAACACATGGTCACCTGTTCTGAATTCCAATGGTCTCCTACTTGTGTCTGCCCAACTCTTTTGTCGGCTCTGTGCTGCCCGGAGGTGATCTCTGATAATTCGGACTTTATCCGTTGTCTGAACTAGTATATCTGGTCCCATAAGTCTCCTTTCGCCGACTTCGTCCCAACATATCGGCGACCTGCACTTTCTGCCATACAACGCCTCAAATGGTGCCATTCTGATACTAGCCTGATAGCTGTTATTATAAGAGAACTCCACCAAATGAATATGGTCCTCCCATGACCCTTTAAATTCTATCATGCAGGCTCGCAACATGTCTTCAAGAATTTGAATGGTCCGTTCCGATTGTCCGTCTGTCTGGGGGTGATATGAAGTACTGAATTCCAGACGAGTTCCTAAACTTTCTTGGAGACTTTCCCAGAAATGTGATCGGAATCTTGTGTCCCTATCTGACACGATGCTAACTGGAACTCCATGTAGACGAACAATTTCTCTTATGTACTTGTCTGCCAGAACTTCTGTTGACTGACCTACTCTGAAAGGTAGAAAGTGAGCTGCTTTTGTGAGGCGGTCAACGATCACCCATACTGCATTATTACCCTTTGGACTTCGGGGTAGAGCTGTAACAAAATCCATGGTGATGTGCTCCCATTTCCATTCTGGTATTGGCAACGGTTGTAGGAGTCCAGCTGTTCTCTGGTGTTCTGCCTTTATCTGCTGACAAACTAAGCACTTGGCCACATACTGGGCTATCTCCCTCTTCATGGCATTCCACCAAAACTTCTGCTTCAAGTCCTGATACATTTTAGTTCCTCCTGGATGTATAGAATAAGCTGAACTATGTGCCTCTGCCAAAATTTTCTGTCGAACTCCTCCTTGGGGAACACAAATTCGGTTACCAAAATATAGTGCATCGTCCGAGTGAATGCGGATATCCGTTCTCAATCCAGCCTCTAATTGAGCTCTGTACTTCTGTAATCTGGGGTCTTCCCTTTGAGCTTCTTTAATCTCATCCATCAGGGTTGACTGGATCTGAAAGGTCATCAACTGTCCTGTCTTATCGACTCCTTGTACTATCATCAGGTCCAGTTTCATGATGTCCCGAATTAACTCCTTCTGATGCGTAAGTTGTACTAGCATTTTATTTTCTGACTTCCTGCTCAATGCATCTGGTACTGTATTAACTTTGCCTGGATGATATTGTAGGTCGATATCATAATCTGCCATTAGTTCAAGCCACCGTCGCTGTCTCATGTTCAATTCTTTCTGTGTGCATACTTTAGGCTTTTGTGATCCGTGTAGATTAGTACCTTGTCTCCCAGAAGATAATGTCTCCAGATCTTCAATGCGAATATCACTGCTGCCAATTCTAAGTCATGAGTTGGGTAATTCCGCTCATGTGGCTTCAGTTGCCTGGATGCATAAGCTATGACGTGACCATGCTGCATTAATACACATCCCAGGCCTTTCCCGGATGCGTCACTGTATATAACCATCCCTCCTCTTCCTGAGGGAGTCTTCAAAACTGGAGCTGTAATGAGTCTTTCCTTTAATTGCTCAAATGCTGCGGCACATTCCTTGGTCCATATATATTTTTCTCCTTTCCGGGTGAGCTTTGTTAACGGGGCTGCAATCTTAGAAAAATCTTGGACAAAGCGCCTGTAATATCCGGCTAATCCAATAAAACTCTTAATTTCTGTTACTGTCCTTGGAATTGGCCAGTCCTTTACTGCCTGAATTTTACTAGGGTCTACTGAAATTCCTTCTTCTGAAATTATGTGTCCAAGGAAGGCCACACTATTTAACCAGAAATCACATTTGCTTTGCTTAGCATGAAGTTGTTCCTGTTGGAGAGTCTGTAACACTATCCTCAAGTGGTCTGCATGCTCTCTGTCGTTCTTCGAGTAGATCAAGATGTCATCTATAAACACTACTACAAACTGATCCAAGTACGATGAGAACACTCTGTTCATCAAATCCATGAAAACTGCAGGGGCATTGGTGACTCCGAAAGGCATAACTAGAAATTCATAATGGCCATAACGAGTCCTGAATGCTGTCTTTGGAATATCTTCTTTCTTTACCCTTAGCTGGTGATATCCTGATTGCAAATCCAACTTTGAAAATACTCGGGCCCCATGAAGCTGATCAAACAGATCATCAATTCTTGGTAAAGGGTACTTATTCTTGATGGTAACTTTGTTCAATTCTCTATAGTCTATACATAACCGTTTACCACCGTCCTTTTTGTTTGCCAAGAGTACTGGAGCTCCCCATGGTGAAGCACTTGGTCTAATTAATCCCTTATCCAAGTATTCTTGCAGCTGTTTCTTTAGAATCTCCAACTCAGTGGGTGCCATTCTGTATGGAGCTTTGGATATCGGAACTGTACCTGGAAGGGTATCGATAGAGAACTCAATTACCCTATCAGGTGGAAGTCCTGAGATCTCCTTAAATACTTCTGGAAACTCATTCCAAACTGGCACTCTCTTCTTCTGGATCTCACCAGCAGTCATCTGTGCTTTTCCTTTGGCAGGTTTGCGTTCTCCTTCAAATTGGAACTCAGGCTGAAGCGGTATTCTGAAAATAACTTTCTTGCTTCGGCAATCAATGACCGCATGGTATTTACTGAGCCAAGTCATGCCTAAGATTATGTCGTACCCTTTAGTATCTAGTACGAGCATATCTATGGCCAAGGTCCTGTTACAGAGTTCTACAGGGCAATCAATACAAACCTTAGTAGATACGACTACTCCATTCCCTGTACTAATCTCCCATTGGTGGTCTAAAGTTCGAACAGGTATATAATGCAAGGCAACAAAACGATCAGATATGTAACAATGAGATGCACCCGAATCAAAGAGGGCAAGAACGGGCTTCGAGTGTACCCTGATCTTACATGTTACCACTTCTCCAGAAGTTTCGGCCTCTTCCGCTGTCAGGTTGTAAGCTCGTCCTCTTCCACGGCCTGCTGCAGCTCTAACTCCCCTCTGGACTGGGCGGATAACTTGCTGTGGGGGAGGGGGAAGGGCTCTCCTAACCATTGGCCCCTGGTTCCTCTGTCCATCTGGTCCTGGAAGCGTTGGCAGTGCTTGGTTGGCTATCCCCATTCTCTTGTGGGGGCAGACTTCTACTGAATGGTCACGGGAACCACATGCCAGGCATAACCCATTTGCCCTTCGGCAATTCTGTCGGGTGTGACCTGGTTTCTGGCAATAACTACAAAAGAAGAATGGTTGGGTTACTGGAAAGGGAGCTGGTCGAATGGCCGTCTCATGGCTGGGACTCTCGCTGCTCTGTATGGACCTCCTCTTCCTGCTTGTGGGAATGGCCTCTTCATGGCCTGGTTCCTCATCATGTTAGTCTTCCCTTTCTCCAGTCCTCGCTCAACTTCCCGAGCTATGGTGAGGACTTGGGAATACGTTTTCAGCTGCTGGGGCATCAAGAGGATCTGAATGTCCATTCGCAAACCCTGTTGGAATCTACTCGCTCGCTTCTCTTCATCAGCTACCATATATGGAGCGAAGCGGCTCAGCCTCAAAAACTCAGCGGCATATTCGTCCACAGACCGGTTCCACTGCTGAAGTCGGATGAACTGTTCTTCCATCTCTTTCTGAGCGGTGGCAGGAAAAATCTACTATAGAAGCTTTGGGAAAACTGATCCCACGAGACAGGTTTCTCTAATCTTGCTTCCTCAGCTAGCCACCAGGTCCTGGCTACATCCTTTAGTTGAATCTTAGCGACCTCCACTTGATTTTCCTTTGGAACCCGGGCTGCGTTCAACAGATCTGTGGTGTCAACCAGCCATTGCTCAGCCTCTAGTGGTCTCTCTTCTCCGGTGAATATCGCCGGTTGCAATCGCCTAAAGTCTGATACATTCCCCGGCCTCTGTTCCTTAGGAGTTGCTAACTCTTGCCGAAGGAGTTCCGTCTGCTGTTGCTGATTTTCCATCATAGTCTGGATAACCCTCAGTATTTCAACATTCTCCCCCGTGGGTCCATTGGATGCTTGCCCGGCATTGTTACGACTCGCCCTTCTATCCATACTTATGTTGGTAAAAAGGAGACTGGAAATTGGAAAGATGAAAGGATTTTAGGACACAAGGAAAGGAATCAAGAAGGACAAGATAACTTTGTACATTGTAGTTGGCAATGGCAAATTCCAATAATTTGCTGCTTGGTTGTACTATAGGTGTGAGAGCCTAGGCTCTGATACCAACCTGTAACGCCCCGATCCCACGGGTACGGGGACGTCACTGCGACGTACATACGCAGGTCAGAAATACCCTTACGTATATACGCTAAGCATCAGTACAAACAAGAATCAGAGTACGACAAAGCGTAGCGTCCTTTCATATGCCAACATAAGAAGTACAAGGTACAAGGTTATCACAGAATGTGACATATATTTACATATCGCATGCATCATATATCACAGCCAAACTCAAAAGTGCGATTTACAAGATAATTACAAAGATGCTCACGAGCTGAAGAAAGGTCCCGCGAGCCAAAAGGAAAGTCTGGGATGACAGCAACCGAGACTAATCAGCCTGCTTGGAAAGGAAAGCCTGGTCCTCCACAGAAGGCTCCACCTCGATCCAAGGTTCGGAACCTGAACATACAAATTCAAGGGATTCAGGACCTCCCAAACAAGTGATCAGGTAACAGCCGAGTGGCATAAGAGGAAAGAGCATGAGAGGTGGTGCAATATCATGAGTAATCAGCCAGCAAGTAAAAGAAGCGCAACATGTTAAAAATGAAAGGGCATTATATAAGCTTAAGCTACGGCCTCATGAGACTAGTACCTCGAGGGAATAATCCAAACAAGGAAACCCTCATCTATATACCTTTATCTCATGTTACCGTAATCCAAGCGTATACAACACCCACAATTAGCGTCTTATTATTGTTATTATTATTATTATTACTTACCTTACCCTGATATCTAGCTATGTGGACTAGCGTCCCAGCACACATAGATCCATATCCCAGTAAAGTAAGGTTGTTATTGGAAACTAGCGGGGGTATCAACGAACTATGTTTACAGTGGGTCCCGTGCATACCCGGGACCACGGCCCAGGATTGTTCCGTTGCTTGGTAGACGGAACCCGCCGCAAGGCAAACAGGAGGGTCTTATTGTATGCCCTTATCATGATGGTACCAGGAATGAGGGAGCCAGCACTCCCCTCGGTCGCCTGGAGGCCCACAGGTCAGACCGGAAATTTAGTTGCACAACATACCTAATACCACTGTAAACACGAACACATATTGATAGCCGCATGTTTCCCCCGACCCAATGTAAGTTGTCCATTTTATGGTATATTAAATAATTATCAGATTTCGGGAATGAGCAGGAACATGTCAGGAGTACAGGTATATCAAGTTTGTAAATCATGAAGTCCGGTTATCATTCCCGTTATAATGATAATTATAGGAGTCAGGTGTATCATGCCTTGTGTTAATAGATAGCATGATAAGAGGTGATATTCATCAAGTGACAAGTCTTGCAAATAGCGATATATAATAAATGACCCAAAGATAATGTTCAAAATCAAAGGAGTAATTAACCATAACAATTAATCAAGATTAGTCGACTAGGGAGAGAAATTAGTCGACTTAGAGAAGGAGTTAGTCGACTATAGTAAAGGGTCAAATCGACTTAAGAAGGCTGCGTTCGGTTGGGTCGCGTCTCAAAAGTGGCACGTTTCAAGAAGGTGGTGCGTTTCAAGAAAGTGGTGCGTTTTCAGAAAAGTGGTGCGTTTTCAGAAAAGTGGTGCGTTTTCAGGAAACTGGTGCGTTTTCAGGAAACTGGTGCGTTTTCAGCAAACTGGTGCGTTTTTAGCAAACTGGTGCGTTTTCAGGAAACTGGTGCGTTCGTTTTCAGGAAACTGGTGCGTTTTCAGCAAACTGGTGCGTTTTTAGCAAACTGGTGCGTTTTTAGCAAACTGGTGCGTTTTCAGCAAACTGGTGCGTTTGTAGGAAACTGGTGCGTTTTTAGCAAACTGGTGCGTTTTTAGCAAACTGGTGCGTTTTCAGCAAACTGGTGCGTTTTTAGCAAACTGGTGCGTTTTCAGCAAACTGGTGCGTTTTTAGCAAACTGGTGCGTTTTTAGCAAACTGGTGCGTTTTCAGCAAACTGGTGCGTTTTTAGGAAACTGGTGCGTTTCAGCAAACTGGTGCGTTTTTAGCAAACTGGTGCGTTTTTAGCAAACTGGTGCGTTTTCTTAACAAATATGAAATAATATCCAAGTCTTGGCGAGTAGAATTACTCGCCTAAAATGCGTCCGACGCAGAGAAACGCGGTCCCAATCCAAAGGAGGGTACCGGTCCTCACAAGAGAAGGCAAAAGGTTGATGGTGCAAGTCCAACTCAATATGGCAAAACGAGATTTTGCAAATGGCGTTGCGGGGAATGAAGCTATAGTCCGCCGGAAAGAGGTTGACGAGGGGGTGAAGATGGTATGCTCGGTGGAGGCTACGGTGGTGCGGGTGGTGGTGGAGATGGTGATGAAGTTTTGTGGAGGTGATGGGTTCTTTGGGTGTCTCTTGGTGAAAGAAGTTAAAGAAGAAGGAGTTAGTGGTTGGAAAAGGGTGGAGAATATGGAGGAGAAGAAGATGGAGGAGCTAGTGGAAAAATGGTGAAGGTAAGGGTTGTGATGGCCGGCCAAGGGCTTGGTGGAGATGGAGCTTGCTGTTGGAGCTTGCAGGAGGCAAAAAGGATGAAGGAAAATGAAGAGAGAGAAGGGGATGCATATATATAAGGGAGGAAACATTATAATAATAACCCATCATCACTTCCCTCCAAAGAGTGTGGCGTTTGCAAGGTCCCAAGGCTGCGTTTAGGCCAAAATGGAGCCAAACGCGGGAGCTTCAAGGCTGCGTCCAGAGAAAAACGCAAGGAAGCTGCGTTTCAAAGGAAAAGGACAAAGCATGGGGGATTTGACTTGAGTTGAATTAGCCCATACGCATTTATGCAGCATGGAGAGGGTGGCTGCATTAAATGATGAACCTGGCTGGCTAAGATCGTGTTTGAGGAAGAGAGAGAAAAATATGAAAAGATAGAGAAGTGGAAAACTTGGATAAGTTCTCGGTATCTGGGAAAATACCGAAAACTCCAGAAATGACTAAAAATTGAAGTATCTCGGAATGCTATCCAAAAATTCACAAAAATCATAAATATTATAAAATGACTTTTAATGAAATCGGTTTTCAGAAATTCTATCTCATTTTCAAAATAAAAATCTTAGAATGTACTGGGCGCGGTGTCTACACCGGGTAGGCTGAATTTTTGATAAAGTCTGAAAATTCCCAGAAAATGCCCGAAGGATGAAAACATAATTCTAAGATAAAATGTAAAAGCGGAATCCAGAAATTTGATTCCAATTGTAAATTAAAATTCCTGGAATCAACCAGTGATACTGGCCGACACCGGTTTTGAAGATTTACATTTTAATTCCGAAAAATTCCAGAAAATCATGAAAAATCTAGAATATTAGAAAATAATATTTGAAACTAAAATCAGTCAAATCTGAATACCAAACAGGTCAAATCATACAGTACTACTACATGAGTAAGGATAGTAGAAAATAAAATATATAATAATAGAAGAAAATATGCTCAAAAATCAGGATACGTAACTGTGCACGTATTCTGGGAGTGGGGTGTTACAAAAAGAAAGGGGAAAAAATAATAATAAACAAGTCTGACAACGTGCGCACCAAAAATTGCCTTTTGGGTAAAAAAATAATAAACAATAAGGAAAGTTAAAGAAAAAGTAGTTTTTCATAAGGGGTATTTGGTAATTTAACTTCTTCTTATAAGCGGGCCGCAAGTTAGCGAGGTGACAAATTGAGCCACGTGACCGCAGGCTGAGAGAGTACTCTCAGCCCGCGGGCTGATATACATTTTTCTCATATATATATATATATATATATATATATATATATATATATATATATATATATATATATATATAATATATATATATATATATATATATATATATATATAGGGCTTACTGTACCTCAGCCTGCGGGCTGAGAGAGTTTCTCAGCCTGCGGGACGTGGCTGAATATAGGCCACACATCGGTCGCAGAGTGTGGGCGCCAAAAAAAATCAAAAATCCCGCCTAAACAATCGTGAATCAAAATGACAAAAATACCCATTTTAAATGACGACTGCGACTTCTAGCATTCAAAAGTAAAAAAACATTCCATGGTCGCAGACTTAATACAGAATAAAGAATACAAGACAAAAAATGCTATCGTATAGCAATGCGACCTCCTTCGGTACTGCGACCAAATTCGCAATCTTCTTTCTCATGCCTTATGTAAAAGAAGTAATTAATTTATATCTACCGTGATACAACACCACTCTAGAAAAAAAGAGATGCACTAATGTTAATCTCGAGAAAGGAAAGATGTGCACCATACGTAATCTAAAGATATAGCCAAACAATTCTATAAAAAGTTAATTTGTACTTCAGATTCTCCCGCAATAAATCTTCAATTAAATATAATTTTTTTTTTACCACTTCTTAACATACTCAATCATCACCTCTAACAATTATTATTACTATTCATGTTCTCCCACAATATTCACCTTTATATAATGCTTGTTACTAGTATATTATCTCATACCTAAAAAAACTATATTTTTGCTCTTCCTTTTCAATTTGATTTCAAAAACTTCCAAAAAAAAAATTCATTCTTGAATCATGTCTTCCCCATCTTCTTCCTCTGAACACTCAGAATTCAACTTCAATCAATCCCCCACCGTCCTTTGTCTTTAGGATATTCTAGTGAATCTGATACCAGTCTGGACTTCACTCCTTTTGACTATCTCACTACATCAAATAATGTATTAACTGATCCTCCTATTCATGATGATAATGAATTTTTCATGTGGGTTAGTGAAGAAGACATTATTCCTCTGCCACTTGACGGAGACATGCTTGATGAAAGCATGTCCTCTGATGCTGTAGGCTCGCTTCCTAGCAACGGGTCAGACGAAGAGCTTGATAGAGACGATCCATTCTGAGAGTTCATCGGTGAAACAAAAAAACCTCAAAAACAGCAAGATGATGAGGAAATAAGTGATGAAGAGGAAGAGCAGAAGAATGAAGACGATGAATCTGCTTATGATGGTGATAATGACGAGGATTAGGATTTCCTGATCTTCTGATATTCAATTATATTTTGTCTTCTTTTAAAAGCTTTTAATTCTATTTTTTTTGTAAGGTCTCTTTCTCACTATATTAACTTATAAGCTCTTTTAATTACATATCCAAACTGCGACTGCTGCTCTTAAACACTGCGACCATAGTCGCAATCCTACTACGGATGCAATTTATGGTCGCAGTTAATCATTTATCAGTTCCCAATGCGACTTTGGTCGCAATAATGTACTGTTTTGGAGTTCAAAGTAATTTAAAGTTATAGTGTATTAACTTTTAAACTGTTTTGGATAACTGAACAGTCACCTAGGAAGTATACAATTTTTGGGAAAAGATAGAAAATATATTTGAGAGATATTCACGTGGTCCGAGAGCTTAAACCTTTTGGAATTCCGGGATTAAATACATATAAAGGGTCATGAGCAAAGGATTAAAAACATACTAAGTTATTTTTTGCTCAACTCGTTACTCTCACTGTTCCGAAAATACATTCAAAAAATGTCTTCACCATCACCACCGTCTTCACCGGAAAGAAGCCAATCATCAAATGATGATTTTATGTTTAGTTCTGAAACAATGTCTCGCTACGGGTCAGAATCTGAGCTTGATACAGACGACCCTTTCTGGGAGTTCATTGATGAACCAAAACACAAACATGAAGAGGAAGAAAGCGACGATGAGACTGTACCTGAAGAGGAGGAAGAGACAGAAGACGAAAACATGACTCTTGACGACGAATCTGATTACGATGGTGATGACGACGATTAGAAGTTAAAAAAATTGTATTTTGTTTTTCTTTTTAAATATATATAAATCTGTTTTCTAAAGTTAATTGTGTGAATTACATTTTTTACTACTATGTATTGGTTGAAATACTGCGACCATGGACGCAAACTTAATAAATACACTGCGACCTTGGTCGCAGTTGCTGCACTTTAGTCTTAATCAACAACAACACTGCTGCCTTGGTCGCAGTTTCTGACCGTAGCCTTAATAAAATAAACTGCGACCTTGATCGCAGTTGTTAGTGTTTAGTCTTAATAAAATACACAGCGACCTTGGTCGCAGTTTCTGGTCTTTACTCTTAATCAACAACATCACTGCGACCTTGGTCGCAGTTGGTGGTCTTTATAAATAATCAACAACAACACTGCGACCTTGGTCGCAGTTGATGGCCGCAGTCTTAAAAATTAATCTGCAATCTTGGTCGCAGTTGCTGGTCTTTAGTCTTAATCAACAACACTGCGACGAGGTGACATGTCACCGCAGCAGTTGCTTAGTCGCAGTTTTTGCTCGCAATGTCGATCCTGGTCGCAGTTGTTTCTGTTTGCACTGTAGTCTTATGCGACCTTGATCGCAGTTGCGTCTCTGGTCCAAGTTGTTTTGTTTGCAATGCATGACTGCGACCAAAAGGTCGTAGTTTATTAAAAAACAAATATGCTTTTTATTTATGTCCACGCATTTATCTCCAGGCATGTGAAAATGATACAAAACGATCTCTTATACAATAAGATTGAGTGTTACAATATAGCAGTACAAAGAAAACTAAACATCAAAAAGAGCCATTGTTAACTAAGAGCAGTGGTGTTATTGAGGTCTTTTTATTTATGTCCAGGCATTTATCTCCAGGCATGTGAAAATGATACAAAAAACGATCTCTTATACAATAAGATTGACTGTTACAATATAGCAGTGCAAAGAAGATTAAACATCAAAAGAGCCCTTATTGAATAAGAGCAGTGGTGTTATTGAGGTCCCCGTGTATTAAAAAACTGTGGACGTCGAGGACCATGACTTCTTCCCTTCTGGACGAACATCGATCAAGTTCACCGCCAAAATATACTCCCAGAGGCCCAGCGAACCTGAAAAAGGACAATCAAGTTCTGGGTCATCTTCGTGCATAGGGTCATCTTCATCCATGGAGGCAGGCCCCTGTTAGAGACTCTGAAGAAGGCGGAAATTCTCAGAGCAATTGCTCTCAAATGAAACAGTCTAATTATGGGCTGTTAAAGGGAGAGTGTGAGCCCTATTTATAGCCAGCCCATAATAATCATAATTAATGGTTCATTAATCAGAACTGTCGGCCTTAATGGACAACAGCTTCGGGAAACAACGAATGGTGCGGGTTCGTCAACGTAGACTTGACGTTAAAAAGATCTCATAAAATCTTTATGACAGGTCGCGTCTCACGGAGTGACTCCAAGTCGCATCAAAACAACACTTAATAAAACAGCAACACGGCGACCTTGGTCGCAGTTGCTGGCGGCAGTCTTAAACCAAAACAGCACTGTCGACCTTGGTCGCTATGCATGTTAATCTAAAGGAAAACACTTACTTAACGTACTGCGACCAAAGTCGCAGTCCATGTAATGCAACCTTAGATTGCAGTTGCTGGCCATCTTTATCAATAACAACACTGCGACCTTGGTCGCATTTAACCATGTACACTGCGATCAAAGTCTTTGACTAAGGTCGCAGTTTAAATCTACAATGCGACCAAAGACTCTGACTACATTATATATAAAAAAAATAAACTATAAAGTAGAATTTTATCGCAGGCTGAAAAGATTGATCTGAAAAGATTTTATATTTTCAAAAAAAATTTTATCCCACGCTGAAAAGGAGAAACTAGATCTTACAAAAAAGAGGTAAAGAAATAAGGCGAAAAGTAATTTATATCCTATAAAGAGCGGCAAATAAAATGGGGAAAATAATAATAACAATAAGGAAAAGTTATCATAAGGGGTATTTGGTAATTTAACTTCTCCCTAAAAGCGGGCCGCAAGTCAGTGAGGTGACAAATCGAGCCACGTCACCGCAGGCTGAGAGAGTACTCTCAACCCGCGGGCTGATATACATTTTTCTCATATATATATATATATATATATATATATATATATATATATATTGTGTGTGTGTCGTGAAAGTAATAACTTTTAATTATATATCACCCTGAATTATAATCGATTGTTTTTCAAAGTTTTAAACATTAATATTTTCTCAAAAAAAAAAAAACAAAATTTTATATTAATCACTTAAAGCCCCCCAAAAATGAGTTGGAACCATGAACCATCACCAATCATTGTCCATGATAATGTTACAGTGAGTTCGGTTCATGTGTATAAGCCACACATATATATAATGAAAGAACCAATTACATGTTGACACGCGTATTGATCCTCTTATAATATGTTATGTATGTCCACATACACATATTATAAAGATTATAAGAGGTCTAATTTACGTGTCAACATGAGATTGACTCTTTTAGTATACATGTGTTATTCGAACAGAATCCCTCACTTCTCGTTCCGCCGCTGAACCCGGAACAGTTTGTTACATAACTATTAATTATTAATTAATCAGTAATGCTTCTGTCTCTCCTTATTTGCTTGCGGACCCACCTCTCCCATCTCCGCGCCCCAGCCCGCACGTGCTTGCACCCCCACTCCTTTAAAACGCTCCCCTGCCCATCCCTGCTCATTTACATTCTATCTCAAAACAAGATAAATTAAAAAAAAATGGTTCGGAAAAGTTACGGCCGATCCCTCTCGTTTCCGATACCCCACTCGATCCCGGCGGCCCACAAGATCAAGGGCCGGGGCTCCACCAGCCTCCCTTGCCGCTTCCACCCCTTCATCTCCCGCCTCCAGGACGAGATCCACGACCTGCGGACCTGGCAGGCCGAGGCCCGGCCCGGCCCGCCTCTGGCTGCCTGGATCTGCGACGGCCTGGCCCGCCTCGACCGCCTCCACTCCTCCCTCGACGACCTCCTCCAGCACCCCCAGGCACAGGACCCGCTCCGCCGCCGCTCCCCCTGGACCGCCCGCGTCCTCGACGACTTCCTCCGCTTCGCCGATGCCTACGGCCTCCTCCGGTCGGCGATCGTCGCCCTCAACGACCGGCAGGCGGAGACCCAGGCCGCGATCCGGCGGAACGACGAGTCGAGGATCTCGCCGTGCGCGCGGGCTCAGAGGAAGGCGGAGAAGGAGCTGCTCCGGATCGCCGCGGCGGTGCGGGGCGCAGCCGGCAGGTGGGGACCGGCGACGGCGGTCCCAGAGGGCGACGACGCGGAGGAGGCGGAGCTGGCGGGGGTGATGAGGGAGGTGGCGGCTGTAACGGCGACGGCGTCGGCGTCGGCGATCGCGGGGATCGCGGAGGTGTCGGCGGGTCGGCACCCTGCGGGGTGACGTCATTGGGGGCAGGACTCTGCAGCTCGCTGAAGGGGTCCACGTGTTTGGTGGGGTCCATGATAATGAGGTTGGGGTCGGTGAAGAAAAATACTACTAATAATAACAAGGAAAAAGAAGGGAAGGAGGGGAGGAGGATGAGGACAGGTGGAGGGTTGAGGCGTTGCAGAGGTTGGGGCGTTGGAGTGCTGCATTGGGGAAGTTGAGAAGATGAGCGAGAGGTTGTTCAGGAGTTTGATTAACACTAGGGTTTTCTTGCTCAATATATTGACTCCTAGTTTGTAATTTGTAATTCTAGATAAGGGGAAAAAGAAAAAAAAAGAGAGAGAGAGAAGGGAAATTGTATAATGAGAAAATTTTAAAAAAAAAAAGAAAATTTGGGATTTTGTTTGTATTTTTTTCCCCCTTCTTCAAAGACTTCTGTTGACGTTGAGAATGTAAATAGGTTCAAAATGATACAGAGGTCCATACACAAACACCATTGAGAATATGTATATTTTTAGTCAAATGTTAATTCAATCATTTGCAACTTCTTTGGTGACATCATCGGCCTCCTGCTTGTTTTTTTGCGCTTTGAAATATGGTTTGTTGCTGTATTACATCTTTTTCATTCGGGGTAGGGGTCTTATTAAAAAAAAAAAAAAAAGTTTTTTTCATCAGCAAAATTAGTTGGAAAAGCTGCATTAAGAAATAGAACACGAGGAAACAAAGCTCTGGGCACATGAATGTCACGGGCAAAGGGTTTCATTATGGAAATTAAACCGACAATCGAATTTGTTGGTCGATTGTAACAATTGGGGAGATTTTTTTTTTTTTTTTTTAATGGGAAAACTCGAGTTATAATTGAATTATAGGAGAGGGCTTGAAGATTGGAACCATGAGTCACATAATTAATAGAGATTTCAAGAACAAATGTGATATTATAAATAATAAAGATTTCAAGAAGAAATGTGTTGTCGCATGTCTACACAAAGAATAATTGATCTTGTAATGCAGTTGATTATTGAGAAGAAAAAGAACATCAAAAACAAATTAATTAGGAAAGCGTTGACGAGTATTTTACAAGTCGGGCTGGGCTCTTAATCGTACTAATTTCTAGTCATGTTGTAACAGGACAAGTAATTAATTTTTTTTATATGACACGTAAATTTCTTACATAATATATATTTCTTAATTAAAAGGGCTAAAAATAGTAAAAGAAGTGAAGAGGGAAGGTCCATTTTTCATACATCAGAGATAACTTTCTAATTATGTTGGGAGTAAAAACATATTTATTATTTTAAAAGAATTATATTCATTTCGTTCCTGTGTGACGACGACAGATCAGAGTCCAGTCTGTTTGCGTAATATTCACACGATGATGACTTATATGGGCCGTGACGGCCTAATATCCTGATAGTCTAAAGAAGTATGACAAGCCCACCTTCCTCCAGTGGGCCAGCTTCCATTGATCCGGAACTTGATTTTTTTTTTTTTTTTTTTTTTTTTTTTTTTGTTTGTTTGTCCGTGGGATGTCGTGATTTGGGTAATAAAAATGCAGTACTGAGCTTTTATATTATTAGTTCATAAATCCCCTCACTCGCTACTGTTTCGAACACACAACCTCCTACTAATGAAAACAATGAAAAGATATTATGCTGTTTGAGCTACACTTAATTAGTTTTTAACTATTTATTTTATAAATTCACAAAGGAAAACTTATAAAGGCTTCAAATTTACTCAATTCTCAAGAGAATTGATCGGTGGCTCCCCACAAAGGACCAGTTTGGCAAATGAAGAGAGGAGAGAAAGGTGACAGCTATCAGTTTTCTCAAGGAAAGCTGTGTGGTGGGCCCCATAATATCATATTTCAACATATTTTATCTCTATTTTACAGTGAAAATGAATGAGATAAATGCTGACATTTTAATGTCATCAAGACAATTTTTGATTTTCTCAAACAAATAACCGTCACAGAGAGAGAGAGAGAACAGAGCTGAAAACTAACAAATAAGTATGTAAAAACCCAAATTTTCACCTATTTTCTCGAAAACAAACAAGCCTAATAAACAAATCGTGATCTTGTTTTGTCCTCCTCCCTCTCACTGCGAACAAGATGGACATCCATTAAATTAATACAAGCTTGTGCTCGTGGTCCCTTCTTTCTTTCTTCTTAAAAGACTTAATATGATCAAAGCCTTCTTGAAAACAGTAAAAGATTGTGCCCCATGATTATGTTTTCATTAGCTACTAATTACTGCTGCTACCTGTTCCCTCTCCAGCAGGAATGTCGGGGATTGATGACTCTGCATCCCAACAAATTGTCATCAGGTTACAAACTACAGAGAGATCGAAAGCACAGCATTTTTTTTTTTATATGTTAAGAATTAAAATAGCTCTAAACAGGGTTCGGACGCAGAATCACCAGTTAGATCTCGTTTTAATGCCAACAAATATTAGATAAAGTAACTTTGAATTCTGCAAGGGGAAAAAAAATCCAAGATGGTTACTAAACTTTCAATGGTTTCTCATTTAAATCAAGACAAATAAAAAAGAATTCTAAGCCTAATAAAATATATACCACTTTTGACAAGATAAAAAAGTCTCAACTTCAAATCATGTCATCAGTGAAATCAGAAAAAACTCTTTTTCTCTGTAGAAGATGGTTGAATAGATCCAGCTATTTATTAAAAACAACCAGAAACTAATCCAACTATCTCACTCTCGGCCTCACACCCAATCGATTACCCCACACACACACACACTCTCTCCCCTTTGAAAATCATAGTCGATATAATTCCCTGATGATACAATCATTTCATGCATGATAACTTTCAAATATGACAAGCTAGTCCAATGCAGTGTATACACAATGGAAAAAGATGAGCCTTCTCAATCAAAAGAGTTGCAAGGACGTGCCAATTGTGACCTCCTTGAGCTTTATAGTGATTATCAGTTGATAAAATGAAAGAAAGCAAGCAGTGGACCCTCCTACACCTGCACTGCGTCTTGGCAATAATTACTGACAAATAAAATCATCCCATGTTTATATTTGTTAATCTAATCTAAATCCCGTCCTAATTTTCTAAGTATTTGTTGCACCAAAAGTAGATATTTTGCATGTTATCCCTCAAAACAACTAATTGCATGTATACCACATTCATGGCAGTTGCATACAATTGGTGTTTGGCTTGATTTCCGACTCAATCAAAACTGTTACTTTCTGTGACATGATTCAGTTTTGTATAGACGTTTCGAATATAGTGCAGTGTTTAATTGGCTCGGTCTTCGATACAAAAATTGTAGAAATCATTTCAGATACAGGTAAGCTCTGAATCACTAAAATTAGACCAATATTAAGAAGTTATGCTCAGTCAAAATATCTTATCCATTCAAATTCTGAGCACATGAGTGTAGATAGAAAGTTCACAGGTTTGTGACATTTTGACTACACTTATGAATTTTCAAAACTTTCTATGCATGCATGAAGTGGGAAGAATACAAGGAGGACCTGGAAGGCTCACTCAAACCTATAAATAAGCTTGCTCTTTGTTGCGGAGAAGCAACAAATATAATAGTGTTTCACTTGTTTTCTCTTGAGAGATAGAAAGTGTTTGAGTGGAGGAGCATTTCTCTTTCTTACTTCAAAAGGACATTAGCGTTGAGTTTATAGAAGATGAATGTGTGTGAGCTGTGTCCAAGAGGAGTTGGTATAGTCGGGTGTGCCGTGTACCTTATACCCTTTTGTTGATTCCGACATAGTGAAGCAATCTCCGAGCTCCAAGTTCAACCTGTAGTTTTTCCTGCTTAGATTTTTCACGTAAATTCTTGTGTTCATATATGTTACTGTACTATTTTATTTTGGTGCATTAATTATTTTATTTGTCTGTATCAAGTGCCATCAAGAACAAGATCCTGACAGTTATCGTGAACGGCAACACAAACTTACAGTGAAAGTGGAGTATTATTAGATCATATGAGAAGACTTGCATATAAATATATAGATAAGTTTAATATGACTGTAAAGGTTCTAAACTTCTAAACAAATGGACTTCTAAATGGTAACTTTGCATATTTAATTAATGTAAACTAGAATTAATGTTGGGAATATTTGTGCCAAATTAATGAGGAGAACAAAATAGGTCTTTAATAGAGGCTAAAAATCAATTTACCCCAGGAGCCATTAGATCTTGGTCTCAATTTTTTTTTTTATTTATTTATGCCCATTATTTTTTTCTATTCATTTTTTGACGATGGGTTATATTCGCACATAAATGTCCTAACAATTAATTCATTAAGTTGCCCCAAAGATGTGTATGGATACACATGGATGAATATGCAAATTTTAATATTCTTGAAGGGTACAGATGCAATTAGTACTCCCTAAGAGATAAAACAAGAAGATTACTAAATTTTAGAGAGTATACATGTAAGAGATCTAGATCCTTTTAACTTTGGTTTCATAAAATTGTATCCAAAGCTACGGATTCGAATCTGGTAAATTGTTGAATTTAGATCCTCCAACTTATTGATTCCAATTTTGTTAGTGGGTGTATTTAGGGGTGGCCACCGGGGCGGGTCGACCCGCGTCGACCCGCCCCGACCCGTACTGTGCGACTCGTCGGAGTCGCACAGACGGGTTGACGGGTCAACCCGTTCCCGCCCCGTTAAGGGGCGGGTCCAAACGGGTTGACCCGTCCCGTGGTCACGGGACGAATCCGATTCGTCCCGTGACGAATCACGGGACGAGTCGGGTCGGGGAAAATTTCCCCGACCCCCCCCTTCTTATTATTTTTTTTTTAGTCCAATAATTTTTTAAGAACGTTAGAGGGGAAAATTATTCTGCGCCCCCTATATTAAAATTTTTTTGTTTTAAACTCTCAACGGCTCAAAATTGAGCCGTTGGGGTGAAAAAAGAGGGTGCCACGTGGCACCCTCTTTTTTCACCCCAACGGCTCAAAATGAGCCGTTGGCCCATTAAAAAAATAAAAAAAATAAAACCCTAACCTCTAATCCTCTATTTTTTTTTTTATAATTTTAGAAAATTTTTAAAAATTTTTTCCTCTTTTTTTCCTATTTTTTCCTATTTTTTCCTATTTTCTTTTTAACTTTAAATTTTAAAATTTATGAATTATCGAATTAAAAAAAAAAATATAGGCGAGACGGGTCCAACCCGTCTCGCCGAATCCGGTAACGAATCGGGTCAGGAGACCCGATTCGTTACCCGGGATTTCAACCCGTCCCGTTTAACCCGTGACGAGACGGGTGCAACCGTCTCGTCAGGGATTCGTTTGTCAGACGGGACGAATCAACCCGATTCGTCCCGTTGGCCACCCCTAGGTGTATTAGAAAGGCATATTAACTGACGGGTCGACTTTCGTGGCGTACGAAAATCATCAGATTCGACTAGAGATTTGTGATGGTCATTCAAGCGAATGGAAACTGCTCATGATGACTAGTAGCACTTTGTAAAGGTTACAGTTGTGATTCATGTAGGAGTGCAGGTATCTCATTATCCTCTTATGGAAGTCTTTTTCTTGTTATGCAAAGTTTTTCTCTCATTATAAGAATTATAACGTAAGCTTACGTATCTTTCTCGAGAAAGTTAAATAAAAGAATTTGTTATTGGGTTTGAACCCAAATTGGTCTTATTGAATTTTTAATGGATCTAAAAGTGGATCCATCAACCAGTCCACTACAGCCTACGAAGAAGGTTTGCTGATCAACGGGTTCCTCGTAAAATCATTGACAAACAAGGGCCCCAAGGAAATTTGCACCCAAACGCGAAAACTATAGATCAATCTCCTTTGTTCTCTTGAGCTTCTTGTGTCGCTCTCAGCATCAGCCACGCGTCTTAACTCCATTCGCCATCCCACAATTTTTTTTTTTATATGTAATAGTTGAAGATAATAAAGTCAGGATCTTCTAGATAATATACACTTCCAATTTTTGTTATTTATAAATTAGTTTCCAAACATGATATTAGAAACTTTGCCTTCCAATACTTTTAAATTTAACCCACTACAAAGAGAAGAATTTAGGGTTTTATTTGAAAGAAAAATATTTTGAGAGAAATAATATTTAATTAAAAAAGTAATAAAGTAATTTGGAGATTAAATGAGTCACGTGTTTTGCACATGCCTTAACATAGATAAAAAAGTTTATGATGTTATAATTCTAAGAGTCAAGTTTCAACCCATAATTTAAAATATTTCTCATAATTTACTCATTATTTATTTTTTTAATTGTTTTAAAAAAAAACCTCTCAATGATAATTGTCTTTAATTTCATACGAACAAACATTGTCCCTGTCTCAGGCCAGCACGTTATTATCTCGTACGGTAGTCAATTTTAGTAACAGTTACGAATAAATTGCATCTGGACACGTAATCTTATTATTCCCAGACTAAATTTCAGAGGTCAGAATTCAATTGAGAACCTGTCGTCACTCTCCACTAGATAAAAGATTAGGACCAAGCCGAAGCCAACAACCACTCTCCACAAAAATAAAATAATAGAATAAATAAATATTGATGATATATAAAACGCGAAAAGAAAAAAATTCTCTACTGCCAAACCGTCATTATTTCAGCTCAGATACGTCCAAATGCCGACGACTCGACTCGCGTCAACCTTCTTTCATCCCCCACGCGCACACCCGCACCCCCACCCGCCTTCCAGTACTGTATTTATTTCTTTTTTTTTTTCTTTCGAGAACGGGAGCGGTAACACCTTTTCCCCTCGATTTGTATGCGCTGAAACTTCTATTTTTTTTTAAGCTTTGGCCATGGCGACACAACAGCAGATTGACGGTTAACTCCTCCCCTTTCCTCCTCTGACTCCAAACACTAGATCTCACTCACTCACTCCAAATCAACTCCCCTTCCCCCCTCTCTTCTCTCTCTCTCTCTCTCATGGGTTGTTCGGGGTCGAAGCTGGAGGAGCTAGAGGCCGTGGCCCTGTGCCGCGGCCGCATCGACCTCATCGCCGACGCGATACGCCATCGCTACGCCCTCGCCGACGCCCACGCCGCCTACTCCCGCTCCCTCCGCTCTGTCGGCGCCTCCCTCCAGAGCTTCCTCGATTCCGCAGGCGGCCAGGAAACCATCTCCTCCTCCTCCCCTGTCCTCTCTCTCCCCACCCACCGGAAGGCGACCACTTGCCGCCGCCGTCTCCTTCTCCGCCTCCCGCTGCTCACTCCCGCTCCCACTCTGGCTCCGGGTCCCACATCCAGTTCCACTCTTCTGATGACGACGATGAAGATTCTGAGATTTACCGTTTCCATTCGGGAATTCTTCCCCCAGTCACCTCCACCGCTATCACCTTGATCAGCAACAGCGAGCCGAAACCCTAGGAGGAGGCCCACCTTCAATTTCCACTACGCCCGCAACCAGCCTCAGCCCCCTACCGTCCACTTCGCCTCCGTCGGCGGCCTCGGTAGCGGCGGCGGAGATCCCTCCTCCTCCTCCTACTCTTCCCCTCCCCCGGCTTACCCTAATTACGGCAATTACCCTTACTCTTATCCCTCCAACAATTTCTATGGATTCTTTGGGAATTCATCATCGTCGCCTCCCCCGAACTTAGCTCCGCCCCCGGCGTTCGAAGGTACGGCGGGAGAGAGCTCAGCGGCCACCCCAAAGCCGCCCCTGCCTCCCCCTTCGCCTCCGAGAGTCTCGACCTGGGACTTTCTGAACCCCTTCGAGGCGCAGGGATACCCTTCCTATACCCCGAGCCGGAGCTCGAGGAGGTGAGGGACGAGGAGGGGATCCCAGATTTGGAAGACGAGGGGGAGGACCCTGAGGTCGTCAAAGAGGTTTACGGCGATCAGAAGTTCGTGGGGTCCACATCTGGAGAGTACAAGCCGAACGAGGAGGGGATCGCGAATATTGGGGACAATTCGAGGTCGGTTGAGGTGGAGAACGAAGAGGACGTGGTGGAGAAGAAGGTGGTTGCCGGTGAAATGCAGCGGCCGCCGGCAGGACAGCGGATTGTGGCAGCTTCTAGTAAGCCTCGGCGATATCATAATGTTTCCGAGATCGGAAGTGAAATTAGGGTTCAGTTTGAGAAGGCGTCCGAGGCGGTTGCGGAGCTTTCCAAGATGCTTGAGGTTGGAAAGCAGCCGTATCACCACCGGAAAAGTTCTGTTGTTGAAGGTGAAGGGAATTATAACCCCTTGTTTTGATTTTGATTTTGTTTGTGTGGAGAGTTTTTGGTGAGATTTTTAATTGTTTAAGGTTCAGTGTCTTCAGTGCTGACGTGTGTGATGCCTCCTTCCACCTCAAATGCGGAGGATTTCTTGAACTTTGAGGAAGATATAGCAGCGAGTTCGAAGAATCTTTCTTTGACATTGCAAAAGCTTTACATTTGGGAGAAAAAGCTTCAGGATGAAGTTCGGGTAAGGCACTGAGATATACCTTAGATGTTTACATTTTCTTTCTTATTTTCTTTAGTTTTTTTAACTTAAATGTATATTTTATTTGGGACAAGATTTAGTTTTTTATGTTCAGTGAAATTTACTGTATGATGTGACCTAATTCAGGGTACATACAAGTCGGATGTTCTCCTTGTTTCTTTCTGATCATGCTCATGTTTGAACTCAATGTTGCCCTTGCTGGTCATGCTTATAATTGAACTCAATATATATATTATAAGAAATAAGAAATGTCTGGCCTGCATTTTTGTTTTATTTTACTTTGTTTAACTTTTTCAGATTTATTAGATAACTGTATAAATTATATCAGCTAACCCAGGCCAAAATGGTCTGTTACATCCTACACTTTGAGGTGCATTGGTTGGAATTCCATTGAGATGTCTGGGTGATGGCATTTGATTTATGGAAAGTATGATGCAATTTATTTCTAGCAGTGACTTTGAACATAGTGTTTGGAGCCCAATGCCACGCCTAAGACTTGATAAACAATTTCTTGGATTCCTATGGTCTCAAGGTGTCTGCGTAGATATTACTTTTGTACCATAAGAATCAAACAAAGTATGTGCCGAGAACTGTCATCATATAGATTTTACACTAATTAGCATTTTATTGAGTAACGTAATATCTACATTCTTTGCTGACAATGTAATTAGCTTTTCAACTCAAGTCACATGATTGTAATAGCTGGAAGGTACAAAGCTATCCATGCTATTGTATTTTTTGCTATTTAACTATTGGTCATTGTGATGAATAAGGCTGAGATATATTTCTCTAATGATTGGAGATTTTTTTTTTTTTGACATGACCTAATTTGTTGGGTTAGATTTCTTTCTTCCAGAGGTTTACAACTACTAGGCATGTTTCTTGTCCAAACATTTCTTCCTAGCACTTATGTCGTATTTTCTGTTTCTGTAATTCTAGTTTTCTCATAGTTATCTGTTTTTGTAAAGATTGATGATTATATTTTATACTCTTCCCTCAGTGGTTTTTTGCAATGACACACTCTTGCAGGCTGAAGAAAAGATGAGTTACTCCATGATAGAAACTGCAAGCGGCTGAGACATTTGGTTGAAAGAGGTGCCGAGGGTTACAAACTTGAAGAAGTTCAAAAAATGATCAATAAATTATCTACCAAGATAAGATAGAGATTCAGGTTGTTGATTCCATATCAAATAAGATAACTAAGCTAAGGGATGAGGAGTTGTGGCCACAGATTAATGAACTTATCCAAGGGTAAGTCAAAACTCGTTTATTTTTTGTGACTTGAATACATATGTAACTTGCTGTTCATTCATTCATTCATTCTTATGTATGTACATACATGCATGCTTTCCTTCAGTTTGTAGACATGGTTGTGGTTGTATGGAAACCTCATTTGTTGAGCTATTAGTGTTTTTATGGTTGTAGATATTGGAGGGCAAGAATGCTGATTATCACCACATTATTTTCTCTTCTCTTTTATGTCAAGTTCAAGCTGTTCAACCTCTTTTTTATTTATCTCATTATAATCACCCTTGTACTTTATCATCGAATATGTATATTTTATGGCATTTGGTTGCATGAACAAGTGCTTTGCATTTAACAGAGTATGTAGTGGATATTAAATAAAGTTCTTTCTGTGTGGTGTGATAGTAAATAAAGTTCTTTCTCGTGTTTTCTAATATATAATAAATGACAATATCACTTTATAATATTATATTTTTATTTGGTTACTTGTTATTTTAATTCATGAAATTGAGAACCCTTGAACTGCAAGCGCAATTCATGCTGTTTGATTATCGTAGCCGTGATGCTTGATTCTATTGAATCTGGTTTAGTGTTTGGTTGAATGTATTTGGAATCTCTTCTGATGCTATTTTTAGTCACATAATAAAATTCTATCCCTTTAGAAAATCTGAAGTTGGAATCAACATATTCTATGACTGAACAATAAATAAAGAAATCGTGTATTGCAAATGTAAATTTTAATTGGAAATTCATGATAGAAAACCAAACAACTATATTTTTCTCATATCCTGTAATTTGAAATCCCAGATTTCCAAGTACGGCTAACCAAACAGGCCCGATTTGCAGTTCACCAGAAGCGGCTTCAATGCATGCATCTATAACAAGCTGTAATAGGTTCCAGTATTTATGCACTTGGTTTGCAACTTGTAGAGCATTACTTTGTGCAGCTGCTAGATAGAATCCTGGAAGATCAAAGTAAATCGATTACTTGAGTTTGGCTGAGTCCAAAAACGATGCCCTGAACATTGTGGTTTTTTATATGCTATAGCATTCCTTCACTTCTTAAGTCCTAGATGGCACGTAGCATGCAATTCTACGCTGAGCAGTTTTTATATGCTATAAGAGTCCTTCCACTTCTTAGGTCCTAGATGGAACGTAGCATGCAATTTACCACTGAGCTGGTGATGTTATATGGAAGGATCACAATCACCTTCGAACTAAAAATTAAGAATTAAAGTTTAAAAGGAAGAAATAGGGAGGAAAATTAGGGTTTAAGAAAAATATAAGAAAATAGGATAAATTTGGGCTTCACTCCCTTTGCACCACGAAATTTAGCTGGAAAGTTTTTAATTCAAGAACTCAAGGCTCATGAAATTTAACTGAAAAGTTTTTAGTTCATCATTGTCTACTAATAAAAAAAGTCTGGGGTTTATTATAGGCTTTACAAAAGAGCACTTCTAAGAGATAACCGATGTATTATACACCACATAAAAGAAAACAATTAAACTCAAAAAAATAACTTATGCATAAGATAACTGACAAACTAAGTGATGTCCTTATCATTTCCCTCAGGGTGGAGAAACTCGACCCTGTCGAGTGAGGGTTTCCCCCACGAAGCATCTCAATCGGGTCATGGTGGTGGTCGGAGAAGAGCATTGATGCGTCATGGCTGAACCAGAGTGGTGGAGGTGGAACTGATTTTCGTGAAAGTTCAGACGTGAAAGATGGTAGATCGAACCAATCACAGGCAGCAAACAGATGCAAATCATCCATGATAAAAACTGAAGTGACTGCACTTTACACCATGAATAGTCTGAGCTCCTGTGATCCCGCCTCCTGTAGAAAGAATTGCAAATGGGTCGTAATAGTTAGCGATCTTAAGGATAATGAGACCCTCATAATTGTCAAAGATGGCATTAGCTCTCTGATAGGCTCTTTTGGAAGATCTATAAGAGTCTCATTAGAAAGCTTTTCAAATTCTGCCTCTTTCATTTTTTACTCTGGTCTAGGGCTTCAACAACTTTTGGTCGTGTGTGTGTACGGTTTGTAGGGCAACAAGCGGATTGGTGTCTGAGTATAATAAGTTGAAGTAAATATGGACTGAGATACAATTAACAATTAATGGACCAATAATAATAATTGATACATGCTAATTATGATTTATTACCTGATTACCATGGATGTGGATGTGTGTGTAGTATTTGTACGTATACATTGTGATATATCGTATAATCAGATATAATTGGTAACTTGTTAATGATTGTTTATTGATTGATATGCTTAATGACAAGTGTATGTTTATATGGTGTATTGGTATGTTATGGTATGACAGAGTTATGACGGTGTATATGGTGGAATATGTGGCGGAGTATTAGCTGTATAAAATTCGTGGCAGACAGGGGGTGTACCCGATTAATATACTGGGGGTGTGCTCAAACGATATATGTTGTTGAAATGAAGTGCTCATGTTTGCATATAAGACCAAGTAGTAGGGATTGATTTCATTGATTAATTGATCTTGTCTGTGTATGAAACCATGTATTGATGGTTGAGTACGGGTGATGATCATACAACTTATATTGCATACTAAATATGTAATAATCAAGTGGATATGCTATGAACCTACATCGAACATTAGATACTGTGATATTGACAACTATGTTATTTAACTATGTGACTTAGTATGTGCTTTTTTAGTAAATCAATCTTCGTGATGGGTAAACACGTAAAATTGTATGAACTTGATTATGCCCAGTAAGTACATGAATGTTGTATAATATTGAACTTGCATACGTGTGTGACACGTCTTATGTGTACACAAGATGAACCTGGAAATAAACTATAAGTGATCGAATATTTACGTAATATGATTTAGTTAGTGTGGTTGGTGAACCCCCGTGTGTAGCATATGAGATCCGTATATACATATATGTAATATGATTATGTGGCACGCAAGTACATTTGTGATAATTGTATCATGAGTGGATAAATTGCATTTATGAGGTATGATCGTGATTAGTGCACTCCGTGCATGATATGCGAGATATGCGTTTGATAGCGATTACATAAGAAACTCGATGCTAATCTAAAATTTACTAAGAAAAAACTTCACTGAAGTCATAGACCCTATAATATGTAGAATTGAAACAAGAAAGAAAAGTTAAAGAAAATTACGACCACAGAGTCCAACCGTCCTTAGGGATTATAGAGACAATTTTCCTGATCGTTACATTATGAATTATCATCAACTTCTTTTGACTCCATTCACTGAGCTGTCGAGCTCACTCTCTGTCAGTTTCATGTTTTCAGGTTGCGGTGAGATCGAGGCCCAGACTTTGGGTGTTTTGTGGAGATGTTTCATTATAAGTAAATGTATTACAGATATAGTTATGTGTTATTATTTAGAAAGTTCTTGTTGTACCTGTCCATACCTTAGTCGTTATGTACTTGTAGCACGTATTATATTTGTTAAATATATTGATGTAAAGATGAGGTAGTTTGTAATGACTATGGCTAGTTGGAGTTATAGTAGTCTTGAGTTCTATTGTGGATGCCGAGAGGGGTATTATAGAGCACATATTTAATGTGATATTGGTAGCGAATTTATCTTCTTTATGGATTTGATAAGTAGGCGATGTCAAGCCGAAATATTATCATGACTGTGTGGTTGATTTTTGAGTTTGATTTATATATTTGGATTGAGATAAGTCATGCAGGCTGATATTGATATATATTGTATTTGGGTCAAGTGACTAAATACAAAGGCGATGCTATCAAAATTGTTAAGAAATCATAGATTATTATGATAATCTTTTGAATAATAAGGATATTTTATGTTAATTGAGGTTATTAGTATCCAGGACCGTTACAAGTTGTATCTCGGGTTTTGGTCGTAACTAGACCTGAACCCAAATCTTAAATTGTTAATCAGGTCTGGTCCTGGGCTAGTTTCAAATTTGAACCAAATCTAAACCCAAAACCCGGAACTTAAGTTAAAACTTAAGTCATAAGGTATTTCCTCTCTCTCTCTCTCTCTCTCTCACCCCCCCCCCCCCCCCCCCCCCCCCGGCACTATCTTTCTTCTCTTCTCTCAACTCTGTCCTTATAGGGCAGCAACAGTGACGCCTTAGTGGCATTGCTGCCACCATGACGACTTCACCGGAGAAGCGACGGTGCCGTAAAGGCACCACCCCACGGCTGATGCCACCACAACACAACATTTTATTTTCCTTCTATTTTTCTTTTAATTATCCAATTCTCTATCTTAACTTTCTTGTAGCTTGTTTAATACCATGATTTGTTACTTTTTAGACCTTCAGGTAGTTGTAATTTACATCGGTTGTGCAGTAAACTTAAACTAGTGGTCAATATGTTCTTAATTAATGTGAATGTTAGATGGTGCTGATATTGTGGTTTTTTTTTGTGTGCTTTTAATGATTTTTTTATTGTTTCAAGCTAAATTGGTAATTCTAATAAATTGTTACTATATTAAATATGTTAAAAATTGTTGTATCCTCTGCCATGTCGTGTCGTAATTTTCCAAGATTACTATGTTGCCAAGTCCATATCGTGTTGTCTCCGTGTCCATGCAACCTAGTATATAAATAATTCATGGTGACTCTCAAAATTTTTATTTTTCCTTCTCATTTTGGTGTTATACCAATTTTTCTTATGAAAGAAATTTTATTTGGTCTTTGATCCAGAAGCTTTTTGCTCCACAAACACCAAATACAACACCCCCCCCCCCCCCCCCCCCCCCCCCCAAACCCACACCCCAAAACCAAAACCACCGATTGCAAGCTTCTTGCTCTGTTGCACCCTTTGCATTCTTTCCGCAAGTTGTTCACTTACTATAAAAAGTGATAAATGACCATCCTGTTTTGAATCTGCGCTGTTCAGGTCTTTTTAGGCCTAGAAAGATGTTTTTTTTAACCCTTAACATTTTAGTACCAGATCAAGTTTTTTTTTTTTTTGTTATAGCAAAAATTTAGCTGAATTCTTTGTCAAAAGTCAGAAGGGAAAAGGAAGCAAATTCCTGGCATACAAATGTAGGGGAAAAAGAAGAAGCGAAAGCAAAAACCACCAATTACAAGTTTCTTGCTCTATTGCACCCTTTGTATTCCTTCCGCAAGTTCTTCACTTGCCCAAAAAAGTGATGAATGACCATCCTGTTTTGAATCTGCGATGTTCACATTTTTTTTAGGCCAAGAAGTATCTCTTTAACTTTAACATTTTAGTACCAGATCAATTTTTTTTCGTTATAGCAGAAATTTAACTGAATGTCAAAAGTTGGAGGAAAAAAAAAGAGAGGCAAATTCCTACATACGAACATAGGAATTTTAGATAGTTGGTTATGGTTTCTGAATTTATAAAATGGACCCTGGCAATTTTACTTTCATTTTGTGATGAAAACTTGAATTCTAGCTTATGTAACATGAATTTCCGTACAGGTTGGTAACTATGTGGAAAGCTATGCTTGAATGTCATCGCATTCAGTGTCAAGCTATATCAGAAGCTAAAGGTCTGGATTCTATTGCAACTGGTAGCAAGCTCGATGATACTCGTCTGAGTGCAATTGTGGATCTTGAACTGGAGCTACTGAGGTGGACTGGGGATTTCACGTCTTGGATCAGTGCACAGAAGAACTACGTCAAAGCTTTGAATGGTTGGCTTGTGTGGTGTCTTCACTATGAACCTGAAGTTACAGATGATGGGGTTGTTCCATATTCTCCAGGAAGAATCGTGCTCCTCCGGTGTTTGTGATCTGTAATTACTGGTCACAAGCTGTGGATAGGATATCCGAGATGGAGGTAATCCATGCGACACAGGCTTTTACTAATTTGAGACATCTGTGGGAGCAGCACAGGGTTGACCCACGGCACAAAATGATGCCAAATGGAGATATGGACAGGTTGGTTAGGGCTCGGGAGAGAGAAGCCCAATTATTCACAAAGAGTTGGATGAGTTAAAGAAAAATTGGTCCTTGTTTCTGGTCAGAATGATCTTCCAGGCTACTCTGCTGAGGTAAGCAGTTTGCAGTTAACTCTGAAGCAAATCTTTCATGCCATGGAAATTTTACTGCCAGCGCTTTGAATGCTTATGAGGAGCTCCACATGCGCTCTGGAGAGAGAGTGGCTAGGAAATGCCAAACTGGGTGGCTAGGGATCACATCAGAGTTCTGTAGGTTTCTGCGGGAATTGGTTACCTATGACCAAGACTGTAAGTGACAAGTTGGAGCTTGCTTTAGGGTTGGCTGTTTTAGGTCTTTGTGGAGCGTGCGCAGATGCTCATGGAGGAAGTATTTGTGGAGCGTGCACAGGTGCTCATTGAGGAATTGAGAATGGTGGTTAGGCTTGTTATCTTCATTTTTATGGCAATCAAGTTGAGACTTGAAAAGAAAAAGGCTCATTGAGCTTTGCCCCTTCACCAATTAAGTTATCGGTACTGGCAACAGACAAATGCGCATGTTGGAGCAGCCAGGTAATAGGACAGCCTTTAAGCTTTTCCTGGATTCCGCAAGCCATGAATCTGCACAGTGGTTAGAGGGTAGAAGCAGCAAATGAGTAATGCAGCATTTGCAACAGTATTCACCATGCCTTCTGCTAACCGAAGCTTTGCTGGTATCTCGTATTTTGAATTTGGTCTGTGGTGCATACATCTTGGTATGCTTCCTCCATCAAAGATGTGACGAGAACATGCATCTATTTGGAATCTTAGTTGGCAGCAGTCGAAGCGACAGTGAGATAATCATTTTTAATTTTTCAACATCCAAGATCTGTCTCAACTTTTGCAAATCATTTGTAACTGGCTTGTTTGCTGGTGCCATAAAAGGCTTTTGTTGTGGGATATACATTGATTAACTGGAGGTCACCATTACTCAGCTTTCAGCAGCTGTGCAAATAAATATTCAGATAACTGGGGTGGCAGGTATGTTATTATCATCTTGAAAACGCAATAAGTTTATTTACTGTTTTGTTTGTGAAAAATAATGGTAATTTAATGGTGATGTTGGGATGTTTTATTGCAAGGGAGAAAGCATACGCGACACAACATCAACAGAAAACGACCAGATGGTAAAGGAACTTACGAAACAAAGCAAGCATCGGGTATGTATTCTGGTGGAGCTCGCTGATGAATACAGCTGCGGTATTTGGAGTCGTTGACGTTCTTATTCTTGAAATTCTTTCTCGATTAATTTCATATGTTTATCCATTCACATATTTGTGTCCGCGACATGTTAGCCTCTCATTAGCCTTTCATGCAGTTGGTTTTCAGAGGTGCACACATTGATTGGCTCGTCTTTATTATGACAAATGAGAGAAGAATTTCGACTTTTAGAATAAGCAAGCCTCGAGACCTGTAGGCAATGAGATTTTTTTGAGCCAGTCAACTATCTATTTTGTTGTAATAGTTTTGCTTGGTTTACATATCAGGCTTTACAGCAACAGTTTTGCAGAGCTATGGCTGCCTTTATGTTAGTTTTCGCAAGCCAGGTTCAATGTTTCATTGTATGCAATGGTTCCACCGTGTCTCTCTGTGGCTATGGGTTGAGTCTGGGTCGTCATATAACTGTGGTTTTGCCTCTCTGCGCTCGCCCAATCACAGCCAAGACCCTCTCACTGACCTTCGACCCGTCTCTATGTTTAACTCGCCTCACCCTCTCCACCATGAACTCAACGCTTGTGCCACAACTCTGATTCTTCCACGTCGATCATTGGCCACGATGGAAGCTGGGGACGGAACCTTCGCTTGTCAGGTGTTCAACTCAAATTGCTATCGGCTGCACAATCTGTGAGCCTGCTTGGGTCTGAAGCTTAAAATCATATGCACTTCTGGAGCCAATGATCAAGGTAAGGTCTCAACATTAGGGGGGTGTAATGTCACAGGTGGAGTAAAGCAGAGTTGAGGCTCTTGTGCTTTACTCTAATTCTAAACACCAAAGCTTTGCTCTGATCTTAAAAGACAATTTAGAAACCAAAATATTACCCCATAGCGATGGGTAAAAGAATAGAGACTCTTTTCCCCCTAGAGAAATAGGGGCAGAACACTAGAATGTTACATATTTTTGGCTAAAAATTAAAAAAAAACATATCCTTGTTGAATGATTACTGTTATGCTAAAAAGAAAAGAAAATCATTACTATGTCTTTTTGCACTCTGAGACTTTTGACATCGACATATGCAAAGTATTGTCTTTCAGCTCCAGCACACTACATGTTACACACAGAAAAAAAAAAAAAAAAAATCTTAATTCAACTAAAAACCCACAATGTCATTTTCCTTGTTTTTCACAGACTGAAAGAAAAGTTGAGGGGAAATTTGAGGCGTGAAGAAAAAGTAAGTTTGGATCTCAAAAAAATGCAGCCAATAATGTACAGTACAACAGTATAATTTTTGTTGTTTATTTCATGTTGCAATGCCATCTGAGTAACTTCCAGTCGAATCAAGGCTGCACAACAATGAAAAGAGAATATATACCTTATTCTATATATTGTAGTTCTTTTACCTAAAGCAAAAGGGGTGTGGTACCAAATTTTTTCCAACACCGATCAAATCCAGCCTAGCCACGTTTTTAAACTTCCAAAAATTAGGGCTACTTGGTTGTCTAATTTTTAATTATAAAGATTAAGCTTTGGGGAAAGATATTGGAGAATTCTTGACCAGATAGTGGTTTTCCCGCTTTTTCGCGTTTCCATTTATTCTCTTCTATTCTTTGTTCAAAAACTTATAAAGATTAAAATTATATAACGGGTACTTATTTTTAAAAAAGGAAAATAAATAAAATTTATAAACAATAGATTAAGAATTAAAAATCTAACATAAATATACTCTTAAGTCTCCAAATATATATAATTATAATTGCAATGGTTTCAATGCGGATGTCAATACTAAGCCCGCCACATTCCTGCATAGTTTAATCGAAGAATCCCCACCCCGTTTTACATCGGGCCTGTTTGGTTAAGGTGGAAGTGAGGAAGTGAAGAAGTGAGTAAGTGGTAATAATTTCCTTTGGAATTGGGGAATTAGTTAGTAAGTTTTCCGGTATTTGAATGTTGTTGAGAAGTGTAGTTTGGAAAATGTTTTTGTATTTTTCAGTATTTGGATGGTAATGTGAAAGTGGAAGTGGAAAAGTTGACCGCAAAGTTGACCGCAAAATATTATTAAAATAAAAATTAATTAAGAAAAATAAAAAATGGAGTGTAATTAGAAGGCAAGTGAGATTTACATGATCAAAAAATTAACTGTTTTGTGTTACAACTTATTAAAATGAGATTTACATGACCACAAAATTATCTGTAGTACTCTGGAAGTGAGGAAATTGTTGTGTAAAAGAGAAAAGAGAAAAGGAAAAGGGATTTTCTTATTTTCCTTTTCTGGTGTTTGGATAGATAGAAAAGTGAACAATTATACTTCCTCATTTCCTTACTTCCGCTCACTTCCTTGCAACCAAACACCCTCATCAAGGAAAGACCGTCCATTAGGTGCGGGTCACCGCGGTGCATCGCCCCTGACGGCTCAAATTGGCATCCCTATTAGCTTTTCGTTTTAATTAAAGATAAGAGTAATATATACATACGTGCACTAACGACTAAGGAGCTAGATGGTTGGGATGTGGCCTTCCGTTTTTTTCTCCTCTTTACAACACATCAGCATTTGGAATCTAACCCCACCACTCTTGACATTATTAATATGTAAGTTTTTGTTTACTACTACTATTATCAACAGAGAGTACAATTGTACAGTGAGCACTGCTGCATAGATTTGAAATTTAACTGTTCTCATCCAAAAACAAAAACTAGGGGCCCTGTTTGGTTCGTCGTATTTGGGACGAATCAATGGATTCAGAGTTGGGTAGATTTTGGTGGCGTGTTCTGAAGTTCGTTGTTTGTTTTTGATAGAACCCAAAGCACTGTGAGTTTGACTTTGGTGGGAGATTGATTAGACAAATTTAAGGTGGAAACATTGCATTCACTAGGGAAGAGATAATAACTTGCGGAGAACAACAAGAATGTAGACCTTACAATTAGGAATCATGATGTAGCTTATTTTATTTGCTTTTTTTTTTATTAAGAGACAAGTGGGTATACATCATAAAGGAGGAAGACTGCTAAAAAAGAGGATGAAACACGGAGGGCCTGTTTTTGGGGGGGGGGGCCCAACCTTTGAAAGCTGATCGATCAGGTTTTCACATGGGCGGCACATGATCAGGCACCGCTCAGATTTCTCAAGGGTTTCCTCTTTTTTAACAGAGGAAACCATGTGCAGCCGCAGAGAGAAAAACTTCTCCTCTTTTCATGAGCCAATCAAACAAACTTCACTTGAAAACATGTGAAAAAGTGCTTATAGGGCCCGCGCTACAGCGCTAAAGTATTTTTATCAGGTTTTCGAGGGGGATTCCTGCAAACAAACAAACAATCCCTGAGGAAAATGCTTTCAGAAATGATTAAAGAATATCCAAAAATAGAAGTTCTATAATCCTAATCAGTCCTCTTGTTTCACACATCGATTATAACGAGTTTCTATAAATTTTTTTGTTCGTGAATTCAAGTCGCTGCTAACAAACCTCTAACAACGTATCCTGCATTTTAATTTGAAAATCTCGTAACCCACTGCAGATGGAGTGATCCATACCCACAACTTTTCACAACAGAAAAAATGTCATAGTGTTTTAGCTCATCAGCAAATAAATGCAGTTTTCCCTTGTCCATCTATATCTAATGTTCAAATGACTAACCTACTCGAATCATAATAAATAACACAACTAGGAGTATATAATAACGTTTAGCTTGTGTTTGCATTCTTATGAAGATGCTTTGAGACATAAGTCTGGAATCACATTCAAAACAGAGAAACAACTAAACAAGTTCGTTGATATCCATGTTAACAGACTGATCAAATCTTGTATTTTTAAAGTAAAGGATACATGAATAATAGTTGACTCTAGATGACTCAGATAAAGTGTCAAGGGAATATTGGACAATCATTGAAGTGGAAGTGTTCTCAACAGAATTTCATCTCTTAGTTTCATAACATAATCAATGTGCATGCACTTGGGCTTTTGTTTTTGATCAATCATAAGATGCTTTTGTTGTAAACTGCAATCATATACATGTTTGTATATAACATTATATCCTTGAGCTGGTTGTGTGACTAAATATAATGCACCAATTAAAGATATCTGTTTCCAAGGAATTTTATTTTTCTCTCTTTCCCTTTAAAATGTATCGGTTTTAGTTTTTAATCAGCGAATTATCATAATTATTAATTGTTATATTTAATCATTCTGATAATCACTGATAATTTTGACAGCATCTCTTCTATAATATAGAGTCTGCCTTGATATATATTATCAAATTTCGGCTATCACCAGTCTACTTGTTAATTCTAAAAATACATCACTTAATCAAAAAAATCAGATATTTTAGAATTCATACCACATCCAAAGATCATCATTCATATAGAGTTCAAACCAATTCAAATACAGAATTGATATATATACTACATATACAACTATCTCGCGCGCGCGCGCGCACACACTCATCAAATATAAATATTGTCATTACTTATACAGAAGAAAAAATTTAATAGATAAAACATGAGTACTCAACAAAATGCTATCTGAATCTTCCTTCCTGCTCATAAGGCCTCAAACTAGACTCTTACCTTTACCATGACCTGAAAAAGGGTTAATAACAATAAAATGAGCTTGATAGCTCCATGAATAAAGTAAACTCCAATTTAAACCTGCATGAATGCATACTTAATTAACTTACAGTTTTCAAATCTCTGAGGTCAATTCTTAATTGTATAGGTCACTCAATTCTTTATCAGTTCTTAACTTTTGACCTCTTACCCAGTCTTCTTTTATCTTTCTTAGAACATAAATGACTCAGCCACAAAGATACAGTTTTATATCTCATCATATTCATAGTTAGTGATGCACTGATCACACACTGTGCTCGCATAACACAAATATATAACAGTGATTCATGCATCACGTATCAGCTCATATGGCTCTATAATCACAACAATACGTTCATTGATCACACATTAAATAATTCTTATCATAATTAGAATGCAAACATTTCATAATCACATTCATTGATTGAGTTTTTACCGTCTTTTCATGCTACCAGCTTCACCCAGCCCCTTCCTTCTAAAATATAATTATAAAATAAAACCTCGTCTTCTCTCGCCTCCATCTCTCGCATAGCCCTTCCTCTAACATGTATTCCCTTGTCACTATATATATATATATATATATATATATATATATATATATATATATATATATATATATATATAAGCATAATACTCCATCTTTCGCAGTTTCTGACCGTAGTCTTAATAAAATAAACGACCGTAGTCTTAATAAAATAACTGCGACCTTGATCGCAGTTGTTGGTGTTTAGTCTTAATAAAATACACAGCGACCTTGGTCGCAGTTGCTGGTCTTTACTCTTAATCAACAACATCACTGCGACCTTGGTCGCAGTTGGTGGTCTTTATAAATAATCAACAACACTGCGACATTGGTCGCAGTTGATGGCCGCAGTCTTAAAAAAATAATCTGCAATCTTGGTCGCTATTGCTGGTCTTTAGTCTTAATCAACAACAACACTGCGACGAGGTGACACGTCACCGCAGCAGTTGCTTAGTCGCAGTCTTTGGTCGCAGTGTCGACCGTGGTCGCAGTAGTTACTGTTTGCAATGTATCTTATGCGACCTTGGTCACAGTGTCATCTATGGTCATAGTTGTTTTGTTTGCAATGCATGGCTGCGACCAACTTCGTAGTTTTATTAAAAAACAAATATGCTTTTTATTTATGTCTAGGCATTTATCTCCAGGCATGTGAAAATGATACAAAACGATCTCTTATACAATAAGATTGAGTGTTACAATATAGCAGTACAAAGAAGACTAAACATCAAAAGATCCCTTGTTGACTAAGAGCAGTGGTGTTATTGAGGTCTTTTTATTTATGTCCAGACATTTATCTCCAGACATGTGAAAATGATACAAAACGCTCTCTTATACAATAAGATTGAGTGTTACAATATAGCAGTACAAAGAAAACTAAACATCAAAAGAGCCAAGAAGACTAAACATATAAAAAAGAGCCTTGTTGACTAAGAGCAATCTTCTTCTTGAGGTCTGGTGGCAGCAGAATCCTCCGATTCCAACTGACCCTCCAAAGTGCCAGGATACGATCTTTCGTTGATGAACATCTCTTCACCAGAAGGTTATCCAGTGAGTATGAAGTTTCCTCGATGTCACTTCTGGGGTAAGAGAGGAGTTGTGAGACCTCACAAGGTATGCTACCCAGCACTATATCCACCACATCCCTCGCCGCCATACCCACTCTGACCATCCGTTATCAGCAAGCTTGACTGGTGCATCAAGTCAGAGCAGATCTCGGTGAGGCTTAAGTCCTCGTCAGGGATCATGACTTATTCTTTTGCGCACGACGAGGACCATGACTTATTCTCTTGCGGACGATGAGGCTATGACTCCTTCCCTTGTGGACGAACATCGATCAAGTTCGTCCATAGGGTCATCTTCATCCATGGAGGCAGGCCCCTGTTAGAGACTCTGAAGAAGGCGGAAATTCTCAGAGCAATTGCTCTCGAATGATGACAGTCTAATTATGGGCTGTTAAAGGGAGAGGGTGAGACCTATTTATAGGCAGCCCATAATAACCATAATTAATGGTTCATTAATCAGAATCGTCGGCATTAATGGTCTCCAACCGCCAGCGCCGGTTTGGCATTAAAAGACATTAACGCCTAAACCCAATGAAGAGCCGCGCGTGGACAACCGCTTCGGAAAACAACGAATGGTGCGGGTTCGTCAACGTAGACTTGACGTTAAAAGATCTCATAAAATCTTTATGACAGGTCGCGTCTCACGGAGTGACTCTAAGTCGCATCAGACAACAGACAACTTTTCATTTTTCATTTAGATTCAAAAAATGACTTAATCCAAAACAACACTTAATAAAACAACACTTACTTAACGTACTGCGACCAAAGTCGCAGTCCATGTAATGCAACCTAGATTGCAGTTGCTGGCCATCTTATCAATAACAACACTGCGACCTTGGTCGTATTTAACCATGTACACTGCGACCAAAGACTTTGACTAAGGTCGCAGTTTAAATGTACAATGCGACCAAAGACTCTGACTACATTATATATAAAAAAATTAATTACTTAACGTACTGCGACCAAAGTCGCAGTCCATGTAATGCAACCCTAGATTGCAGTTGCTGGCCATCTTTATCAGTAACAACACTGCGACCTTGGTCGCATTTAACCATGTACACTGCGACCAAAGACTTTGACTAAGGTCGTAGTTTAAATGTACAATGCGACCAAAGACTCTGACTACATATATACAAAAAAATTAAACTATAAAGTAGAAATTTATCGCAGGCTGAAAAAATTAATCTGAAAAGATTTTATATTTTCAAAAAAAATTTTATCGCAGGCTGAAAAGGAGAAACTAGATCTTTCAAAAAGAGGTAAAGAAATAGGGCAAAAGTAATTTTATCCTATAAAGAGCGGCAAAATAAAGGGAGGAAAATAATAATAAACAATAAGGAAAAGTTATCGAAAGGGGTATTTGGTAATTTAACTTCTTCCTAAAAGCGGGCCGCAAGTCAGTGAGGTGACAAATTGAGCCACGTCACCGCAGGCTGAGAGTACTCTCTCAGCCCCGCGGGCTGATATACATTTCTCTCTCTCTCTCTCTCTCTCTCTATATATATATATATATATATATATATATATATATATATATATATATATATATATATATATATATATTATATATATATATATATATATATATATATATAAAAGCATAATACTCCATCTTTCACGGCCACCGGCTCTCCCAAGGTCCTTTCCTCCAATATGTATTCACATGTTAGCATATACAATATACAAAGTACCCAATCTTTCCCCCACCAGCGGCTCTCGATCGATGCCTTATTCCTCATACAATACACATAGTTTGTATCTACAAGTACCACATACAAATTTACATTCATAGAAATCATGCAACAATCATAATCGGTATTTATCATGCGTTTACTCAATTACCAGATAATTTTTGAGAGTTCTTATGGTATCTTTCATTTATATACATGCCAATATGTTACACACAATCATGTTCATGTATTTTTAAGTATATTTATGTATGAAATTCAATTTATCCGAAAAAGTATCAATATAATTATGTGCTCTGTAGCAAGTTATAATTATCAATATCAGTATCCGATTCTGACCTAATATTCATACACTATTTTTCGATTAGGGTTTATGATATATGCACATCAATTTCTCAAGTTCGGTATACATTATAACTTGTAAACAATCTTCACACATACACATGTATAGATAAATCGAGTTGTAAACTAAGTTACAATATTATTGGTTTTATAATCATCACTACTTGATTATGGTTATGTAGTTAATCTAACTATCATTTTATGTTCTTAACACCATCTTAGTTAAGTTTCACAATTCCTCATGTATGTTACAAATCATCACTTAGTTAAGTTCTTATCTCATTCCACATAGGTTCCATAAATCGGACATATGTTACTCACTGATTTTGATGATCACTAGAGTTCGAGCAAATATCCAATCCTAACGATACAACCCTATTTAAGGATACACATACTCAACTCAAGATCTACTTTATAATTATTTATTTAAAATTTTAGTTTATTTGTGACTGAAATCACCTTGTAATTAAACAATATCTAGCACAAGAAATCTCTCGGCACCTGCACCGCTCGTCTTCGACGGATTCTCGTACGAGCTTGAGTCCTGGCTGGCCGCCTCCTAGCTATGCCTTCCTTCAGGCCGCCGTCGCCTGAGCCTCCGTCGATCGCCCGCCGCCGCAGCTCCTTTGCCCGCCAGCTGACCTGCTGCCGCTGTTGTAGCGGCTGGTGAAGGAGAGAGAGAGAGCAGAAGAGAGTGAGAAGGAGGTGAATCCAGAGATAAAGGGAGCTTAAGTGAGGAAGAAGAAGGTTTGGGGCGGGGGGTGGGGTGGGGGGGGGGGGGCTAGTGTAAGTGAGGGATTTCTCTTATTTTTAACCTTATAAACCTTTGTAGTAAATCACCTCATGAAGCCATCTAGCAACCCAGTTCCCAAATCACACCATGCTTCACCGTCACAATTTTGATGAAGCCACTTCATCTCTCCTACTAGTTTTTGCCTGGTGATTATTTAAATTTAGCGATGCTAGTGGAGTATAATACATGATAGATATAAATACTAGTATCCAATTATTGTATACAATCATACATAGGTATTTATGAAAGTAAACATACATATATACACATAAACTCACCCACTCAATATACCTATCCTTTGAGCATATAATTAAGTTAAAAATTATTAATTAACTTTCTCAATTAATCATATCAAGAATATAGTCACAAGGATCACCACATTAATTATAATACATGAATCAAAAATAAAAATTAGAAACAATCCATGGTAAAAAGTCTGATCATTACAAAAATAAAAAATATTTTTTCTCTATTATCTTAGAGAAAAGATCTAAAGAATAAGAATACAATATTAGGCAAGAGGAGGAACTTGAAAAGCGTTGGTAAAACAAAGGTGACTTATATAAAAGATTGTCACAGATATATGCAATGCACAACCAATTTTGTAAGAGAATTTTGTCTCTATTTTGTCATACATTTAGAAAATTATAAGCTATTAGATAAAATCCTTGATACCCACAGTGACCCTCTAGATTTGCCACTCTTCTCCCATAACTTTTGTTGCGTGCCGAGGCAACAACTAATAAGGAAAGCCTAACTAACAGAGAGAGATACACCAGAGAAGTACCCAAAAACAAGAACAATTAAACAAGAGAGTAAGCTAAACACAATATTTAACGAGGTTTGACAATATGCCTATAATCTCGGGGCAAGGGAGAGAGATTTTATTGATTCAATAATCAATTACAAGTTACAATTCATGGGAGCTATACCCCTTAATTTATAGCCAGAGAGTCTTAGACTTTTAGGAAACCACAATTGGATTCAACTCTGAATCAGAAACGGAGTTCGAATCCTAATAGAACCAGCAGATCCGTCTGTCAGTCGCCGACCGTCGACCGAACGACAGAGGATTGGTCGATCGACCCTTCCTTCGGTCGACCGGTCAGTCGACCGAACCCCAACAGAAAATAAGGTTCGTGCCAGTCGATCGATCGACCCTCAACAGAAACTTGGCTCGTGCTAGTCGATCAACAGAACTGCTGTTGTGTACCAAGTTGTGCGTGCCCATCGACTAGGCGTTAAATGACCTCTGTTCTGGCTGCACATGGACTGTGTTCTCGCTCCCTTTGAACTCCGATTTGTGCACTATCTCTTCTGATGAGTTAAAAACTCTTCCATTAAGTTTTTATCTCCTTTCTTCCTACAATTCTTCACCTCGGTGAAGATTTCTCAAATCTGAGCTGAACTCAATACAGTACATGTCGACTTGAAAGGGATTGCACCTATGTGGCTGCCTACGTACCCTGCCCAAGCGAGCAAACCATCCGTAGTTCATCCAAACGAGCTCCACCGAGCTCAAACAACTGGAAGGATATGGAGTATCTCTTTACAATGTGTAAATTTCACTCCCAAAATTACCGTGGTAAGCATATCAGTGGGATTCTCTTTTCCTGTAGTTTTGAACCCCATCAGTTGAGACATATAGATCTCCTCTTCAAGATCACCATGGAGAAAGGCGATTTTCACATCGAGCTGGTCAAGTTTCAACTCATACTGTGCTACTAGCGCCAATAAAATCCGATTCAACGAGTGCTTTACATTATATAAGAATACCTTATTGTAGTCAATGCCTTCTCGTTATGCGTGGACTCTAGTTGCCAATCTGGTTTTATAACGTACAGTATCATCGTTGAGAGATCCTTATTTCTTTGCATATACACTTACAATCAATTGCCTTCTTTTTCTTGCGCAACTCTGTCAGTTCCCAAGTGTCATTCTTGTATAGATAACTCATCTCTTCCACCATTGCATCCTTCCACATCTTGGACTCTGACTGATTTTAGCTTTCCTATATGTAGACGAGATTGTCTCTTCGATGACTGGGAGAGCATAAGCTATAATCATATATGTAGTGAGCCAATTAGGCTTACGTGAATTTCTTCTGGTTCTTCCAACTGCAATGAATTCATGGACATAACCTATAGCCTGTCGTTGATCCTCATTATCATCAGTATCCTGATCGGCTACATGATCACTATCTTGTGTCATAGTGGGTATAATCTCCAATGATACTGATCTTTCTAGAGACAGTAAAGTAGCATCACTCTCCACCTGCTGCGATATCTCTTTGGTCTTCTCAATCTCTACCTGTTGAGAGATTATAGGCTTCATATTGAAGTCTCATCAAACGTGACATCTCTACTAAGGATAAAATTCTTTTCTTAGAATCTCAAATCTTGTAGCATTTTACTCCTTTCTTGAATCCTATGAATATATCTTTCTTCTCTCTTGGGTTTAATTTGTCTTCCTTAACATGGTAGTAGGTCGGACACCTAAATACCCTTAGCAAATTAATCCCCAGCAGCTTTCCTGACCAAACTTCTAGAGGAGTTTTACCTCCTATCGCAGACGAAGGCAACCGGTTAACGAGATAGCAAGCATATGCCAAAGCCTCAGCCCAAAAATTCTTTGATAATCCAAGAACATACATCGGACCTTTTTTTAGTAAGGTCCTGTTCCTTTTGGCTACCCCATTTTGTTGCGGTGTTTCGCTTACTTTGAGGTACTTTTCTATGCCCTCATTACGACATAACTTTAGGAAAGGATCACTAGTATACTCATCTCCATTATCTAACTGAAGCACCTTAATCTTCCTTCTCGTATTTTTCTCCATATTCTTCTTCCACTCCACAAACAATTCTAGGACTTCCCCTTTGTGCTTCATGGTATATACCCAACATCGCCTAAAATAATTATCTATAAAAGTCACAAAGTAGTGGTTACCTCCAATAGATACCATCATGGTAGGTCCCCAAACATCAGTGTGAATATAATCCAGAATCCCCTTGGTGCAGTGAGTCACTGTGCAGAATTTCATCTTGGTCTTCTTTCCGATGATGCAATGTTCACAAAACTCTAATTTGCAGGTTCTGACACCTTTCAATAGTTCTTTTTTTGCAAGAGCTTGCAAAGACTTTTCTCTTATATGTCTGAGCCTCATATGTCATAACCTGGTAGAATCATCATATGAATCTGTAGAAGTCGTCACTTGATCTGTAACTGTACTACCTTTCAAGTAGTAGAGATTATTTCGACGGAGACCCTCCAAAATCACCATTGAACTTTTAGTCATTTTGAGAACACCATCTCTTATAGATAGCTCAAAACCTAATATTTTCAAAACACCAATTGAGATAAGATTCCTTTTAAGTTGATGTACATACTCACTTTCTTCAATTCCCGTACCATCCCATCAAACATGTTAATCTAGACTGTACCTATTCCTTTCATGTTACATTGACAATCATCAGCCATGATAACAGAACATCCATCTAGCTTCTCAAAGTTAAAAATCAATCCTTATTTGGATATACATAATAGGTAACTTCAGTATCTAATATCCACTCAGAATCTTTTGAGTACCCAATAATAGGAGTAGTAATGGAGAAAGAGAATACCGATGAGTCTGAGTCTGATCCACCTACCTGTAAAGTACTGGCTTGAATATTGACCACCTATGCGAGATTTGCCTCGGTCTTCAACTCCTTCCAATACTCTCACATCTTGTAAGAGCCCACACCTACATCAAATAAAATAGGAGTGAATTTTGGTACCCACACTTTCTTGGGTCCATAGGGGTTAGCACTTTTTCTAACCCAAACAAATTTTCTTGCAAAATTTGAATCATTTAACTTATCATAATAAAACTTTGCAAGGTGGCTCGAATGTCCACAATGTGTACAAGTGTACACATAAGCATACATGGTGTCATGTGTGTGAATATGGTGAGCATGAGTATGCAGTGATTTTTGTGCATGAATATGTGGAGTATGTTTCTTATGAACATGAATTCCATCGTGTGTGATTCATGACACATTGGCTCAAAGTGAGCCCCAGAATCAACACTCTTCTTCAAAGCATGAAATATCATTATCAACTTTGAAGAAGTGGAGCAAGCAATGGAACAAAATTCTTTTTACTTTAAAAATAAGAATAGAAATCTTTTCTTTTTGAACCAAAGTGTTTTTCAAAGAGTCTTTTTCTTTGAAATACATTTTAATTCCTTGGTAATCAAAATAATTTTATTTTTCAAGGAATCATTCTCTTTTAAAACAAATTCAAGTTTTGAAAATAAAACCTCATTTTTCTTCAAACAAGATCAAACTCATTTTTATTTTTCAAAATTTATTTTCATTTAAAGCAATGTAAAGTTGAACTTTCATAAGTCCATCTCATTTGAAATCTCAACCCTTTCTTATAAATCAAATCAGTTTTTGAAAATAATTTTTATTTTCTTCTTTTAATTCAAAACTCTTACTTTTCAAAGTTTTGTACTTTAAAAGCAAGTTTTCACAAGACATGAAATTTTTTTCATTTAAACCATGTGCATCTATAGCATTATCATCACATGAAAAACTAGCACTATCATCTAATTGAGCGTTCGAAATATCTCAAGGGAGTCATTCTCTTGGACCATGAAGCAGCTCGGTCGGATTCATCTCCACTAGATTTCTTCTCCAAAACATGTGTCGTTTGTTTTTTGGGAGAAGTCAATGTGTTTCACATTGAAAAAGCGGAATCACAATGAGAAATCAAGAAAAATGTTCTTTACTTAATGTGTGCCTAAGTGCCTCTAAGGCTTGTGTATTAACCTCTATATACTTGTCATTACTAAAATATAATTTCTTTGTAGTGGCAAGATAAATATGCGATCTTAGTCTTTTAAATATGAACTCATTTTAAATTTTCACAAATCTATGTTAGAATCGTCTAATTAGGGTGGAGCAAGATAATTCATAATTATAAACTATATGTGTGCAAAGCAACTATTAGATTAGCAATCTAAGGATCATACTCCAAGGTGATTAAACTGAATATCAGGAGCGCTAGCTCTGATACAAATTGAAAGTACACCTAGGGGTGAATAGGTATAATGCTAATCTAATACCAAATGGTGCGAATTAAAACTTAATTGATAACATACTATGTGTAACCAAGTGAGCTCAAATTTTTCGTGAAGGGTTCTGAAACTACTCCTCCTAGATTCTCTTTAAACTAAGAGTTGAGGTGCTTTAAAAAGCTCTCTTGGTTGAACACAAGTGTGGGCACACAAACTATATCTAGCATATGAATATGAACAATATAAAGCAATGCAAGATAAAAGAGATAGAGTTTAGAGATATCGGATCAAACGCAAATACAAAAATATTTTTGAGGTTCAAGCCACTGCTCTACGTCCCCGCCTTCACACAGAAAGATTTCTACTATATTCACACAGGACTGTAACGCCCCGATCCCACAGGTACGGGGACGTTATGGCGACGTACATACGCGAGGTGAAAACACACTCACGAGTACTTAAAACCTCAGTACAGGACAGGGCCTCCATATACACAAGAGTTCCAGCAGGAAATAAGTACAAGAATACCTGCAGAAAGGGGTTAGTGATCATAACAGATAGAAATACAGGAATAAATAAGATAACAGAAACAAATCACAAAGATACCTATGAATGGGCTCGATGATGAGTCTCCTATGGGAATCCAATGACCTATCTGACAAAACGATAACTCGGAGCTCCAACCTGGGCACGCAAACCCATGGTCGTCAGAAAGCGACCTAGTGAGTGGTAAAAGAAGGAGGAGGTAGGAATAGATAGTATAGTAATACAAACACGATACTAATATGTAATACATGATGTTGTAATAGTGATACTAGATATAATAAGTATATAAGAAGCAGTAGAAATATATAGACATGTTATCTTTTATACCATCACTACCTAGCCAGTTATCATAGGGTCATGTCTATAGTCGTATCCATTTTATATAATATAGTACTGTTGCCTAGTGGTGACGTGATGTAAGGAACATGCAGATGTCATATGCACATATAGCAGATAGACAAGGCAAAATAGAAGATAAGCAATGCAAAGTATACATGTACATGAGCAGTAGCCACCACAGAAAGTATAGCATGAAACAGGTAAAGTAACAACGCATATGTAAACATGATAGCGGATAAATGATCACGAACAGTAACAAGTACATCTAAATAATAGTAGACATGTATCAGGCAAGTCATGTTATTTATACAATAGTAGCAATCAGTACCACCTGGTATTATAATCAATCTCTTCCAGTGTCCCATACCACTGGCAGTTCATACTGGAGCCCGCACTCTAGTCGAACCCATCCGGACATGGCCTACGGGTACCATTATCCAAATGAAGAGTGACCAAATAACAAGTGTTCCCGACGTCACTATTGTGTATACTGTTTTATTATGTAATTGGAAACTCATGATCGAGGAGTTCTTATCGGGTGGGTGTATCCCGTGCATACCCAGGACAACGGCCTTACCAGATCCCTAGCTGTTGAGACCCTGGCCAGCCCGCTAGGGCTGTAACATGTAACGGAATCTTAATGAGCTAAAACATAACGGGAACGGGAGCTCATGAGTAACAGATGGTAGCCAGCACTACCCCGTCCCTGCAGTGGGACAAATAATGGATCCAAACATCCCCGATATGATCTAATCAACCGTCAAGTCTCCCCCATACCCAAGTTAGCTTTATGCTCTGATATGTCAAGTATACAATGTAACAAGAATAATTACAGTACATGATACGGGTAACATGATAACAGGACCTGAGCTCTGTTGATAGCATAGAACAATATAACGGGAACAGGAACATATAATGAGAAACAGGAACAATAGATGTGGAATTCCACATATCGCATATCAATAGCTCATGTATCCAGTAACGGGAATATCAATCTCAGAACGAGAAATAATCATGTAACGGGAATAACAATATCAGTCACGGAAAACAAGCATATAACAAGAATACGGGGATAACATGGAACAATAAGACATGTAATATGCACGGGGATCTATATGACAAGAATAGTGAAACTATACATGCATGTGTGACCGTGATATGTAAACATGCCGTGTATGATGATATGTATGATGATAATAATAATATGAAATGCGGTAGTCCGTGCATGGTTATATCCGTGTACCAGTGGAAAATATATGTGTAGCAATAATCCGTGTAATATCTCTGCGATAGTACATGTAATAACAATGATCAGTGTAGAATATAGTGAACTTACAGTATCCGTGTAATGATGATATGTGACGTGTCATTGTATCTGTGCAACGGTGATACCAGTGTCTCATGTGACAGGTTATGTAAGTCACAGTGAATATGTAGGAGATATCAGTGTCCCGTCTAACAGTCGCTATGTAACAGATAGACATGAATCAAGGTGGTTACCATTACAGTATTAAACTAATGAGCTCTTTTTACTTATCAAGTTAATCTCGTTAACTAACCCACCCGTCCAGATATACCTATACATGGTATACTAACTCAGGTAATCTCTATCTTTATGTTGTAATTACAGGGATGTCCCCACAAATGACATTTGTAGGAAACAATAATTCTTAAGAGTATGACATTTTTAATAAACAATAATTTTAAGGATTTTCCGATAATTAAGCAATCATCACTTGTACTAAACATGATAAAAATATAATTTATAAAAATAAAACACTCACAAACTAGCCATGGGAAGGTAGCTCTCTTTCCCATGATCGCAACGGATCCAGACTCGTCCAATCAGAGTCCGGATGCTCCCGATATCGCCCGAATACTAAAAATCATTAAATGGGGTCAAATATGTAATAATAATATTTAAATGCAATTAATAATAGAAGCAAGGGGGTTTTCTGTAAACTTACCTTAATGGTTTTTGGATGCGGGTTTGGGCTCATAACGGTTGGGTTTGGATCCAATACCCAAACCCAATTAACTTATAGGAAAACGGGTTATGGGTTGGATGTAATGGTTTTATTGGGTTTACCACTTAAACCCAATAGGGGATTATTGGGTTTGGGTTTTACCCCAACCCAATAAGGGGAAAGAACAGCAGCAGCTGCTGCTGCTGCTCCTGCTCCTGCTCCTGCGCGGCCGGCCGTCCAGCTCTGCTGGCCGGCGGCGCCTGCCGGCGGCGGTCCCGCTCCGGCCGAGGGTGAGAGAGAAGGTGAGAGGGGGAGAGAGAAAATGAAAGGGGAAGAAATAGAGAAAGAAAATGGAAAGAAAGAAGAAGAAGAAGAAGAGGAGGAGAGAGGAGAAGAAGAAGTGGAAGAAGTAAGAAGAGCCGGGGCGAGCGGCCTGGGGTCGCGGCCGCGCGGCGCGGCTGCGGCGGCCGCGGCGCTGCGGCGACGCCGGCGCCTAGCCTGGCCGCTGGCAACCAGTTGGGCTGCCCCCCTTTTGGGCTGTACAGAGAGAGAGGGAGTGAGTGGTTAGAGAGAGAGAGAGAGTTTGGAGAGAGAGAGAGAAGAAATTGAGAGAGTGGGAGAGTGTGAGAGAGAATAATGGGAGAGAGAGAGGAGGGATTTTAAAGAAGAGAGAAGAATGGCGGTGATGGGTTAAGGCGGTGGAGAACTTGGGGGAGAAGAAAGGGGAAAGAAAAGAAAAAGGAAAGATTTAAAAATAATAATATTTAATTATTATTATATTGGCTCAGTATTCGACCAGCTCCGAACGGTGCCCAAAAATTACAGAAAATAAAATAATTAGCCTGAGATATAAGATGAAAACGGTTTACAGAAAGTCAATCTGGTTTGGCAAATTAAAAATCCCAGAAGCTGTCCCGATACCAGGCGACACCGGTTTGGCCGGATTTTTGATAAACTCAGAAAAATTCCCAAAATACCCTAATGGAGATAATACGATTCTAAGACACATGGTGAAAGCGGATTCTTAAAATACAACTCCGTTTGTGAATTAAAAATCGTAAGGCCGATTATCGGTATCGGTCGACACCGACTCCGGAGATTTTCCAAAATAATCCAGAAAAATTCCAGAAAATCCTGAAAAATCTAAAATATTAGAGGGACCCTTCACAAAGGGATCTCCACCAAGGAATTACAACTCAACATCAAGAGTACACAATTTCTCTCTTTCAAACACAAAACCTCTACAAAGAGGTGGGCACTAAGCCAAGCACAAAGCAAAAGAAATACAACTTGGTGATCACAAACACACTTAGTGATCTAGAATGCTCACAGCAAAGCCTCTCACAATATAGATATATTTTAAATTGAAAAGCTCAAGTGTGTGAGAGGACAGAGCTTTTTGAAGAAGAAAACACAAAGAAAATACTTGGGAAAACTCTTGAATTGATAGAGAAATGAAGAACAAAACTAAGATTCTAAAGACTTGATTTTCTTTGATCTTTCTAAAACTTTAAAAACAAATAAAGATAAGAATTTTTGGCACAAAAAGTTCTTTTAAAAATTTTACTGAAACTCTAGAGAAGTGGAGAAAATTAGCTCTTAAAATTCTTGGTGAAAACAGCCCTCAAAGACCCATTTATATAGGCCACTGAAAACTAGTCATTGGGATCCAAAACCAGGCTAGATTAGCCTGTCGGTCGCCGCTGGTCGACCAGGCATACCTGAGACTTAGGTAGTGCCAGTCGGCCAACCGCATGGTCAACTAGCCATATGAGCTGGCCCTTGTGCACGTCCTTGTGCACATCGATGGACCGACAGGTCGACTGAGTTCTGATCCATTTGACCGGTCAGTTGACCGCCAGCAGGCTTAAAACAAGATTTTAGGTTTTGAAAAGTTGGTTTTTTAAAAACCCATAAATCCAATACAATCCTATAAAATTCACAAAATAAGTTCTTGTGTAAATTTAAAGTACAAATATGTCTGATCAAAATTCAACATATATTGCAAACTATTTGAACTATTTTTTTGATATAAAAATTAAGTTTTAAATCAAAAATTGTATTTTCTGAAAACTCGATTTTGAAATAAAAATACGTTTCTCTAAAACTTGTATAAATACAAAAACATGATATTTAAACTCATTTGAAGTATAGCGTGTATGGACAGAATCCAATACACAATATAATGATGATAATCTATGTTTTTGACATAAAATCCAAAACTAGCTTTTGATAAAAACAAAACTTGAAACCGCATGAAATAGAATCATCAAAATAAGTTTTTAAGCAATATGAACTATCAATGTATTTAGAAGAAATCCAGCATATATAAAATCATGTAAACTTCTTTTGATTCTATCTATTCATGAAAAAAAATATGTTCTTGAAAATATAAAATCGGTTAAGCCGAACCAATAAACTTTTAAACTTTTGTGTGGTGTGAACCTGAGCATATCAAAACTAACTATCCTTACACAAGATCTAAAACTCTAAACTAAATAAACTGAGTCTTCTCATCGATCTTCATCTCCAAGATGACTGATCCAAACACAATTCAAAGAGTTTGACTCCATTCGAGTACTAGATGCGATCTTGATGCGCGAGCTCTTGAATCAAACACATGTTAGCTCTGAAATTAGCTTTGAATTCTTTGTTGAAACTAATCACCTACTAAGATCTTAATTAATAACTGAAACTTAATAAATACAAGATCATTAGTAAACTAACCTTCATAAGTTAGTCATTATCAAAACTAAGGTGAAAGGCCTCTGGGCCAATATAATATAGATTAACTTCAACAGAGTGGATTTTGTATTTGAATGTCGGAGGGTTGAATTTGAGTGAGAAGGATTCGGGTTCAATCTCTTTTTGGAAGGACACAAGTCTATCTCTATATGAGTTGAGTTACAATACACATAGGTATAACTAAGTTAAGTTACACACACCTCTTTTTATCACATAAAAGATATTTTTTTAACACTTTTGGATCACTAACATTAATTTTTTATTTGTATCTCACAAAATAAATTTTTTATGGTTAAAATGGTGTGTGTAACTTAACTTAGTTACTCTTATGTGTATTGTAACTCTACCTTATATATATTATATATATATGTATATGTATATATATATATATGTATGTATGTATATATATATATATGTATGTATGTATATATATATATATATATAATGTATATATATATATATATTTTGGGCTTACTGTACCTCAGCCTGCGGCTGAGAGAGTTGTCTCAGCCTGCGGGACGTGGCTGAATATAGGCCACACATCGGTCGCAGAGAGTGTGGGCGCCACAAAAAATCAAAAAATCCCGCCTAAGCAATCGTGAATCAAAATGACAAAAATACCCCTTTTAAATGACGACTGCGACTTTTAAAACTGTTAAACTTCCTAGGGTCGACACTGCGACCAAACGACACTGCGACGAAAAGACTGCGACTGTACCTTCTAGCATTCAAAAGTAAAAAAAACACATTCCATGTTCGCAGACTTAATACAGAATAAAGAATACAAGACAAAAAATGCTATCGCATAGCAATGCGACCTCCTTCGGTACTGCGACCAAATTCGCAATCTTCCTTCTCATGCCTTATGTAAAAGATTAATTAATATTATATCTACCGTGATACAACACCAGTCTAGAAAAAAAGAGATGCACTAATGTTAATCTCGAGAAGGAAAGATGTGCACCATACGTAATCTAAAGATTAGCCAAACAATTCTATAAAAAGTTAATTTGTACTTCGGATTCTCCAGCAATAAATCTTCAATTAAATATTTAGTTTTTTTTACCACTTCCTACCATACTCAACCCTCACCTGTAACAATTATTATTACTATTCATGTTCTTCCACAATTTGACCTTTATATAATGCTTGTAACTAATATATTACCTCATACCTAAAAAAACTATAATTTTGCTCTTCCTTTTCAATTTGATTTCAAAAACTTTTAAAAAAAATTCATTCTTGAATCATGTCTTCCCCATCTTCTTCCTCTGAACACTCAGAATTCAACTTCAATCAATCCCCCCCGGTCCTTTGTCTTTAGGATATTCTAGTGAATCTGATACCAGTCGGGACTTCACTCCTTTGACTATCTCACTACATCAAATAATGTATTAACTGATCCTTCTATTCATGATGATAATGAATTTTTCATGTGCGTTGTGTGAAGAAGACATTATTCTCTGCCACTTGACGGAGACATGCTTGATGAAAGCATGTCCTCTGATGCTGTAGGCTCCTTCCTAGCAACGGTACAGACGAAGAGCTTGATAGAGACAATCCATTCTGGGAGTTCATCGGTGAAACAAAAAAACCTCAAGATGATGAGAAAATAAGTGATGAAGAGGAAGAGCAGAAGAATGAAGACGATGAATCTGCTTATGATGGTGATAATGACGAGGATTAGGATTTCCTGATCTTCTGATATTCAATTATTTTTGTCTTCTTTTAAAAGCTTTTAATTCTATTTTTTTTGTAGGTCTCTTTCTCACTATATTAACTTATAAGCTCTTTTAATTAAATATTCAAACTGCGACTGCTGCTCTTAAACACTGCGACCATAGTCGCAACCCTACTACGGATGCAATTTATGGTCGCAGTTAATCATTTATCAGTTCCCAATGCGACTTTGTCGCAATAATGTACTGTTTTGGAGTTCAAAGTATTTAAAGTATAGTGTATTAACTTTTTAAACTGTTTTGGATAACTGAACAGTCACCTAGGAAGTATACATATTTTGGGAAAATAGAAAATATATTTGAGAGATATTCACGTGGTCCGAGAGCTTAAACCTTTTGGAATTCCGGGATTAATACTATAAAGGGTCATGAGCAAAGATTAAAAACATACTAAGTTATTTTTGCTCAAACTCGTTACTCTCACTGTTTCGAAAATACATTCAAAAAATGTCTTCACCATCACCACCGTCTTCACCGGAAGAAGCCAATCATCAAATGATGATTTTATGTTTAGTTCTGAAACATGTCTCGCTATGGGTCAGAATCTGAGCTTGATACAGACCACCCTTTCTGGGAGTTCATTGATGAACCAAAACACAAACATGAAGAGGAAGAAAGCGACGATGAGACTGTACCTGAAGAGGAGGAAGAGACAGAAGACGAAAGCGATACAGAAGACAAAAGCATGACTCTTGACGACGAATCTGATTACTATGGTGATGACGACGATTAGAAGTTAAAAAATTGTATTTTGTTTTTCTTTTTAATATATATAAATCTGTTTCTAAAGTTATTTGTGTGAATTACATTTTTTTACTACTATGTTTGTTTGAAATACTGTGACCATGGACGCAGACTTAATAAATACAATGCGACCAAGGTCGCAGTCGCTGGCCTTTAATCTTAATCAACAACACTGCTACCTTGGTCGCAGTTTCTGACCGTAGTCTTGTATAATATAAACTGCGACCTTGATCGCAGTTGTTGGTATTTAGTCGTAATAAAATACACAGCGAACTTGGTCACAGTTGCTGATCTTTACTCTTAATCAACAACATCACTGAAATGTCGACCTTGGTCGCAGTTGGTGGTATTTATAAATAATCAACAACACTGCGACTTTTGGTCGCAGTTGATGAACGCAGTCTTAAAAAAAATAATCTGCAACCTTGGTCACAGTTTTTTGGTCGCAATGTCGACCCTGGTCGCAGTTGTTTCTGTTTGCACTGTAGTCTTATGCGACCTTGGTCGCAGCGTGGTCTCTGGTCCAGTTATTTTGTTTGCAATGCATGAATGCGACCAAAGGTCGTAGTTTATTAAAAACAATATGTTTTTTATTTATTTTCACGCATTTATCTCCAGGCATGTGAAAATGATAAAAAAAAACGATCTCTTATACAATAAGATTGAGTGTTACAATATAGCAGTAGAAAGAAAACTAACATCAAAAGAGCCATTGTTGACTAAGAGCAGTGTTGTTTATTGAGGTCTTTTTATTTATGTCCAGGCATTTATCTCCAGGCATGTAAAAAATGATACAAACGATCTCTATACAATAAGATTGAGTGTTACAATATAGCAGTACAAAGAAGACTAAACATCAAAACCCAAGAAGACTAAACATCAAAGGCCCTTGTTGATAAGAAGTGGTGTTATTGACGTCCACCGTGTACTAAAAAACTGTGGACGTCGAGGACCATGACTTCTTCCCTTGTGGACGAATATCGAACAAGTTCACCGGCCAAATATTCTCCCACAGGCCCAGCGAACCTGAAAAAGGACAATCAAGCTCTGGGTCATCTTTATCCATGGAGGCAGGCCCCTGTTAGAGACTCTAAAGCTGGCGAAGGCGGAATTCTCAGAGCAATTGCTCTCAAATGAACACAGTCTAATTATGGGCTGTTAAGGGAGAGGGTGAGCCCTATTTATGGCAGCCCATAATAACAGCTTCGGAAACAGTGAATGGTGCGGGTTCATCAACGTAGACTTGACGTTAAAAAGATCTCATAAAATCTTTATGACAGGTCGCGTCTCACGGAGTCGGTCCAAGTCGCATCAGACAACAGACAACTTTTCATTTTTCATTTACATTCAAAAAAATGACTTAAATACAAAACAACACTTAATAAAATAAGAACAAGGCGACCTTGGTCGCTATGCATGTTAATCTAAAGGAAAACACTTACTTAACGTACTGCGACCAAAGTCGCAGTCCATGTAAAGCAACCTAAGACTGCAGTTGCTGGCCATCTTTATCACAACAACACTGCGACCTTGGTCGCATTTAAACCATGTACACTGCGACCATCTTTATCAATAACACAACACTGCGACCTTTGGTCGCAGTTAATAATTATATTCACCCTTAAAAATTTTTAAAATGAAAGGTTGCGACATTGGTTACAGTTGCTGGTCGCAGACTTAATAAATACACTGCGACCTTGGTCGCAGTTGCTGTTCTTTACTCTTAATCAACAAAATCACTGCGTCTTGGTCGCAGTTGGTGTTCTTTATAATAATCAACAACAACACTGCGACTTTGGTCGCAGTTGATGGCCGCAGTCTTAAAAAATAATCTCCAATCTTGGTCGCTATTGCTGGTTTTTAGTCTTAATCAAACAACAACACTGCGACGATGGTGACACGTCACCGCAACAGTTGCTTAGTCGCAGTCTTTTGGTCGCACTGTCGACCCTGGTCACAGTACTTACTGTTTGCAATGTATCTTCTGCGACCTTGGTCGCAGTGTCATCTATGATCATAGTTGTTTTGTTTGCAATGCATGGCTGCGAAAAGTTCGTAGTTTATTAAAAAAAAAAATATGCTTTTTATTATGTCCAGGCATTTATCTCCAGGCATGTGCAAATGATACAAAACGATCTCTTATACAATAAGACTGAGTGTTACAAATACAAGCAGTACAAAAGAAGACTAAAACATCAAAAAAAATCCAAGAAGACTAAACATCAAAGTATCCAGAGACAAAACATCAAAAGAGCCAAGAAGAGCCCTTGTTGACTACTAAGAGCAATCTTCTCCTGGAGGTCTGGTGGCAGCAGAATCTTCGTTTATGAACATCTCTTCACCAGAAGGTTATCCAGTGAGCATGGAGTTCTCCTCGATGTCACTTCTTGGGTAGAGAGGAGGTTTTGAGACCTCACAAGGAATGCTACCCACCACATCCCCCGCCGCCATCACCCACTCTGACATCCGTTACCAGCAAGCTTGACTGGTGCATCAAGTCAGAGCAGATCTCGGTGAGGATTAAGTCCTCGTCAGGGATCATGACTTCTTCCCTTGTGAACGACGAGGACCATGACTTCTTCCCTTGTGGACGATGAGGTCTATGACTTCTTCCCTTTGGACGAAACATCGATCAATTTCGTCCATAGGTCATCTTCATCCATGGAGGCAGGTCCCTGTTAGAGACTCTGAAGAAGACGGAAAATCTCAGAGCAATTGCTCTCGAAAGAAAACAGTCTAATTATGGACTGTTAAAGGGAGAGCGTGAGCCCTATTTATAGGCAGCCCATAATAACCATAATTAATGGTTCATTAATCAGAATCGTCGGCATTAATGGTCTCCAACCGCCGCGCCGGTTTGGCAATTAAAAGACATTAACGCCTAAACCCAATGAAGAACCGACGGGGTGACAACCGCTTCAGGAAACAACGAATGGTGCGGGGTTCGTCAACATAGACTTGACGTTAAAAGATCTCATAAAATCTTTATAACAGGTCGCGTCTCACGGACTGACTCCAAGTCGCATCACACAACAGACAACTTTTTTTTTTCATTTTCATTTAGATTCAAAAATGACTTAATCCAAAAACAACACTTAATAAAACAACACTTACTTAACGTACTGGCGACCAAAGTCGCATTTCACCACTTAAAAAACAACACTGCGACCTTGGGCGCTATGCATGTTTAATATAAAGTACACCTACCTAACGTATTGCGACCTAAGTCGCAGTCCATGTAATGCAACCCTAGATTGCAGTTGCTGGCCATCTTCATCAATACACACTGCGACCTTCGTCGCATTTAACCATGTACACTGCGACAAAAGACTTTGGCTAAGGTCGCAGTTTAAATGTACAATGCGACCAAAGACTCTGACTACATTATATTCAAAAAAAATAATTACTTAACGTACTGCGACCAAAGTCGCAGACCATGTAATGCAACCCTAGATTGCAGTTGCTGGCTTCTTTATCAATAACACACTGCGACCTGTTGGTCGCATTTCACCATGTACACTGCGACCAAAGACTTGACTAAGGTCGCAGTTTACATGTACAATGCGACCAAAGACTCTGACTACATTATATACAAAAAAATTAAACTATAAAGTAGAATTTTATCGCAGGCTGAAAACATTCATCTGAAAAATTTTATATTTTCAAAAAAATTTATCCCAGGCTGAAAAGGAGAAACTACATCTTTCAAAAAAGAGTAAAGAATAAGGCGAAATTAATTTATATCCTATAAAGAGCGGCAAAATAAAAGGGGAAAAAATAATAATAAACAATAAGGAAAAGTTATCATAAGGGGT
>JAVJIF010004536.1:0-180660 GCA_038442645.1 Agave tequilana
CGCAAGTCGTAAGTGGTAAAATGAGAATGGAAAAAGTGAACTGTAACAGAGTAAATATATTGTGTTTTACAGTGTTTGGTTGGTAAAGTGAAATTGTAAATGAAAAAGTATATTGTGTTTTACGGTGTTTGGTTGGTAAAGTAAAAGTGTGAATGAGAAAGTATATGTGTTTTACGGTGTTTGGTTGGTAACTTAAAAGTGTAAGTGGAAAAGTTGGCCACAAAATTAACTGTAGCAGTGATTTAAATATTATAAATACTATTAAATTAAATATACTATTGAAAATTAAATTGTACTAATAAATTTGTGATAAAATATTAATAATTTTACTATTTTAATTATAACAATAATATTAATAAAATATTAGTAAAATTAGTAAAATATTAACTAAATAAATAATTATAAAATTTTAAGAAAATATAAAGAACATTAATAAAATTTTAAGGATACTAATAAAATATAAATATTAAAAAAATCTTAAGAAAAATAATAAATATAGTTATAATATTATAATATTATAAAAATACTTAAGATTATTATAATATTAAATTTTATTATAATAATATTGTAATATTATAAAATATAAAATAAACAAAGTAAAATATAATTATAAATTTAATAATAAAATATTATTATGATATTATTATATTAACATAATAAAATATTAATATAATTTTAAAGTATATTATAATATTAATAAAGTAATTATTTATATTAAGAAATAATATACATAAATATATACTAATTTTATATTAAAGCATATTATTGTTATATAATAAAATATTAAATCTAAATAAAATATTAAGAAAAATTGGTGTAAATATTAATAAAATAATAAAGTATTAAATAACAATATTAAATAAAAATATTAAATTAAATAATTAAATATTAAATATTAAAACAATAAAAATAATAAAAAACTAAAAAAATGCAAATATAAAATAATTAGATAAGAAATTAAACACTATTAAAAATATTAAAATATTAAATATTTAATAATATTAAATTATATATTTATTGTCAAGTAACTGCTTTGGGACTGCAAGTGTACTACAAGTAAAATTTACATGACCACAAAATTAACTGTAGCAATTGCAAGTGGGAAAATGTGAGTGTAAAAGTGAGATTTACATGACCACAAATTTAACTGTAGCAACTGCAAGTGGGAAATGAGAGTTGTATTTTGCAAGTTGTTTTGCAGCGAAACAAACAGCGGAAAATGGAAAAGAGGTTACGACTTACGATTTTGCGACCTTTTGCGGGAAAACAAACGGCCCCTTAGTTGCAAAATGGTTGCAAAATGTAAAAAGTTTTGCAACTTTACACTTTTCACTTGTTTGTTTCCATTTGCAAAATGCAAAAACTTTTTCCACTTACAGTTGCTACAGTTAAATTTGTGGTCATTTAATTCTCACTTTTACACTCATATTTTCTCACTTGCAGTTGCTACAGTTAAATTTGTGGTCATTTAATTCTCACTTTTACACTCATATTTTCTCACTTGCAGTTGCTACAGTTAATTTTGTGGTCATGTAACTCTCACTTGTAGTACACCAATTCAAAACAGTTACTTGATAATCAATATATAATTTAATATTTTTAAATTTAATATTTTAAATAGTGTTCAATTTCTTATTTAAGTATTTAATTATTTTATATTTTAATCTTTAATTTTTTATTGTTTTAATATTGTTTTAATATTTAATATTTTACTATTTTAATTTACCATTTTTATTTAATATTTTATTTAATATTTTATTATTTTATTAATACTTATTCCATTTTTTATTATTTTATTTAGAGTAAATATTTTATTAATATAACAATATTATACTTTAATATAAAATTACTATATATTAGTTATTAATTTTAATATAAAAATTACTTTATTAATATCATAATATTTTTATTATTATATTAATATTTATTATGTTAATATTGTAATAATAATTCAGTATAATAATACTATAATGATAATTTATTATTAAATTATAATTATATTTTACTTTGTTAATTTTATATTTCTATAATATTACAATAATATTATAATAAAATTTATACTATAATAAATTTCAAGTATTTTAATATTATTACTATATTTTACTATATTTTATTTTTTTTAACATTTTTTATATTTATATTTTATTAGTATTCTTAAAATTTATTAATGTTCTTTAGATTTTCTTAAAATTTTATATTATTTATTTAATTAATATTTTAGTAATATTTTACTATTTATACTAATATTTTATTAATATTATTATTATAAATAAAATATTAAGATTATTAATTTTTTATCTCAAATTTATTAATACAATTTAATTTGCAATATTAGATTTAATTTAATAGTATTTATAATATTTAAATCACTGCTACAGTTAATTTTGTGGTCAACTTTTCCACTTTCACTTTTACATTACCAACCAAACACCGTAAAACACAATATACTTTACCATTTACACTTTCACTTTACCAACCAAACACCGTAAAACACAATATACTTTTCCATTTACACATCACTTTATCAACCAAACACCGTAAAACACAATATATTTTTACTGCTACAGTTCACTTTTTCCATTCTCATTTTACAACTTACGACTTGCGACGTTTTGCAACGAACCAAACAGGCCCGAAGTAAAGCAACCGGCAGCGCTTTTCCCTTTTACACAGTCAGAGTTCGGTTGTCCCGCACTCTGTAAAAGCTTTCTTGAACCAACAAAAAAGGACGAAATGTTATGGGCCCCAGCTGAATGCCTTCTTTCTTTCTGATAATGAGTTCCAGGATGAGATGTTAACGGAAGAGAAGAGAGTGAATTTGGCAATTAGGGAAGGGGGACCAGCCTGACAGCCTCTACACAGGCCTGGCGTGAAATGACAAATTTTTAAATTTAGTTTAGTTTTAAAAATAATTATAACTAGTATGCTGCTACAGATCGGCGGAAATCCACCGACGACAATGAGAGGGAGATAAAAAGAGAAGGAGAGGGAAGGGGTGCGGAGAGACACAGAGAGACAGAGGAGAGAGGAAGGAGAGCTAGAGGGGGGAGAGGAGAGAGGGGGAGAGAGGAGCGATGCTTGGAGAGGGAGAGCACGAAAGAAGGGAGGGGGAGGGGGGAGAGGCGGAGAGTGAGCGAAAGAGAGGACAGATGGACGGACAAATGCTGTGAAAGAGTCACAGGAGAAAACTTCTCTTCGGTCAGTTTTTAAATAAACCCTCTCAAAAAATATTTTTAAAAACCGTCTTACTTCTGGTCATGTTGGAGTCACATCGGCCAATGATCAACTGTGGGCGCCAACGTGACGCAGTTATAGGGTTTCACAAAAGTCTGGCCTTAGCAAAGTCAGACTTGGAATTCCAATGGATTAAAAGTCCGGCCTTGATAAGGCTGGATTTTTTTGTCACATGAACAAAGAGTCAGGCCTTCCCAATGCCAGATTTCTGGACTTCAATTAAAACCGCCATTCTGAAGTGCGGCCTTGGCGAGGCCGCACTTTCATTTACAGCTGTTGGCCCAAAGGCCCTCCACTCTAGTTTTGATGATGATTAACTCATGTAGTTATGTGTACTAATAATCTTGTGATTTTAGTTTCAGATCATTAATCAAGATGTTAGTAGGTGATTAGCTTCATCAAAGATGGTTTGGAAGCTTTCATATAGTGATTCAAGAGCCCGAGCGACAAGATCATATATAGCACTCATTGGAGTCAAGCTCGGTGGATCACGAAGTTTTGGATCGAGTCGGCTTGGAGACGACGCTCTACAAGAAGACTTCGGTACCCTAGTTTAGTTTAAGTTTTAGATCCATTTGTAAAGATTAGAATAGTATGATATGCTCAAGTTCACAACACACACGTTTCATGTTTTGAATATTGGTTTTCGGTTTTTCCGTTTTGGTTTAACCGGTCTTGGTTTTATGAATAGATAGATCAAAACAAGTTTACATAGTTTAATATATATTAGATTTGTTCTATATACGTGCATGCTTAACTTCCTAGATAAACTTAGTTTTGACTTACTTATTCATGTGTTTTATGTTGATATTTTTAACAAAACATATTTTGAAATTAAAGACAAAAACATGGATATATATATATATATATGTTTCATGTATATAGGATTATATCCATATACATCATGCCTAAATGTTGTTTAATATCACGTTTTTGTATTTGGATAAGTCTTGAACAAAATGTATTTTCAATTCAAAAATCCAAGTTTTAGAAAATACAGTTTTTGATTTTTGGTAAAAATGATAAGACACAAAAATGTTTCAAAATGTTTGTTATTTGTGATAAAATTTTTATCGCAAGTTTATATTTCAAAATAAAATGATAAAATTATTTTGTGTAATTTTAGAGATTTTATGGGAATTTTTAGGATTAAAAATTACATGTTTTTCTGACCAGAACTGCTGCTTCCAGGCTAGGTCGGTCGACTGGGCGGTCGCGATCGACCGACGTGCACGGATACGTGCACGCTGGCTTACCCATAAGCCGGTTGACCGCACGGTCGACCGACTGAGAGCAGGTTGCTCTCGGGTTTCTCCCGGTCGACCGAGCGATCGACCGGCCAGAGAGCCGTTGCTCTCTGGTTCTGGGGACGGTCGACCGCCCGGTCAACCGGTAGCTTCCTGAGGTCAAAAAGTGACCGTTGGCCGGTCGACCGACCGGTCGACCGGTAATTCATTTTGGCAGTTTCTGCTGCCAACGGCTATAATTTTCTGGGGGCTATAAATACCCCATTGGAAAGAGGTTTTCCCTAAGATTTTTGGTGCTAATTTTTCCTGTCTCTCTAGTGTTTTCACAGCAATCAAAAGAAGTTTTTGGGCTTTAAATTGAACAATATATTTGGTGTTTTTGCTAGGGTTTGGAAAATCAAAGAAAAGGGTTTTTAGGAAAAGTGTTTGATTCAACTTCTTTATCTTGGTTTCTAATTTTTTTTCCCAAGGATTTTCTTTGAGTTTTTGATTTCCATTCCTTTGGTTTTCTCCACACTTGAGCTACATCTACTATCTTATTCTATAGGATCTTTGTGTGGGAAAAGAGATTGTTTGTGGTCTTTTGATCACCAAGTTGTAACCCCAATCTTTACTTGGCTTTGTGCCTTTCCCTCATTGTGTTGAGGAGGTTGTACTATTGGGTTGTATCCCTCAAGGTGTGAGGTGATCCTTGTATTGCTAATCCCTCAAGTTGTGAGGTGATTGTTTGTTGGCTTGGTGTTGTGCCTCAAGGAGGAGGTGTGTTTGGAAGGAGAGGAGTTGGGTACTCCTTGTGATTGTATTGCCCCAAATCCTCGGTGGAGGTTCCCTTTGTGAGAGTCCTTTGTGGACAAGCTAGTGGATTAGAAATCCTTCACGGTGGTGAAGGCGGGGATGTAGAGCTGGGTGCTCGAACCTCGAAACATATCTTGTTGTTTGCGCTTGATCCCTTGGCTCTTACTCTCTCTATATTGTGTCTTGCATCAATTCATATTGTTCATTCATAATTATTTGCTTGGCTTGTTTGAGTGTGCATCTCTTGTTAATTGCAATTAGTTTTCAAATTCCGCATTAAGTTCTCTAGATTAGCATTATCACCTATTCACCCCCCTCTAGGTGATTTCAATTGGTATCAGAGCCTCCGCTCCTGATATTTAAGTTTAACCACTTAGGAGTGAGATCTTGGTTTGCTAATCTTCATTTGCATTTTTCATTTGCACACATTTAGTTTGCACTCATGGATAGCCCTCCTATGTTTGATTTTCTAGACATGATTTTTGGAAGGCCAAGATGAGTAGTCATTTGAAAGCCTTAGGATCTAAAGTTTACCAAGTCATTACCAAGGAATCCTACCCAATGATAGCAAGCATAATAAGGCCAATGCACTTGCACTTAAAACACTTAGAGCATCTCTTAATGAAGATTTTTTACATGTGTTTGCTCATTATGATTCGGCTTTTACATTTTGGAGCATATTGACTTCTCCCGAGCTACCAAGGATTATTAACAAGTTGAGAAGATCTAGAAGAGACAAGTCCGACGAGTATTGCCTCATGGTCCAAGGGAAAGACTCCCTTGAGGTACAATCGGATTCTCAACTAGATGATAGCTCTAGCTCATATTGCTATGGATGTTTAGAAGTTCAAAACTTAAATGTTGAACTTGCTTCAAAGCTTGAAATTTTTTTGCAAAAACATGACCTTTTGAAAAAGAAGCATTTTGATTTAAAAGAAGAAATGAAGGATTTGTGTTCTAGTTTTGAAGTGATTTTGTAAGAGAAGGAAGAGATTACTAGTGAACGTGACTCACTTAAATCTCAACTTGACCTTGTTCAAAAGGAAAATGAATTTTGAAAAGCAAAATTATTGTGATGATGTTGTGAAAAATAATGAAGTTTTATCTTCTAAATTAGATTTTGTTTTAAAAGATAACCTTGTATTGAAAAATGAAATTGATTTTATTACAAAAGAATTGGATTTTGTTTTAAAGAAAAATGAATCTTTGAAAATTGAATTGTCTTCACATGTTTGCCATGCTAGTGTAACTTCACCTAGCACATCTTTTGCATGCTCCACTTTATCTTCTAGTATTGAAAATGACATAAATGTTTTGAAGAAAAGTGTAGATTGTTTGGGCTCCACTTTGAGCCAATGTACTTTAAATCATACACGCTTGGAAACCTTGGTTCGTAAGAAACAAGTTCCATCTTTGCATGCACACCATACACGGCATACACATGCTCATCACGATCACAATCTTCACACTATGTATGCCCATGTGTACACGTGTACACATTGTGGTCGAAAAGGCCACCTTGCTAGATTTTGCTATGATCGTCTACATGTTGAAAATTTAGCAAATAATCTTGTTTGGGTTAGGAAAGATACTAACCCCTATGGACCCAAAAGAAAATGGGCACCAAAAACCACCCCTAAAATTTTTGATGTAAGTGTGGGCTCCGCATCACGTGAGAGTAGCGGTGCCTTGAAGTGGATGCGTTCCGTGCTTAAAGAAAACAATTTGAATGCATCACTTTCAAGGGGAGTTTGGTGGAGGAGGACCACCATTGGTTTGGAGAACTAGAGAGGTGCCTTCATCGGTTTTGGTATCAATCTCTAACTCCGTTTATATTTGCATGCTTTTCATGTCGTTGATTTATAGCATGTCATATTTTAAAGCTCATTATGATTATGCCATGTGATTTAGATTAGTGATATACATGTTTAGTTATTTGAGACACCCATGGTCCTATCTTTGTGTTCTCACTTTGTTTTAAACTAATATGTATGTCCTATATCTAATGCATGTGCATGATGATCATATGTGTTTATGATTCTTGTTTTGATATTTCATGTTTTTGATATTTATAGTTTATTATGTTAAATGCCATGATTCTTAGATCATTGACATGCATGTATAGCTTTTAGATCACCCATGCTTATATGGACCCATATGTTGTGTTCTCACCATTTATTTAGCTATTATGCACATCATGGCTCTAATAGCATGTGGATTTACATAATGATCATTTTTATGTTTATCATGTTGATTTATGTCCCGTTTTATGCCTCATATTTTGAATATACGTTTAAATGTTAGTTTCATTAAGACTAGAATTTATACTTGTACATGTAGTGGGCCACAAATAAATCTTTATATATGTTTGTGCTTGGATGCTTATCTGTACCCATTAGATGTTCTAGTATAGTCTAGTTTTGATGATTCATGCATTCTAACCTGTATTCCCTATTTTGGACATGTTTTATGATCATGTGTGTTTTCGGTTCATGTATATATCTACTTTGCCAAACTTTAAGATATACATGTATACCCCTTGAGTCATTTGCTCTTCATGCAAATCTTTATTATGGACTCAAATTGTGTTTAGGGATATGTATGTATACTTTTTGTGTTGTCAAAACATACATATGCCTTGAACTATAAATTAGTTTATTGAAAATTTTAGATTTTCATGTTTCATGTTTCAAGGAATATCTTAATTAAGCTTAATTGAATATTTTCATGTTGATATGTGTCACATAACACTTGTTCACTCACTTTATTAGTTTTCTCATGATTTTATTTTCATGAGTATGATACATGTTTTTTAGAATTTGAGTGTTTAGTGCCATGTGATTTACATGTGTTTTATGAAAAATATTTATGTTTTATTCCTTACTTGAAGGATTTCGTACTAGTTAACAAGATTTCCCATTTAACTAGTTCGTATTCTTTTATGGCAGAGATTTTCAAACGTACTCTATTTTCAAACCTATTTTTGAAAACCCCTACCTTTAAAGGGTGGTTGGATGGGAGACCATGCTCATGTATGCCTTATATTGAAAATCATTTTAAACTTGAACATGATTGGGAGGATAGAATATGAGATATGTAAAAAACCTAGAGGGGGGGGTGTGAATAGGTGATAATGCTAATCTAGAAACTAAATGCGGAAGCTAAAACAAATTTGCACAAACACTTAATACAACCAACAAGTGTAGCCGAATTCCCTGTGAAGGGCTCTGAACTAACTCCTCTTGATTCCCTAGATAAGGGTTGAGGTGCTACATGAAGCTCTTGTGGTTAAGTACAAGTGAGGCACACACACAAGCAAGCTAAGCATATAATGGATATATAGCAATATGAATAAATGCAAGGCACAAATGCAAGCAAGTATGATATGAATGAATGAATGATGCTATGCACAACACAAATTGAGAGAGGGTTAAGAGACAATGGATCAAACGCAAACACAATGATATGTTCAGAGGTTCGAGCCCCTAGCTCTACGTCCCCGCCTTCACCGAGAAGGATTTCTAATCCACTATCTTGTCCACCGAGGACTCCCACCGAGGGAACCTACACCGAGGAGGATTTGTACAACAAGGGAGTACTGAACTCCTCTCTCAAACACCGCCTCACAACCGATGGGTAGGCCCGTAGCCAAACAACAACCAACACCTCTACCGAAGAGGGTTACAACCAATCCCCACCTCTCACTAGAGGGAGCAAACCACAATCCTCAACCTCTACCAAGAGGGAGGAACCCAATCAAAGTAAGGTTTTTACAACAAGTGGTTACAAAGACCACAAACTCTCCTTTTCCACAAAAACAAAGATCCTAATAGATTAGGATAGAAGATATAGCTCAAGTGAAAATCAAGGTATTTTTGGAAAGCAAATCATAAAGAAAAACTACTTGGGAAATCTCTTGTAGATGATAGAAATGAAAATCCAAAACAATATCCCAAAAACCTAGTTTTCTTTGATTTTCCAAAACCCTTGAAAAATAATAAAAATGAAATCTTTAAGCTTTAAAACTCTTTGAAAACTTTTTTTAAACTCTGGAGAAACTGGAAATTTTTCTTATTAAAAGTCTTATCAAAATCCCCAAAGAGATGGGGTATTTATAGGCCCAAAAGAAAACTAGCCGTTAGGCTGATCTGGCAGCCTGACAGGCTTGCGGTCGACCGGCCCGGCCGACCGCCAACGGTCATATTTTTGACCGTTGGGGCTATCCGGTCGACCGCCCGGTCGACCGCCCAGATACAGAGAGCAGAGCTCTCTGGTCCGGTCGACCGGTCAGTCGGCCGACCCACTGTGATGCCAGACGTGCACAACTCTGTGCACGCCGGTCGACCGTACGGTCGACCGGCCCTTGGTTCGGTCGACCGAGCGGTCGACCGACCTGGCCTGTCAGCAAATTCTGGGTCAGAAACTGGGTCAGAAAAACATGTTAAAATATTTCTAAAAATTCTTTTATCTCTTCTAAAAATCCCCAAAAATAGTTTTAACATTTTGCATTGATATATAAACATGTGATAAAAATTTCAACTCAAATATCAAGCAATTTGAACTATTTTTGTGTCTATCATTTTTATCAAAAACCAAAACTTGTATTTTGTCAAACTTTGATTTTTCAATACATGAATAGGATAGTCAAAATAAGTTTGTTTAAAAGTTAAGCATGCATGTATAGAATGAAACTACTATACATAAACCAATTAAACTTGTTTTGATCAACTATTCATGAAAACAAATATTGGTTAAACCAAACCGAAAAACCAATATCCAAACATAAAACGTGTGTGTTGTGCACTTGAGCATATCAACTATACTAAGCTTTATAAATGGATCTAAAACACACTAAACTATGGATACCTAAGTCTTCTTGACGATCTTCATCTTCAAGTCGACCCGATCCAAAAACGCCGTGATCCAACGAGCAAGGCTATGTATAATCTTGATGCTCGGGCCCTAGAATCACCAAGTGAAAGCTTCCAAACTCCTCTTTTTGAAGCAATCACCAACTAATATCTTGTTACATGATCTGAAACTAAAATCACAAGATTATTAGTAAACATAACTACATGAGTTAATCATCATCAAAACTAGAGAGGAAGGTCTCCGGGCCAACAATCTCCCCCCTTTTGATGATGACAAAACTCATGGAGTTATATATGCATGTATTAAAGTTAAGCTTCAAAGAAGCTCCCCCTTAACTCATGCATAAACAAATAAACATAATGAATATGCAATGAAGGCTCTTAACATGAATGCATATCTATGCATAAACAATAAAAGGCTCTAGATACCCAATGAAATGTTCAAAAACAAAACATGCTCTAGATACCAATTAAAATTAAACTAAATTAAACTTAATATATGCAAAACATAAACATGCATATATAAAACTCAATCAAACTCAAAATCTTTCTCCCCCCTTTTGTCAATCATCAATAAAGGGGTATAAACCAAAACAAAACAAAATCTTCTCCCCCTTTTTAATACAAAGAAACAATCATCAATAAAGGGTAAATAAAGACAATGTTCTCCCCCTTTTGTCTAAAACAAAAACAAAACCAAATAGGGGTGACAATCAATTAAGATATCAATTGAAAATATGTCAAAGTAGCATCTTGCTACCAATTGAAAGTAAACATAGATCAATAAATAAATGGTATATGCTATATACATTCATGAAGAGGAAGATGTGAAGCTTCCCTACATAGATACATTACATGAAGGAGGGATGACAAGCCCTAATCCACATAACGTACACTATGTAATGCATAAGAGGAGATGTGAAGCTCCCCCTACACACGTGTACCACATAAAGAAGAGATTGTCAAGCTCTTCAATGCAAGATACACTCATCATGAATCTATATGTAGAAGAGATGTTAAGCTCTCCTTGCATATATACAATATAAATCAAAACTTTTGTATTTAATTTTTTAAAACAAAATTTTGAGATACCAAATTTTAAAACATTTAAATAAACATCTTGATATCAAAAGAGAGTATTTTTCTTTTATGTATATGATATCAATTAATTTTTTTTATTTTCTATCATAAAGCAAGGGAGTGGAGATACAAATACCAATTGAAATATGAAAATCGAATTTTCTCCCCTTTATGAAATACCAAAAAAAATAATGCGTAGGCTTGAAATGAGATACCAATTGAAAAGCAATTGAAAACTAATCAATTGAAACAACATTGAAACTCAAGGTGTTTTTGGAAAGAAAATCACAAAGAAAAACTACTTGGAAAATCTCTTGTAGATGATAGAAATGAAAATCTAAAACAATATCCCAAAAACCTAGTTTTCTTTGATTTTCAAAACCCTTGAAAAATAATAAAAATGAAATCTTTAAGCTTTAAAACTCTTTGAAAACTTCTTTTAAACTCTGGAGAAACTGGAAATTTTTCTTGTTAAAAGTCTTATCAAAATCCCCAAAGAGATGGGGTATTTATAGGCCCAAAAGAAAACTAGCCGTTAGGCTGATCTGACAGCCTGACAGGCTTGCGGTCGACCGGCCCGGTCGACCGCCAACAGTCATATTTTTGACCGTTGGGGCTATCCGGTCGACCGCCCGATCGACCGCCAGATACAGAGAGCAGAGCTCTCTGGTCCGGTCGACCGGTCGGTCGGCCGGCCGGCCCACTGTGCTGTCAGACGTGCACAGCTCTGTGCACGTCGGTCGACCGTACGGTCGACCGGCCCTTGGTTCGGTCGACCGAGCGGTCGACCGACCTGGCCTGTCAGCCAATTCTGGGTCAGAAACTGGGTCAGAAAAATATGTTAAAATATTTCTAAAAATTCTTTTATCTCTTCTAAAAATCTCCAAAAATAGTTTTAACATTTTGCATTGATATATAAACATGTGATAAAAATTTCAACTCAAATATCAAGCAATTTGAACTAATTTTGTGTCTTATCATTTTTATCAAAAACCAAAACTTATATTTTGTCAAACTTTGATTTTTCAATACATGAATATGATAGTCAAAATAAGTTTGTTTAAAAGTTAAGCATGCATGTATAGAATGAAACTACTATACATAAACCAATTAAACTTGTTTTGATCAACTATTCATGAAAACAAATATTGGTTAAACCAAAACCGAAAAATCAATATCCAAACATAAAACGTGTGTGTTGTGCACTTGAGCATATCAACTATACTAAGCTTTACAAATGGATCTAAAACACACTAAACTATGGATACCTAAGTCTTCTTGACGATCTTCATCTTCAAGTCGACCCGATCCAAAAATGCCGTGATCCAACGTGCAAGGCTATGTATGATCTTGATGCTCGGGCCCTGGAATCACCAAGTGAAAGCTTCCAAACTCCTCTTTTTAAAGCAATCACCAACTAATATCTTGTTACATGATCTGAAACTAAAATCACAAGATTATTAGTAAACATAACTACATGAGTTAATCATCATCAAAACTAGAGAGGAAGGCCTTCGGGCCAACAAGATATACATTTGATATTATTGTTGTTTCAATTGGTATTATTGGATTCTTTCAATTGGTATCAATATTGACATTTTTTTGTATAATATTTTTATATATGTATGCTTACATTTCGAAGAGTATCAATTTCAATTGGCATACATATATACGTTTTTATTTGTACTTATTATATTCATATATCTTAGAGCACAAATTTTGATCATGATAAAGCTTGTTTTATAATGACTATCTTGTTTCAGTTGACTAGTTTTCAATTGGTATCCATATACAAGATTTGCATGCTTTTATTTGGTAATTCATAAAGAGGGAGAAACCTTGTATTTCATCTTTCAATTGGTATTTGATTTCTACTCCCATACTTTATGATTGAAAATTTCAATTTGGTATCATATGTTCAAAATGAAAAATATTTACAATTGGTATCAAAATCCTTGTTTAGAAATTCAAAATTTGTTATGTTTAATTTCAATTGGTATCAAGATTGTTTTCTTATAATTGGTATCAATGTTTTTATGTTTCCTTTCAATTGGTAATATTTTTGAGAATGACATAAATGTTTTGAAGAAAAGTGTAGATTGTTTGGGCTCCACTTTGAGCCAATGTACTTTAAATCATACACGCTTGGAAACCTTGGTTCGTAAGAAATAAGTTCCATTTTTACATGCACACCATACACGGCATACACATGCTCATCACGATCACAATCTTCACACTATGTATTGTTGGCCCAAAGGCCTATCACTCTAGTTTTGATGATGATCAACTCATGTAGTTATATTTGCTAATGATCTTGTTTAATTAGTGACAGATTCTTTATCAAGATCTTAGTAGGTGCAAAGCTCAACAAAGGATTAAATGTCAAGATTTGGAGCTAGCACGGGGTGATCCAAGGAGCTTTGGATCAAGCTTGGACCAAGTCAAGAAGATGAGAAGCCTTCAAGTGAAGACTTCAAGAAGATGAAGACTTGTGTCTAGGTATAAGATTTTGTTTTTGTTTTAGAAAAAATGTAAAGGATAGATAGTTGGTGGATTGCTCAAGTCTATATCACACACACACTCTTGATAGAACTCTTGATAGAATTGCTTTTATAAAAGAATTTTATATTTAGAAAAAGATTTTTCTTTGTGACAAAATATTTATCTTGGATTTTGGTATTTCATAGTTCATATCTTTAAACCAAAATCATGATTAGAGCTTTAATGTCAAAACATAGATATTTCATATTGATTGTGTAGTGGATCATATCCATACACACTATGCTTTAAAATGAACTCAAATATCTTGTTTTTGTATTTTGTGAAGTTATGGAAAAACAAGTTTTAGAAAAACATATTTTTAGAAAACAGTTTTTATTGTGATTAAAACTATTTTTTAGATTTACTGTGAATTTATGGGATTTTTATTAAGTTAAAAGACCTATTTCCTAATCCCTTAACTGTGCAGACCCAGAACTGGCCTGACAGGCTGGTCCGGTCGACCGGACCGGTCGACCGGACGTGCACAGACGTGCACGCCTGTGTGCACTGGAGAACGGTCGACCGGGACGGTCGACCGCTTCAGAGAGCTTTGCTCTCAGGAAATCTCGGTCGACCGGTCCGGTCGACCGACAGAGAGTTTACTCTCTCCTCCAGTTGCTCGGTCGACCGGGTCGGTCGACCGGAGGCTCCAACGGTCGGATTTTGACCGTTGGCGGTTCGACCGGCAGTTCTGACAGAGCCCAACGGTCAGATTTTTCTGGCCTCTATAAAAGGGGGTTTTGTCATTGTTTGAAGCTAAGATTTTAGGAGAGCTTTTGTCCAGATTTTCCCATTCCTTTCAGAAAGTTTTCTCCACAAAATTGTGTGCAAATACTTCCAATCAAAAGGGAAGATTCATCAAGAGAGTGTAAAAGTGATTTCTTGTGTTTTTCACCATAATTCTTTTCCTTGCTTTCTCACAATCACTTGAGCTATCCATTGTCTATTATCCATAGGATTGTGTTGTGAGAGTTTGTAATTGGTGATAAAAGTGTTGTAGATCACCAAAGTTTTCATCTTTGTTCTTTTGAGGAGACGGGCAAGTGTGCTCGTGGTTGTTTAAGGGTTCGGGTGCGAACTCTTGTAGCTAGAGGTGCGGCCTCGACGAGCCGGTGGGCTTGTGGTGTGTAAGGGACTTTGGGAGTCCGAGGGCTTGTAGGTGTTGCGGCACCAAGGAGAGATCCGGTTGGATCGTGCATAGTGGAAATCCTTCGTGTGTCGAAGGCGGGGATGTAGAGCAAGTGTGCTCGAACCTCGAAACAAACCCTTTGTGTTTGCGATTGCTCACTCTTGCTCTCTTACTCTTTTTGTCTCACTTATATCTTGCATTACTTTATAGTCTTTATCTCTTATATGCATGATATACCTTTGTACTCATAATTGCTATACTTACTTGGGATTGTTATTAACACTAGTATTCAACCAAGAGAGCCAACGCGGCACCTCAACCCATTCAAGGGGAATCTAGAGGAGTTTGTCCAGAGCCTCGCAAGGGGAATTCGGCAACACTCTTGTGTTATACATAAGTGTTGAATTAAAAGAAGTTTAATTTGGTCAACTTAGTTTTAATTCCGCATTATTTGTTCATAAGTGACCATTAGATTAGCCATCACCTATTCACCCCCCTCTAGGTGATCTTACAATTGGTATCAGAGCCAAGTGCTCTTGATATTAGGTCTAACAACCTAAGAGTTAAAGATCCTCTTTTAGGCTAATCACAAGATTTGTACACACACACCATGGACTTCATGTCACCACCCACCTTTGACATCCTTAACATCCAAATTTGGAAGGTTAAGATGTCATTGTACCTCAAAGCCTTAGGATTTCATGTCTATCTTGCCACTACTAATAATGCTTATTCTTTAGATGGTAAGAACATTGAGGCTAATGCAAAAGCCCTTCATGCTATCAAGTCAACCCTAAATGATGATTATTTATCTAGGGTTTCTAATGTTGAATCGGCTTTTGTAGCTTGGAACATCATCACCTCCCTTGACGAAAAGGACCTATACTATGCGGGGAGCGATTCGGACGTTGGAAGCGACATCTCCAACGTATGCTATATGGTCCAAGGGGATAACCCCCTTGAGGTAAACTCCGGATCCGAGGATGAGGATGTTAATATGTCATATGATGAGCTTAATACATTTTGCCAATTATTGCTTGAGAAATATGACATGATTAAAAAGAATAATAAAAATTTGAAAAGGAAATTGCTTGCATGCATAAAGAACATGACTCATATAGAAATAAAATGGCATGCTTAGAAAAAGAGAATAAAGATTTGAAAAATGAGAATGTTTTCTTGATTGCAAATTGAATGATTTATGTGAAGGGAACACTATTTTAAAAAATAAGATTGATTTGGTGGAAAAACTAAAGGAAGATGTTTTTCAAGAAAATAAATCTTTGAAAAGAAAATTTTGTGAAAAAGGAAAGATTTTGTTTCACAAAGAAAAAGAGAAGTGATTCTATATCTCATCATGCTTCTCATGCACACATTGATCAAAATGAGATTAAAAATTTGAAAAATAAAATTGATAATTTGAGCTCTAATTTGAGCTCATGTGCATTCAATCATACTAGATTGGAATCCTTGTTTCAAAAGAAACAAGTTCCTCATACTCATGCACATCATCATCATGACCATGCTTATGATGCACATCATGCTCACACTCCCCACTCATAAGTATGCTAAGGTGTACACATGTACACATTGTGGCCGCAAAGGCCATCTAAGAAAATTTTGTTATGAAAGGTTAAATGTTCTTATTTTTGATAAAAATAAAAATGCTTGGGTTCCTTACAAGACTAACCCCATAGGACCCAAGAAAATATGGGTACCAAAACCCCCACCCCATATTTTTGATGTAGGTGAGGGATCTCTCAAAACGTGAGAGATTTGGTGCCTTGATAGCGGATGCAATGGACATGATGGACAAACCTTTGGATGCATTGCTATCAAGGAAATTTTGGTGGGAAAGACCACCATGCTAGGAGTTTTGGAGTTGGTAACAATTTCTAAACTCCTATCTTATTTATGTATATGCTTTTATTTTCATAATATCATTCATAGCATGTTCATGTTTTAAGATTTTATGTGCTTCATGTGGCATTTACATGCTTAAATGTAGAATGTGTCAAAACTTACATTTATACATATATGAATAGTGAACTACAATTGACTCATATATATTTGAACTTCATGCTCATTTGTATCCACTATATGCATGTGTATAGGTTAGTTTTGATGATTCGGTCATTTATACTTGTTATGCCTATCTTTGATCTTACTTCATGTATATGTGTGTTTAATTCAAATCTAATAAATATACATGTATACCCCTTGAGTCATTTGCCTTCATGCAATATATATTGGACTCTTTTCATATTTGGGATATGTATGCATATTGTTAGAATTGGATAAATCATACATATACCATGAAGATTAGTATTTTAAATAAATAAAAAAATGATTTTTCATTTGTACAACAAAATGTGATTTATGATCTTTTTGAGCTTGAATGACTATTTTCATAAAGCATTGCTAAATACAAAATACTTTATGAAAAATATATGATTTGTTTAAGATGAAAAATAAGATTTTCATGAGATTCATGCTTCACTTTCTATTTTCATGAAAATACCATTTACATAACCTTTGAACACTCATCTTTTATGATAAAAGATAATTTTTAAGCTTTATGGACTATGAGTGCTTAAACTTGTATGTATTTAGTATAATTCATGAATAACATATGATTTCATGCTTGTGAAGGATCTTTAACTAGTTTTTCAAAAATTATTTATAACTAATTATTTATTCTTCAAATTTGGTAGTGCTTAGACATAACTATTTTTAAAACCTACCAATTTTTGGTTATGAGTATATACATGACTTACAATGTTAATTTTACAATTGGTATATTACTCACATTTTGGTTTCTATATATGTATGCCCTAATTTTCAAATTGGTCTTATCTATTCACATACATATATATGATTTTCATGTGCTTGCTTTACAATTGATTTACATTCTTAAAAGCATAAAAAGTTTATGCTAAGTTAAGTTAACACCTTATATTAACTATGCATAAGCTTATGAAAAATAAAAAGATTTTATTTTAGATCTTTCATTTGGTATCAATATGCTTCAACTTCAAATTTGTTATATGATTACAATTGATATCAATATGTTTGAAACATTAAAAGATTTTGCAATGATAACTTGATATCACACATCTTCAAGTGCTATTTTCTATTGGTATCAAAATTACAAATTATGATTGGTTCAAAATTTGTTTTATTGGGAAAAGTTCAAAATTTTGTTTTGATAAAAAAAAAAAAAAATTAAAATGTTTTGTTTTGTATTTCCTATATGCAAGGAGAGCTTAACATCTCTCTTACATATAGATTCATGTTGAGTATATTATAAATTGAGGAGCTTAACATCTCTTCTTTATATGATATACGTGTGTAGGGGGAGCTTCACATCTCCTTCTATGCATTACATAGTTGTGTTGTGTGAATTAGGGCTTCACATCCCTCTTTCATGCAATGCACATTGTAGGGAAGCTAACTTAACATCTTCCTCTTCATGAATGTATATCGCATATAAATCTTTATTGGTTGATTTGTATTTACCCCTTCTTGATTCTTTTGTTTTTGACAAAAAGGGGGAGAAAAAAAATTTGTTTTGATTTGCTTTTACTTTGAACCCTTTGTTGATGATTGACAAAAAGGGGGAGAAGTATTTGTGATGTATTTGTGATATATGCATGATTTCCTTACTTAAGGGGGAGAAGTATTTGTCTTCCTTACTTAAGGTTGTATAAGATTTGTATTTATGCATATATATATATTTGTATTGCAAATAGGAGAAAAAGATTTTGATTTATGCTTGTTGCATGTTTTATCTCCATACTTGCATACATATTCACGTGCCTCATTGCCTTATCTATTGCTTATTTGATATGCATGAGTTAAGGGGGAGCTTCTTTGAAGCTTTACTTTAATCCATGCATATATAACTTCATGAGTTTTGTCATCATCAAAAAGGGGGAGATTGTTGGCCCAAAGGCCTATCACTCTAGTTTTGATGATGATCAACTCATGTAGTTATATTTGCTAATGATCTTGTTTAATTAGTGACAGATTCTTTATCAAGATCTTAGTAGGTGCAAAGCTCAACAAAGGATTAAATGTCAAGATTTGGAGCTAGCACGGGGTGATCCAAGGAGCTTTGGATCAAGCTTGGACCAAGTCAAGAAGATGAGAAGCCTTCAAGTGAAGACTTCAAGAAGATGAAGACTTGTGTCTAGGTATAAGATTTTGTTTTTGTTTTAGAAAAAATGTAAAGGATAGATAGTTGGTGGATTGCTCAAGTCTATATCACACACACACTCTTGATAGAACTCTTGATAGAATTGCTTTTATAAAAGAATTTTATATTTAGAAAAAGATTTTTTTTTGTGACAAATATTTATCTTGGATTTTGGTATTTCATAGTTCATATCTTTAAACCAAAATCATGATTAGAGCTTTAATGTCAAAAACATAGATATTTCATATTGATTGTGTAGTGGATCATATCCATACACACTATGCTTTAAAATGAACTCAAATATCTTGTTTTTTGTATTTTGTGAAGTTATGGAAAAACAAGTTTTAGAAAAACATATTTTTAGAAAAACAGTTTTTATTGTGATTAAAACTATTTTTTAGATTTACTGTGAATTTATGGGATTTTTATTAAGTTAAAAGACCTATTTCCTAATCCCTTAACTGTGCAGACCCAGAACTGGCCTGACAGGCTGGTCCGGTCGACCGGACGTGCACAGACGTGCACGCCTGTGTGCACTGGAGAACGGTCGACCGCTTCAGAGAGCTTTGCTCTCAGGAAATCTCGGTCGACCGGTTCGGTCGACCGACAGAGAGTTTACTCTCTCCTCCAGTTGCTCGGTCGACCGGGTCGGTCGACCGGAGGCTCCAACGGTCGGATTTTGACCGTTGGCGGTCGACCGGACCGGTCGACCGGCAGTTCTGACAGAGCCCAACGGTCAGATTTTTCTGGCCTCTATAAAAGGGGGTTTTGTCATTGTTTGAAGCTAAGATTTTAGGAGAGCTTTTGTCCAGATTTTCCCATTCCTTTCAGAAAGTTTTCTCCACAAAATTTGTGTGCAAATACTTCCAATCAAAAGGGAAGATTCATCAGAGAGTGTAAAAGTGATTTCTTGTGTTTTTCACCATAATTCTTTTCCTTGCTTTCTCACAATCACTTGAGCTATCCATTGTCTATTATCCATAGGATTGTGTTGTGAGAGTTTGTAATTGGTGATCAAAGTGTTGTAGATCACCAAAGTTTTCATCATTGTTCTTTTGAGGAGACGGGCAAGTGTGCTCGTGGTTGTTTAAGGGTTCGGGTGCGAACTCTTGTAGCTAGAGGTGCGGCCTCGACGAGCCGGTGGGCTTGTGGTGTGTAAGGGACTTTGGAGTCCGAGGGCTTGTAGGTGTTGCGGCACCAAGGAGAGATCCGTTGGATCGTGCATAGTGGAAATCCTTCGTGTGTCGAAGGCGGGGATGTAGAGCAAGTGTGCTCGAACCTCGAAACAAACCCTTTGTGTTTGCGATTGCTCACTCTTGCTCTCTTACTCTTTTTGTCTCACTTATATCTTGCATTACTTTATAGTCTTTATCTCTTATATGCATGATATACCTTTGTACTCATAATTGCTATACTTACTTGGGATTGTTATTAACACTAGTATTCAACCAAGAGAGCCAACGCGGCACCTCAACCCATTCAAGGGGAATCTAGAGGAGTTTGTCCAGAGCCTCGCAAGGGGAATTCGGCAACACTCTTGTGTTATACATAAGTGTTGAATTAAAAGAAGTTTAATTTGGTCAACTTAGTTTTAATTCCGCATTATTTGTTCATAAGTGACCATTAGATTAGCCATCACCTATTCACCCCCTCTAGGTGATCTTACATGTATGCCCATGTGTACACGTGTACACATTGTGGTCGAAAAGGCCACCTACTAGATTTTGCTATGATCGTCTACATGTTGAAAATTTAGCAAATAATCTTGTTTGGGTTAGGAAAGATACTAACCCCTATGGACTCAAAAGAAAATGGGTACCAAAGACCACCCCTAAAATTTTTGATGTAGGTGTGGGCTCCGCATCACGTGAGAGTAGCGGTGCCTTGAAGTGGATGCGTTTCGTACTTAAAGAAAACAATTTGGATGCATCACTTTCAAGGGGAGTTTGGTGGAGGAGGACCACCATTGGTTTGGAGAACTAGAGAGGTGCCTTCATCGGTTTTGGTATCAATCTCTAACTCCCGTTTATATGCTTTTCATGTCGTTGATTTATAGCATGTCATGTTTTAAAGCTCAATATGATCATGCCATGTGATTTAGATTAGTGATATACATGTTTAGTTATTTGAGACACCCATGGTCCTATCTTTGTGTTCTCACTTTGTTTTTAAACTAATATGTATGTCTTAGATCTAATGCATGTGCATGATGATCATATGTGTTTATGATTCTTGTTTTGATATTTCATGTTTTTAATATTTATAGTTTATTATGTTAAATGCCATGATTCTTAGATCATTGACATGCATGTATAGCTTTTGAGATCACCCATGCTTATATGGACCCATATGTTGTGCTCTCACCATTTGTTTAGCTATTATGCACATCATAGCTCTAATAGCATGTGGATTTACATAATGATCATTTTTATGTTTATCATGTTGATTTTTGTCCCGTTTTATGCCTCATATTTTGAATATACGTTTAAATGTTAGTTTTCATTAAGACTAGAATTTATACTTGTACATGTAGTGGGCCACAATTAAATCTTTATATATGTTTGTACTTGGATGCTTATTTGTACCCATTAGATGTTCTAGTATAGTCTAGTTTTGATGATTCATGCATTCTAACCTGTATTCCTTATTTTGAACATGTTTTATGATCGTGTGTGTTTTCGGTTCATGTATATGTCTATTTTGCCAAACTTTAAGATATACATGTATACCCCTTGAGTCATTTGCTCTTCATGCAAATTTTTATTATGGACTCAAATTGTGTTTAGGGATATGTATGTATACTTTTTGTGTTGTCAAAACATACATATGCCTTGAAGTATAATTAGTTTTATTGAAAATTTTAGATTTTCATGTTTCATGTTTTAAGGAATATCTTAATTGAGCTTAATTGAATATTTTCATATTGATCTGTGTCACATAATACTTGTTCACTCACTTTATTAGTTTTCTCATGATTTTATTTCATGAGTATGATACATGTATTATGGAATTTGAGTGTTTAGTGCCATGTGATTTACATGTGTTTCATGAAAAATATTTATGTTTTATTCCTTACTTGAAGGATTTCGTACTAGTTAACAAGATTTCCCATTTAACTAGTTCGTATTCTTCTTATGGTAGAGATTTTCAAACGTACTCTATTTTCAAACCTATTTTTGAAAACCCCTACCTTTAAAGGGTGGTTGGATGGGAGACCATGCTCATATATGCCTTATATTGAAAATCATTTTAAACTTGAACATGATTGGGAGGGTAGGATATGAGATATACATTTGATATTATTGTTGTTTCAATTGGTATCATTGGATTCTTTCAATTGGTATCAATATTGACATTTTTTGGTATACTCATATTTTTTTTACATGTATGCTTACATTTCGAAGAGTATCAATTTCAATTGGCATACATATATATGTTTTTATTTGTACTTATTATATTCATATATCTTAGAGCACAAATTTTGATCATGATAAAGCTTGTTTTATAATGACTATCTTGTTTCAATTGACTAGTTTTCAATTGGTCTCCATATACAAGCTTTGCATGATTTATTTGGTAATTTATAAAGAGGAAGAAACCTTGTATTTCATCTTTCAATTGGTATTTGATTTTTACTCCCATACTTTATGATTGAAAATTTCAATTTGGTATCATATGTTCAAAATGAAAAATATTTACAATTGGTATCGAAATCCTTGTTTAGAAATTTAAAATTTGTTATGTTTAATTTCAATTGGTATCAAGATTGTTTTCTTATAATTGGTATCAATGTTTTTATGTTTCCTTTCAATTGGTATCAAGATGCTCTACTTTGACAAATTTTTTTTAATTGATATCTTAATTGATTGTTACCCCTTATTTACATCATTTGTGTTTTAGACAAAAAGGGGAGAACATTGTTTTATTGCTTTTAACCCCTTTATTGTTTCTTTGTTTCGAACAAAAAGGGGGAGAAAAATGTTTTTGTTTTTACTTAGACCCTTTTGTTGATGATTGACAAAAAGGGGGAGAAGTATTTGAGTTTATATGCTGTTTTGTTTTATTTATTAGTTTGTCGTTTAATTGTTTAATTAATATCAAGAGCATTATTTAAGAACATGTTTTTTATTGGTATCAAGAGTGCGTTTTATGCATGATACATTTCATATGTCATATGTTTGGTATCAAGAGCATGTTTTTGTATTTGGTACCTTGTTTTATGCATGTCTATGCAACATGTTAAAGAGCTTACATTGCATATCTATTTGTTTATTCCTATGAATGAGTTAAGGGGGAGCTTCTCTGAAGCTTAACTTTAATCCATGCATATATAACTCCATGAGTTTTGTCATCATCAAAAAGGGAGAGATTGTTGGCCCAAAGGCCCTCTACTCTAGTTTTGATGATGATTAACTCATGTAGTTATGTATACTAATAATCTTGTGATTTTAATTTCAGATCATTAATCAAGATGTTAGTAGGTGATTAGCTTCATCAAAGATGGTTTGAAAGTTTTCACATAGTGATTCAAGAGCCCGAGCGACAAGATCATATATAGCACTCATTGGAGTCAAGCTCGGTGGATCACGAAGTTTTGGATAGAGTCAGCTTGGAGACGGCGCTCTACAAGAAGACTTTGGTACCCTACTTTAGTTTAAGTTTTAGATCCATTTGTAAAGATTAGAATAGTATGATATGCTCAAGTTCATAACACACACGTTTCATGTTTTGAATATTGGTTTTCGGTTTTTCCGTTTTTGGTTTAACCGATCTTGGTTTTATGAATAGATAGATCAAAACAAGTTTACATGGTTTAATGTATATTAGATTTGTTCTATATACATGCATGCTTAACTTCCTAGACAAACTTAGTTTTGACTTACTTATTATGTGTTTTATGTTTTGGTATTTTTAACAAAACATATTTTGGAATTAAAGACTAAAACATGGATATATATATGTTTCATGTATATAGGATTATATCCATATACATCATGTCTAAATGTTATTTAATATCATGTTTTTGTATTTGGATAAGTCTTGGACAAAATGTATTTTCAATTCAGAAATCCAAGTTTTAGAAAATACAGTTTTGATTTTTGGTAAAAATGATAAGACACAAAAATGTTTCAAAATGTTTGTTATTTGTGATGAAATTTTTATCACAAGTTTATATTTCATAATAAAATGATAAAACTATTTTTGTGTAATTTTAGAGATTTTATGGGAATTTTTAGGATTAAAAGTTACATGTTTTTTTAATCAGAACTGCTGCTGCCAGGCTAGGTCTGTCGACTGGACGGTCGACCGTACCAAGTAGCAGGTCGACCGCCGCGGTCGACCGACGTGCACGGATACGTGCACGCTGACTTACCCATAAGCCGGTCGACCGCACGGTCGACCGACTGAGAGCAGGTTGCTCTCGGGTTTCTCCCGGTCGACCGAGCGAACGACCTGCCAGAGAGCCGTTGCTCTCTTGTTCTGGGGACGGTCGACCACCCGGTCGACCGGTAGCAACCTGCTGTCAAAAAGTGACCGTTGGCCGGTCGACCGACCGGTCGACCGGTAATTCATTTTTGGCAGTTTCTGCTGCCAACGGCTATAATTTTCTGGGGGCTGTAAATACCCCATTGGAAAGAGGTTTTCCCTAAGATTTTGGTGCTAATTTTTTCTGACTCTCTAGTGTTTTCACAGCAATCAAAAGATGTTTTTGGGCTTTAAATTGAACAATCTATTTGGTGTTTTTGCTAGGGTTTGGAAATCAAAGAAAAGGGTTTTTGGGAAAAGTGTTTGATTCAACTTCTTTATCTTGGTTTCTAATTTTTTTCCCAAGGATTTTCTTTGAGTTTTTGATTTCCATTCCTTTGGTTTTCTCCACACTTGAGCTACATCTACTATCTTATTCTATAGGATTTTTGTGTGGGAAAAGAGATTGTTTGTGGTTTTTGATCACCATGTTGTAAACCCAATCTTTACTTGGCTTTGTGCCTTTCCCTCATTGTGTTGAGGAGGTTGTACTATTGGGTTGTATCCCTCAAGGTGTGAGGTGATCCTTGTGTTGCTAATCCCTCAAGTTGTGAGGTGATTGTTTGTTGGCTTGGTGTTGTGCCTCAAAGAGGAGGTTGTGTTTGGAAGGAGAGGAGTTGGGTACTCCTTGTGATTGTATTGCCCCAAATCCTCGGTGGAGGTTCTCTTTGTGAGAGTTATTTGTGGACAAGCTAGTGGATTAGAAATCCTTCACGGTGGTGAAGGCGGGGATGTAGAGCCGAGTGCTCGAACCTTGAAACATATCTTGTTGTTTGCGCTTGATCCCTTGGCTTTTACTCTCTCTATATTGTGCCTTGCATCAATTCATATTGTTCATTCATAATTATTTGCTCGGCTTGTTTTAGTGTGCATCTCTTGTTAATTGTAATTAGTTTTCAAATTCCGCATTAAGTTCTCTAGATTAGCATTATCACCTATTCACCCCCCTCTAGGTGATTTCAACAGCTACTAACAGCAGCTGCAAACTGAGATTAATGTGCAATACAAAAATAACGTCCCAACTCAATTCAATCTCAATATATCTCAATCTCAATATATCTGATCTACAATCTTAATCCAATCTTAACATATCAATCCACAAACTCATATACGCAATATATCAAAACACATATTTAAACTCAAACCCAACACATTAATGAAGCTATATCACAAACTCCAATATACAAACTCAAATTCACGACATATTTATACACAAATTGGAATCCACAACACAAACTAATATTTCATATAAAACTTTCATCAATCTCATATCATGTATCACATCATATATCAAATTAACACAGTTATTTCAATTACACAAATAAGATAATGCACGTCTAATTCCACGACCTCATCGTCGGCCACGACCACGTGCAAGGGTAGTCAAGGAGTCAGGTTGTGTATGTGATGGTCCCGCCTCCTCCTTTTTTCCTCGATGCTGTGTACATCTAATAACGGTTGAGAAGGTCCTGCCTCGTCCGGTGGATGTCTGACACATCGTGTATATGTAATCTGCTGTCGCGGTGGATGTGCTTGGCATGCATACCGACTCCTTCCATCATCCTCTCGATGAAAATTTGCATCCTACGGAATATCGAGCCCTCTGACCCTCGTTCTCCAAAGCCTCCGCCGCTATAGTATCCATGGTGATATATCCCTCAATATGTATCATGTATTTTAATATAAACATATCAATATATAACAATTATAAACTTGCATAAGAATTGTGTTAAAAATATTGCCAACTCTCGCTCATACACCCTCGCAGGCTGGTAAGTGGCCGGCGGATCTACACTCTGCATAATCGAGCGGCGAGTGATCCCCCAATACCACCTCATGTACTCAGATTGATCAGTTAATAGATGTCTCTGATTCTAAACTCGATCGGCTCGATCTGCTCACTGGTCATTAAGCGCCGCGTGAAAGTATGCCCAATCGATCTAAGGCTTGCGGTCCGCCCTAGGCAGTTGCTCGACGGGCTCAGGGATATGTTGATTGAGCCTGAACTGACAGAGCACTCTATCGGGAACATGCAACTCCACAATCTCAAAACAAATCTATAAATCACCTAGAGAGGGTGAACGGGTGATGGCTATACTAAATGACAAATAATGCGGAATTAAAATTTACTTGCTAGTAACCTAGCAAACACCAATCACAACTCGAGAAATACTTGCAAATAAATAAACAAGATAAGTGTGCAAGTAAGTAAAGAGAGAGTAGAGTGAAGAGAGAAAGAGTAAGTAATGGCAAACACGATGATATGTTCCGAGATTCGAGTCACTGCTTCACATCCCCGCCTTCAACACTATGAAAGATTTTCACTATGACTGATCTCACTAGATCGTCAGCCATTACAAGTTCTCATTAGAACTCAATGGACTCACAAGTCCTCTCTCGCGATGCCGCAACACCAACAACGGAGCTCACTAGCTCACTTAAGGCCGCAACCTCTACAACTTCACAAAAGAAAGAAATTAGTGATCTTCACTTGATCACAAAAGGCTCACAAGTACAATTCTATAACCAAGATGAGGATGTGAAACTCTTTGGGACTGTGTGGTGGAAATAGCTTGTAAAGATATAGAGGGAAGGTTCAAGCTAAAAATCAAGAATGTGAAATTTTGGCTTAAAAGAAAAGCTTTTAAGAAAAAAACTAATTCTTGTTGTAAACTTGTAAAAACATAATCAAAACTTGATAAAATTTGTTGCTGGGTTTTTCTACAATCTCACTATTTATAGAGGATGAAAAACATGAGGAGAAAACCCAAAAGAGTCATTAGAAAAAGACAAACAGAAATATAGCCGTTGGAAAAAAATCAAAAGGAAATCCTTCTATCGGTCAACCAGCCGGTCGACCGCCAACGGTCGGATTTTCGACCGTTGGGGATAGCGGTCGACCGGTCGATCGACCCTTTGTCCCAACCAGGGAGTAAAGCTCTCTGTCGGTCGACCGGGGCGATCGATCGGGGCCAACCAAGAGCAAAGTTCTTACAGTCGGTCGACCGCACGATCGACCGAAGTGCACACAGACCGACAGAGCAAATTTGCTCTGCCTACGGTCTACCGACAAAGGGCCAAAAGCTTGATATGGAGATCTTTTTGAAACCAGTCTTTTTCCGATCAAAACATACTTTGATCTTAAACACAAAATAGAGTTCTAGGGACTTGACAGAACCAGCGTGTGATCATAGATCAACACAAGACAAAGTTAGAATTATATTTTGTAAAAACTCTTTTCTAAATCGAAAATCGATTTTTTTGAAACATGTTGTTCCGAAACTCGATCTTGAAAACGGAAAAGAGAATAATTTTGAACTCTTTTAAAAACACTTTAGGAAGATGAAAGATGTGTGTGTGTGTGTGTGTCAATCGCAAAAGAGCTATCAACCTATATCATCTTGGTTTTAACAAACGACTATAAATCATAACTAAAATGTAAAAAGGAAAAATACAAAACTTGATATAGTCTTATCTTGCAATCTTAATCCTTGAGCTTTTCTATGTGCTTAGGCTCTGAGATCTACATCTTCTTGGCTTCCAAATGTGTGAGTCTTGTGACGGAGTTGAAATGCAACAGAGAGTTAACCAGAAACTTTGCTAAACAAAATTGTTAAAAATATAACTACATATATTTTGTTATCATCAAAACTAGGGCTAATGGCATTTGGGCAAACAATCTCCCCCCTTTTGATGATGACAAAACACATGGAGTTATCACAAATAATTTGGGAAGAGGCTTAAAGCGAAGCTTCCCCTAAACACATGCATATATCAAAATGTGACATATAGGTAAGATGTATCAATAAAAGTATAAAAATAAGATATATCAATTAAGCTCTATGCAACTCATCTATGCATACCAAGAATACAGAATTACAAAGATGCATGCACAAACGGTTTCCTCCAACTAACCAATGACCTCCACCTCCAAAATAAGTGGTAAAATGGTTGGTTTACAAAAAATGCATAAGAATACCACATACCACATTGTTTGGTGGGAAAAATTGAAGGCGTGTAAATTCTTTATTTGATTGTAAAGAAAATTATAACGGATCAATAATCTGATTACAAGAACGGGAAGATATTCAAGCTCAAATCTTCCCTTTGTTTAGTGTTGGGTTCTTGATGTAGCGATGGAAAGTGAATCTTGTTTTCCGTTGACCGGGTAAACGTTACGATCTTTTGAGGTCTTCTCTATAGACGGTGGCGAAGTAATACAGACAAAAATCTCAAAGAGACTTTAGGCAAGAACAAACTTGAACTCAGCATGTTGTTGGAAGAATTTTACTCTTTTGTATTTCTCAGCTAGAGATTCTAGTCTTTCTAAGGCTTACAACTAAAATTCTTCTGACCAAAACTTTTGACCCCTTTTCCATAGCAAACTGAGCTATTTATAGGGGTTTCAGGGATAAAATTGTCCTCTAAAAATACTCCATAATGGGGGTTAACTCCTTCATTACGTGGGCAGTAATTGACCTAGTAATGAGGGCAGTTATAATTGAGATGCGAGCTTTGAGCCTCGCGTTTTGTCATTGAGGTAACGCTTGAGAAACACGAACTTCAAGTTCTGCGTTAAGCTTTATGTGAGACGCGGGCTTCGGGCTTTGCGTCTGGGTATTGAATGGATGCCTGAGATGCAAGTTTCAAGCTTTGCGTTTTGACCATTGCAGTGAGGTAGATATATGGGTTTTGACCCTTGCGTCCTAGTACTATAGTGGTGCTGAGACGCGGCTTTCGAGCTCTGCGTCTTGGTTATTGTAGTAATATTAAGACGCGGGTTTTAACCTTCACGTCTTGGTGCTGTGCTAGTTACTATGTTGCCTTGCGTCTAGAGTTTGGACTATACTTTCTGATAACTTGACCCCAGTGATTTTTTGGACAGTCTACACACATACCACACATGTATCAAATATCAACAAAAAATAACTTCCCAAAGACAATAGTGATATCATAAAAGAAATTTGTCCGTACAAAAGTTCATGCCAACCACAAAACAAGTACCATAATATAAAAATACATGTTCAAATAAAAGAGCACATAAAGACATGAAAATAAAATAAAAGCTCCTAGATAACTCCACAAAATCTTTCTTCTCCTTTTTGTCATCAATATAAAAGGGGTCAATCTTCCTGAAAGTCGGGCTCTTTAGAAGAAGATGGTGCCTCGGAAGGAGCTAGAGGAGGTACCCAGGTGTCAAACGGAGGACCAAATGCAGGAAGAGGCTGCGCGTGGCCTCTTGGAAGAGGAACAGGCCAAGCGTTCCTATTGTAGGTCTCGTCGACGCATGTCTTGAGATAACGAATAGAAGAGCAGATGTATTGCAGGTCATTCTGAACTCTGTGCTCTATTCTTTCAAAATTTGCGATCATCTTCAGATCATGCTCTTGAAGCTGAGTAGATAAAGATGAGTATGGGTCAATAAAAGTAGAGGAGGCTGAAGAGGATACAGGGGTAACAACAGGAATGATAAGAGGGGACTGAGAAGCAGGAGCACTCTCTATAGCATGCATCCTCTTTAGGAGAGTGTTATTGATAACAACAGACAGTTCGTGGACCGTTCAACAGAAAGATTAAATTTTAATTGTTCGAGGAGTGGGGTAATGAACATCCTAAATGGTAAGTGCATGTTTGGAATCAGGAGGTGCTCAGACACTATGAAATCGATGATGAGTTTTGAAATGTTAACTCTAATGCCTTTCAGAAGGTAATAGATCAAGAGGGGAGCAGAACCCTGTGCATGACTATATTCTCCTGATTTTAGCAGGAGATTATAGAACACAATTTTAGTTAGAACCTGGGCGGTGAGCGTATAATACTTCACCTCCTCGTTCCTAACTAAAACAGGGTTTCATCGTGAAGTAGGAGAGATGCGGTGAGGAAGATTCATTGTCAGGATATTCAAAATCATGGATATCAATATTATAAATATCTACACCCTCACAGGAGAGATGTAGCAGATGGGAAAATCGATCTAAAGAAATGTTAATGTCCAGGACCCTAGATCTGACATGATTATTTTGAAAAGTCATATTAGAATAAAAATAATGCACAAGCTCAGGGTAGACGGGTTCCTTAAAGGTGACTAGGTATTCAAGAGAGATTATATTCAAAATGTTTGCTAGATTAAGGTGCTCAAATCAGCGAGCACAACAGTTCTACCAGAAATAACATACTTATGATGGATCACAGAAAATCTATGAGAAGCATTCTGAGAAATAAAGGGTATAGATGATGATTCAGGTTGTTTACCCTTCTCAGATCTAAGTCTTTTTGACTTGGTAAAGATAGAAAGATAATAAACAAGAGTTTGGCACGAATTATAGAAAGATTTCTAGAAAAATTATGAAATAAAGAAGATTTTGAGAGATTAGGGATTATACCTTGAAGAACCCAAAATTTCTGCTTGAAAACAGGCAAATCTGAAGTTTTGAGGAGGGATCCAACAAATTTTAGAGTTTAATTTGAGTTTGGAAAGGATTTGAGAGAGATGGGAGGAAGGAAAATAGAGAGGAGAAGAGGATTGACTCGGTAAGGAAGAGAAAAGTGAGAGAGAGATAAAGATTTAGGGCTTTTAAAACGGGTGAAAAAACAAAGCTGACCCGACTCACGGTCGACCATCAGTCGACCGAGGTTTAATCGAGAGCTTCTCGGTTATAGTCGGTCGACCGGCTCAGGCTAATTTTTTTTGTATTTCAGGCTTTCTCGGTCGAACGCCCGGTCGACCGGACCTATATCAGGTCAACTCGGTCGACCAGTCGATCGACCGTGACTGCCCAAAAAATAGTTTTATGAATTAAGGGCTTTTGAAAAATATTTTTACTTGGATATTTTTATACATAAAATAGAGAAATAACACTAAAAATCTTATAGGCATGAAAAACACATGAAAATGATATCGAAACATTTTTTTGTTATTATTATATTAAAAATATATTTTTTAACAATTAAATTGTATATTAAGCAATTAAAAAACAAGATATTGAAGCCGAATACCCTTAATGGGTTCTGAACTTCTCCTCGTCATTCCTCTAGATAAGAGTTGAAACGAGCAATTGCTATCTTGATTTATTGCTTAAATATGATTTAAATATGAGACCCAGCCATAAGATAGATATATAAACAAAATATATATACATGTATATGAGCAAATAAATTAATCTATGTACACATACATGTAAAGATATCTATAAACCAAGTGAGCATGAGAAAATACTATAAACATGGGCAAGCAATTCATGGACTAGTAAAGAACAAAATCAATGTTAACGGACTAGCTCAAATATAAGCAAGCCATGAAACAAAAAAAAACAATCATGTATACATAACTAAAGCATATTAATACAAAAGAAAAGCTAGTTATTCCTATGCATGTATAGATCTAGGTAGAATTAAAATTTTCAAGTGGAGAAGTTACCAAACCATAGGTAATCTCCAAAATAGGGGCTTCTTGATAACGATGCAATATGACTGTTGATCTTTTGAGCTTCCATGCATCCACCACCAAGGCACCATCTCCTCCTATGTCTTGGAGGAGGACGACACACCTACATCAATCAAATTTAGTGTATTCTTTAGTACTCAAATCTTTTTGGGTCCTATAAAGTTAGTACTTTCTGAAACCCAAACATATTTACTTAACATGTTCAACCTAGCATAATAAAATTTAGCTAAATGACCTTTTCATCCGCAATGTGCACATGTGTTTACTTTGCCATACATGAAACCATGCTTATGTTGATGTGTATGTGCATGTTGTGCATGTTTTTCATTGTGTGTGTGAGATGAATGAGGTGTATGTTTTCTATGGGTTTTTCTCTTTTGAAACATAGAAGCAAATTTGTTCATGTCAAATGCACACTTTTTCAAAATGGTAACCAAAACATCAATATGTTTTTGGATATCCAAAAATTCATTTTTATAAAAAACAATATTAGAGCTTTTACCCTTACAAATAAGTTTATATTTATAAAAATCTTTTTCGTTTTCTCAAAAGAAATAGATAAGTCATTTTTTCTTTAAAAACAATTTTTAGCTTATTCTTTAAAAAGTTATTTTCCTTTTTCAATTTTTTATTTTGTGCTAGAGAAATTCATATCTATTTTGTATTTTTTCAAAAAATTGTGCAAGTTCATTTATAGTTAAATCATTATCTTCTAAAGAGGTTTCGAGATTTACCATGAAAGTCTCCTCTCTGTTTGTCATGAATCAAACATGTGCGACATCAATCTCCTCTTCGGAAACCGTTTCTGAATCATCCCATGCAGCTACCATCACCTTCTTCTTCTCGTGCACGTTCTTGGAGGTAGTGGCTTGAAGTGAGGGGCAATCCGCAATTAAATGGTCGGTCTTCTTATAATGAAGTAAGGACCCATCTCATATTTCTTCTTTTCAAATCTTCCTTGATGTCTTTCTCTTCGGAAGTTAATTTGTCTTCTCTTTTTATAAAGCATCTTGCCCACTTTTTGAATTAGCATAGCAAAATTCTTATCACTATCTTCGGATGAATCTTCTTCGTCGATGGTGGAGGGAGTAGCTTTGAAAGCTATCACCTTTTTCTTTAGAGTCTCCCTTTCTTCTTTCACCTTCATTTTCAGCTCATGGGTTTTGAGATTTTCAATGAAGTCGGAGGAGTCCATTTTCTCTCTCTATCGTTGAGCTCCTTAAGAGTTGTCGCCTTGACTTCCCAAGTCTTGGGGAGAGCTCTAATGACCTTCTGAATCTTCTGGTCATTGTCAATGGTGTCACCTAAAGAAGATATTCCATTAGTAATTTAGGTGAACCGAGTAAGCATCTCATTAATACTTTCATTTTCAAGCATGAAAAAATTCTCATATTGAGAATGAAGCAAGTCAACTTTAGATCTCTTGACTTGCGACGTCTCCTCATAAGTAATGATTAGATAATTTCAAACCTTATAAGCGGATTTGTATTTAATTACACGAGAAAGATCATCATCATTTAATACTTGTGTAAGTGCATATTGGGCTTTAGCATTGGCCTCATAGTCTTTAGCGGTTGCTTCGGACCATGTATTCTCATCACCGTGAGATTCAACAAATTATTTGGTAATAACCTTGGCAACTTTAACTCCTAAGAACTTAAGGAATAGGTTCGTCTTGACCTTCCAAATAGAAAAATTCAAATCATCAAACTTGGGTGAAGACTTGATGCTAGAGAAGGTGTGTGATTCCATGAAGACAAGTATCAGTGCACAAACAAATAGCAAATGCAACAAATGAATATAACCACATGAAAGGATCTCTCTAAGGTGGTTAAATTAAATCTAGGGTTGGCCCTGATACCAATTATAAATCACCTAGAGGGGGTGAATAGGTGATGACTATACTAAATGGCAAATAATGTGAAATTAAAATTTATTTGTTAGCAACCTAGTAAATACCAATCACAACTTAAGAAATACTTGTAAATAAGTAAACAAGATAAGTGTGCAAGTAAAGAGAGAGTAGAGTGAAGAAAGAAAGAGGGAGTAATCGCAAACACGATGATTTGCTCCGAGGTTCGAGCCACTGCTCTATGTCTCCGCATTCAACACTATGAAAGATTTTCACAAATCACTAGATCATTAACCGTTACAAGTTCTCACTAGAACCCAATGGACTCACATGTCCACTCTCGCGGTACCGCAACACCAACAACGAAGCGCACTAGCTCATTTGAGGCTGTAGCCTCTATAACTTCACAATAGAAGAAAATCAGTGATCTTTACTTGATCACAAAAGGCTCACAAGCACAATTTTATAACCAAGATGAGGAGGTGAAATTTTTTGGGATTGTATGGTGAAAATGGCTTGTAAGGATGTAGAGGGAAGGCTCAAGCTAAAAATCAAGAATGTGAAATTTTGGCTCAAAAGAAAATCTTTTAAGAAAAAGACTAAATCTTGTTATAAACTTGTAAAAACTTAATCAAAACTTGATAAAACTTGTTGGATTTTTTCTACAGTCTCACTATTTATAGGGGATAAAAACATGAGGAGAAAACCCAAAAGAGTCGTTGGGAAAAAGACCCAGAAAAAGACAAATAGAAATATAGCCGTTGGAAATAAAATCAGAAGGAAATCCTTCTATCGGTCGAACGGTCAGATTTTCAACTATTGGAGATAGCGGTCGACTGGTTGGTCGACCGTTTTTTCCAACCAGAGGGCAAAGCACTTTGTAGGTCGACCGGGGCCAACCGAGAGCAAAGCTCTTTTAGTCGATCGACTGCACGATCGACCGAAGTGCACACAATGCACTTTGATGCATGTCGGTCGACCTTTTGTCGATTGACAGAGCAAGTTTGCTCTGCCTACGGTCGACCGACAAAGGGCCAAAAGCTTGATATGGAGATCTTTTTGAAACCAGTCTTTTTCGACAAAAACATACTCTGAATTTAAACACAAAATAGAGTTCTAGGGACTTGACAGAAGCAATGTGTGATCATGGATCAATACATAACAAAGTTAGAACTATATTTTATAAAAACTCTTTTCTAAATCGAAAACCGGTTTTTTTTCAAAACTCGATCTTGAAAACAGAAAAGAGAATAGTTTTGAACTCTTTTAAAAACACTTTAGGAATATGAAAGATGTGTGTATGTCAATCCCAAAAGAGCAATCAACCTATATCATCTTGATTTTAACAAAAGACTATAAATCCTATCTAAAATGTAAAAAGCAAAATATAAATTTTGGTATAATCTTCTCTTACAATCTTGATCCTTGAGCTCTTCTGTGTGCTTAGACTTTGGGATCTACAACTTCTTAGCTTCTGAACGTGTTTGTGATGGAGCTGAAATGTAATAAAGAATTAACCTGAAACTTTGCTAAACAAAATTGTTAAAAATATAACTACATATGTTTTGTTATCATCAAAACTAGGGCTAATGGACTTTAGGCCAACAAAATCAATGAATCCCTGGCTCTCCAGATATAAGATCCTTACTGACAAATTGAAGGTAAGGTCTGTAGGATATCGTTAGGGTATGGCTTCCACACAACTGCTAATCGGTCTAGGATATCAAGCTCATTTCTGTAAAATTGTAAGTCTTTTTGTGGAGTCCGATCTTAAGTCCTGTCTACATTTCACTTGCAGAACACCATACGATTGAAACAAAAGACTATTGATCTAAAGAAACAGATCTGTATAAATTTAACTTTTTAATTTTACCTGCATCTAAGTGGTAGTTCACCATGCAGCTGAATAGTCTCAAGTAGGGTTGGCCGACAAATAGAGAGTCTCTCCCAACACCGTATCTGATGAAATAATGTCAGCTGGCGTTGAATCAATTTCATACATGTTATGGATAGCATATAAGCATATATTAATGGAATACTCGAAGTACCTGCAAAAGTTCACTGTGTCCGTTAAACAGAGAAGTCTGCATCATAGAAACCGGATAAAGAGACCTGCACAAATAAGCTAGCACAGCGCTACCCATATCATAGCACTGCAGACATCGAAGTCCTCTAACAGAGGTAATCATCTGAGATATACCTTGTTCTTGGAGTAATTCAGAAACAATTGAGTGCCAATCATTTGAAGAATATAAGCACATGCATGCTGTTGGGCTTTCACATCTGTAATTGGAGGCATAGTAAACTGCTCACGCAATCATGTCAGCTTCACCTGTCTGTCGTGTATAGCTGTCAAGGGAGGCATCACGCTCAACAATCTATCACACTCTCTAAGCCAATCTCTCTCATCCGTCCTTGTAACAGGTGGACCATCTATGCGTAGTCCGAGAAGCACGGTCACATCCTGCAATGTCACAATCATCTTCCCCTCTCGAAGATGAAACGTGGATATCTTAGGCCTTCATCTCACAATCAGAGCCGTAATCAATGGTCAATAACCTAGAAGGAATCAAGAATCCAGCCTATGAGACATACTCAATGACACGATCATTTATTAGCTCCCAATGCTTTAGTGACCGTAAATGATCCAAAAACTTGATAATTTTAAGATCCTGCAGATTTACAAAAAAATGAGTGAGAATACAACTAGCATGTATAAAAGGCACAATGTAATATTCAAATATAATACAAATAAAAAGATACCTGGCTCAAGTCTATATAAGCGGATCGATGCTCCGCCTGTATGTGTAGAACATCATAATTGGCTGACCCAGGGTCCATAGGTCCCAAACATGAAGAAAGATCAAATATAAACATCATTAGTCTAAAACCATAGACAATTGTAAGTGAATGTATCAAACATAACTGTAACTTTTCTAAACTCTAGCAACTCAGTTCAAATTTAACTAGTAAAAATAACTAAACCATACACATACTAACCCAATAGAAGATGAAGGTGTCGGTGGGTTGGGACACCTAGCCTTGTTATGACCTAGTTTCTTGCAATTGCTACACTTATTTCATCTATGACCCTCGCGTTCTCCATCCATAGTACCACATATGCGAAAAGAAGGCGGGCGACCTGGCGGCCTTCTAACATCAGGGGAAAGATCATTTGTTCCATAGTGTCTCTGGCCAAAATCGACAATCGGGAACAGGATGAAACATTGGAGCATAAGGCTTATGGTAGTTATTCACAGAATACCATGATGCACATAAAGAGTAAGTGTTTATGTTAGCATAACCACTCTCCTTAGAACATGCTGCAATAACATGTGCACATGACAATTTTTGGAGCTGAGGTAAATTACAAGTATAATATGATTCACCTTCTCTTAAGGTAACAGTGCAAGTATATCCTTCTCAGTTTGACACCTCCCATTCGGCGCGACTAAATCTTTGCCTTGAATAACCACGCGCTATATCTTTGCGATATCTCAACTTCGTCTCATTCTTCGGTGTCAACGATGTATTCTATTGCTCCACTTCTTCCCGCCATGTCTGAAAGAATTTAACTAAGTGAAAAAATATTCTTACAATTAGTGCTTATATTGGCAAAGTGCGAGCTCCTTTCAACACACTGTTGAAGCTCTCTGAGGCATTTGTAGTCATCATGGATAATCTTGCCCCTGTCCCTTAATAATGCCCATTGTTATTCTTGATCTTTCAAACTATTCTCAATCCAAGTATCTGCAGCTTCACACACAACTTTTAACTCCACTCTTTTGGCTTTGTACATAACTGGATCCGTTGCACAATCGGCCTCTCATAGCAAATTATTCAAGACTTTGTCTTTAAATTTCTTCTGAAAGTTACCTCTATTGTATCTCAAACAGTAACGATGATTAAGTGGTGGAGGCTAACCGCGTCTAAGTGCATTTGGTATCCCTTTCATCCGATCGGAGATAAAAGTAATTCTCCTATTTTGATGTACAGTGGGAATTAATTCATAAATACGAGATATGAACTATCACTAGGATGATTCTGTTTCTCCTTCTACAACTGTAAAAGCCAATGGGTACAATATATTACCCGCATCCACCCCTGTGGCAATTAGCAGATATCCTTTATATTTTTCATACAAATGTGTACTGTCAATGCTAAGAATTAGACGACAGTATGGAAAACCTTAAAGGGACGGTCCAAAAGCCCAAAATACACAATGAAATCGAACCATTTGATAAGACATATGGTCAGAATATATTGCAGTTACAGTACCGGATTGCTTGATTTCAGTGCCTTCAAATATTGAGGTAGTGTTTCATATGACGATTCCCAATCTCCAAATGTTTTCATCAGTGCTTCGTTCTAGCATTCCATACCTTGTTGTATGATATAGTGATATGATATCTAGCTTCAATGTAATTTATAATATAACCAGGAGTCATATCAAGCTTTTTCGTCACTATAGAAAGAATCACATTGCACACAAAAGATGTGGTTGTTTTGTGGTTATTAGAATTTAGTAAAGGTTGGATACATGTATGCTCTCCCATATATTTTTGATCATGAAGTATCCACACGAATTCTTTGAAATAGAGGCATGCAGTCTTCATGGGCACACATCTCTAGAAGCATTGTCTCCCTCTGCCTTAGAACATAAACTACTGTGTTGTTCGTTTTGTTACTATTCATTTGCGTGAATGACACTTAATATATAATGGACCACTCGGTAATTGCTTCTAACAATTTAACCTTTGTTTCAAAGATATCTCTCACTTTCAAATCATCGATCGCGGTTCTTACTGTAGACAAGTTGAATTCAGCCCTTATATTCTCTACACATGTATAGTGGACCCAACCATCACCCTTCAACTCATCGAAGTGTGGGTCTTCGGGTTCTACATATTCATTGTTGGCATAACCAGCCTCAACCTCTTCATCATTATCTTCAAGATCTCGCGCTGCTACTTGCATGCTATTCTCATACAGCACATTTTCACCAACATCGGGGGTCATCATCATCTTCGGGCTCTACCACCGCATCATCACCTCCAACCGTTGGTGTAATATTTATTTCAAGTGGAGAGAGATTTGTTGAGTCAATATGTGGCACTTGAATAGGGAAGAAATGTATTGTGTCCTGATGTAATTGAATGCACACATCATATCCAAAGTCTATATATGATGTCTTCACATTATGACACATCTCATCTCCTTGCGTCAAATTGTTACAACTATCCAAAAATTATGGTTGGTTAAACACTTAGAAGAAAAAGTTATATACACTATAATAAAATTTACGGATACTTACGTGTTATAAATTAGTAACTTGAAGCTTAGTCATTTATTGTCCAAATCGAGCATACATGTGAATTGTCCTTGATCTTCAGGTTCTCGATGGATCACAGTATCTTTTTCTACGTATAATTTTATGTTGTGCTCAGATGAAGACAATTCAAGCACAACATGAAAGTCATCATCATCTGATATCCCTACTATTTGATCGTTTCCGTATGATACTGGCCACTTGCATGTCAAGTGAAGTTGATGCTTGCTTGGATTAATTATGGTAATTCGATGAATTTTTTCTATCAATTCACACCTTGTAAATAATTTTCTAACAACCATATTCCATTGACATACGTTGGGTTATTATCCATATCTATTATTAGTTTATCATTAAATCAAAAAAGAAGAGGGATACGGTCACTAGATATTGTACCTAATGGATGAAATAAAGAATTATTAATTTGCTCAAGCTTCTAAAATCTAATAAATTTACAAAAAAATATCAAACAACTAATTAACAATTACAATTTTACAAAAAATTTAATAAACAATAATTTTAACAATTTACAAACAATTGTACAAATAATTTACAAATAATGTTACAAACAAATTATTTTACACACAATTTACTCTAAATTTACTCTAATTATAAATTCTACACAAATCAATCTAACAATTAATAATCTCACACAAAAAATGGAGAGAGGACCGAGAGAGGGGAACGACTGAAAGAGAGAGGGAGGGAGAGAGCGAGAGAGAAAGGGATAAAGGAATGAAAGAGAAGAAGAGAGAGGGATGACTGAGAGAGGGAGAGAGGCACGACTGAGAGAGAGGAGGGGAAGAGAGAGGGAGAGAGAGATACCTTGAGGAGGCGGCGGCTGTTGGGGTGACGAGCAGTAATGGCGAGCGGCGGTGCTAGGGCAGAAGAGAGAGGGAGAGATTTTAGAGGAGAGGGATTAATTTGGCGTGAGAGGAGAGAGATGGGGACCCCTCTTTTATAATGTTCAGATTTTTTTTTTTTTTGTATTCGAAGTTCGGCCTTGCTAAGACCGGACTCTGTAATGTATCTAATTCATTTAGTTTACAGAGTGATGAAAGCATGCGAATTTGTGGTTTTTTGTTAAAGGATAAAACTCTGGCCTTGGGAAGGCCGGACTTTTTGGTTCTGTTGCAAAAAAGTCTGGCCTTGACAAGGTCAGACTTTTATTCCTTTGAATTTCTAAGTCTGGCCTTGCCAAGGCTGGACTTCTGTGAAACCTCACCACTGTGTTGAAAATCACTTAGAGGGGGGTGAATAGGTGATAATGCTAATCAATGCACAATTTAAGAATATGATGCAACAATTGCCCAAAACAAGACTAAGAGCCGAATGCCCCGTGAAGGGTTCTGAACTCCTTCCTCCTGATTCCTCGTAAAATGAGTTGGAGGTGCGCAATGCAACCTTGTTGTATGGGACAAAGATTGACAAGATGAATGACAACAAGTGAATATAGCAATGACAATCAAAAGCAAGTAGTAATAGCAATGAAAGTAGAGCAAGAACAAGGAAAAGTAAACCAAACGCAAACACCAAGATTTATTATCGAGGTTCGAGCACCCAGCTCTACTTCCCCGCCTTCCCCAGAAGGATTCCAACTACTTCCACTATCACAAAGATGTCACAAATACACCGGAGTACCCAACTCCACAATCTCAAGTACAAGTTCTCTCTTGGTAGTCAAAAGACCACAAACTTTCTCTTTCAAAATTCTCTTCCCTTACAAAGGTCCTTAGAGAACAATGAGTAAGAATGAAGCTCTTGTGTGCAAAGAGAAAAGAAAATGAAATCAGAAAATTCTTGAAAACACTTCAGAAAATGAGAGAGAATTTCAGCACAAAAACCAAGAAACCAAGTCTTTTTGAAAGCCTTAAACTTGTGAAAATTTTGATAATTTTTCTTGTAACCAAACTCTCCCTAAACACCCCTATTTATAGGAGAGGGCTAGGGTTTAGAGATAAAACATATTTAAGGCTAATCAGAATGTATTAAAACCAAAACATGTCACTTAAACACACTTAAGTGAGAAAAGGACAAAAATAAATCTGCTCAGAAAACTAGCCGTTACTGTTCAAACGGCTAGTCCGGTCGACCGGCCCGGTCGACCGCTAGTACAAAGAAAATATCCGTTGCAGGCTACGGTCGACCGGCCCGGTCGACCCAAACAAACAGAGAGCAAAGTGTTACAGTCAGGCAAGTCTCGGTCGACCGTCACGGTCGACCGTGAAACGTGCACACTGATACGTGCATCTGCCAGAACCACGGTCGACCGGCAAAACCTGACACAGGCACGGTCGACCGGGGCGGTCGACCGGCTCAGGCCAAAACACAAGTTTCAAACAGATTTTTGAGGAGATAAACATTTTTATCAAAAGATGTTTTAAATAGGAATAAGTATAAAACATAAATATAGATTTGTAGGCAGAGGATTTTGTATCAAAATATTTTTGTATAATTTATATGAATTAAACTTAGAAATAAGATGTGCGCAAAAATGTGTGTGATGGAGCTTCAAACATATTCACTATTCTTTAACAAAACTCTAAACTAAAAACAATCTAATAAATTATCTTGAGCAATCTTGAAGTCTTGAGCCAAGCTATGCCTTGCTAGAGCCTTCACTTCTATGTTCCTTCTATGATGTCCAATATGCCTTCTTTGCTTCATGAACCTAGAAATTCTTGCAATAGCTAAGCAATGGCTTTCAACTATGGTACAAACCTGAAACTTATCTTAACAAACAAATTAGTACCATATAGCTCCTATTTGTTTTGTTATCATCAAAACTCTAAATAAGTGGAGAGTGCAACCTTATGGGCCAACAATCTCCCCCTTTTTGATGATGACAAAACAAATAGGCTATAAACAAAAATATAGGGGAGGAGAAAGCTCCCCCTCAAATTATGCTATATTAAACAAACAAAAATAATGTAATTTGTAATTTGCAAGTAAACACCATGAAACCAAAAACCATGAGAATATAAAATACTTGCAAAACACTTAAACTCAAATTACAAGAATTCATAAAAACACATTAAAAACTAAAAACACATATAAACTCATATGGAACCGAAACCATATGAACTTATATTTCCATACATAAACTCATTCTCCCCCTTTTTGTCATACATCAAAAAGGGTTATGAAAACATTATCATTCAATAACACAAACATTAAGTTCACCACAAATGAAAGAAAATCTAGCAAAATCAAGTGGTTTAGTGAAAATATCGGCTAGTTGCAAATCCGTAGAAACATAATCAATATCTATATCACCTTTCTCAAAATGATCTCTAAGAAAGTGATATCTAATCTCAATGTGCTTGGTCTTACTATGTTGATTTGCATTCTTTGTCATATGTATAGTATTAGTATTATCACAAAATATTTTTATATGGTTATAATGCAAATCATAATCAAGGAGAGTATGTTTCATCCAAAGGACTTGTGCACAACAAGCCCCGCGGCAACATACTCCGCCTCGGCGGTTGAGAGAGCTACGGAATTTTGTTTCCTAGAGGACCATGAAACAAGACAATTACCAAGAAATTGACATGTTCCACTAGTACTCTTTCTATCTACTCTACAACCCTCATAGTCGGCATCCGAATAACTCGTCATTGAGAAATCTCCGGTTTTTGGATACCATAGATCCATTCCAATCGTTCCCTTAATATAACGAATAGTGCGTTTTACCGCAATAAGATGAGACTCTTTGGGACACGATTGAAATCTAGCAAAAAGACACACACTAAACATGATATCCGGCCTACTTGCCGTTAAATACAAAAGACTACCTATCATGCTTCTATATAATTTAATATCAACATTTTTACCTTGGTCATCCTTATAAAGCTTGGTGATAGTTGCCATGGGAGTGTTGCAAACCTTTGAGTCTTCAAGTCCAAACCTCTTTACGAGTTCCTTTGCGTATTTGGCTTGACATATGAAGTTCCCATCTTGCAATTGCTTGATTTGGAGTCCAAGAAAGAAATTAAGCTTACCCATTGAAGACATTTCAAACTCACATTGCATAACCTTTTCAAATTCCTTGCATAAAAACTCATTAGTAGAACCAAAAATTATATCATCAACATAAATTTGCACAATTAAAATGTCATTATCAACATACTTAGTGAATAGTGTTGTATCTACTTTGCCTTTAATAAAATTATTTGAAATGAGAAAACTAGAAAGCCTTTCATACCAAGCTCTTGGAGCTTGTTTCAATCCATAAAAAGCTTTATCAAGTTTAAAAACAAAATCGGGATGAACATGATCAACAAAACGGGAAAGTTGAGCATCATAAACTTCTTCATTTATAAAACCATTCAAAAATGCACTTTTTACATCCATTTGAAAAAGTTTAAAATTTTTGAAAGATGCAAAAGCTAGTGTCATCCGTATGGCTTCAAGCCGTGCTACGGGTGCAAAGGTTTCCTCAAAGTCAATTCCCTCAACTTGAGTGTAACCTTGGGCCACTAACCTAGCCTTATTCCTAATCACATTTCCGGACTCATCCATCTTGTTTCTAAAGATCCACTTAGTACCAATTATTGGTCTATCGTGGGGCCTAGGAACAAGATGCCAAACTTGGTTGCGCTCAAATTGATTGAGTTCCTCTTGCATGGCTAGCAACCAATATGAGTCCACCTCGGCTTCGAGGATGCTTTTGGGTTCAAAATGAGAAATGAAAGCAAAGTTACCACATAGGTCATGGAGTTTGGAGCGAGTTGTTACCCCTTTGAGGCATCACCTAAGATGAGCTCCTTGGGATGATTTGTAGCGTATCTCCAAGCTTTAGGAAGCCGTTGAGAACTTTCCTCTTTATCCTCTTGAACGTCACCAATTGGTTCTTGCTTATCATCTTGAGCGGGTGAGTCCTTCAAGGATAGTCTCTCCATGTCTTCACCTAATGGTTCAATCTCTACAACATTCTCAACAAACACATTAGATTCTTCAAATTTAACATGCATGGATTCTTCAATGGTAAGTGAAGATCTATTGAATACTCTATAAGCTTTACTAGTAGTAGAGTATCCAATAAAGATAGCTTCATAAGCCTTAGCATCAAATTTACCCAAGTTATCTTTAGTGTTCAAAACAAGACACTTGCATCCAAAAACTTTGAAATATGAAACATTAGGTTTTCTAGAATGATACATTTCAAAAGATGTTTTGGAAGAATTTTTACATAAATAAATATGATTTGATATATAGCATGCGGTGTTTACGGCCTCGGCCCATAGATATTGAGGGAGGTCATACTCACTTATCATTGTCCTAACCATCTCTTGAAGTGTTCTATTTTTCCTTTCTACAACTCCATTTTGTTGTGGAGTTCTAGGACAAGACATTTCATGCTTGATTCCCTTTTCATCACAATAAGTCATGAAGAGTTGGTTAACAAACTCACCACCTCTATCACTCCTTATTCTCAAAATCAAAAAACCCTTTTCTTTTTCAACTCTTTTTCGAAAAATCTTAAAACGAGAAAAAGTTTGATCTTTGTATTCCAAGAAGAAAACCTAAGTGAAACGGGAAAAATCATCAACTAAAACAAATGCAAATCTACTACCATTTAAGCTCTTGTTTTAGTAGGTCTAAAAAGATCCATATGAATTAATTCTAAAGGCCTAGTTGACATGATATCCTTGATTAGTTTGAAGGAAGACTTGGTTTGTTTCCCAAGTTGGCACGCACCACAAATGCGGTCTTTCTCAAACTTCAAGTAAGGTATACCCTTCACCAATTCCTTTGAATTAATCCTAGAAAGATGGTCAAAAGATGCATGTCCTAATCTTCTATGCCAAAGCTAAGAATTTTCATCAAAAGTATTTAAGCATTTAGTAGAACATTCCACATTAAGCATGTCAATGATATAAACATTATCATCACGAAAACCAGTAAGAATACAATCATTAGATTTAATGTCAAAAATCTTGCAAGAAGTATCATCAAAAATAACTTTAAGTCCACGATCACAAAATTGACTAATACTAAGCAAATTATGTTTCAAACCATCAGCAAGTACAACATTTTCTATAATGGGAGATGCACCAATTTGAATGTTACCTATACCGATGATAGTGCCTTTGGAGTCATCCCCGAAGGTGACGGAGCCACCTTCCTCGTACCTTGATAGGGTTGTAAAGTTATTGATATCCCACGTCATATGTCTTGAACAACCACTATCAAGGTACCACCGCTCCCTACGTCTTGGAGCCTTGGTGTGCACCTACATCAAATAATTTAGGACTTGATTTTGGTACCCACATTTTCTTGGGTCCTAAAGGGTTAGTTTCATTAACCCAAACAAGATTATTTGATCTATTAACTTGGTCATAGCAAAATTTAGCTAAATATCCATTCTTACCACAATATGTGCATCTATATACTCTACCATATTTAAAAGCATAATGAGTGTGTGATTTGTGAGTATGAGAGTAGTGAGCATGAAAAGATTTAGCATGAGAAGTGTTATGTGTAGTGTGAGCATGTGAATTTTTAGCATGAGAGGTGTGCTTTTTGGAAAACTTTTCTTCAAGTTTCTTAGTGTTAAAAGCACAATCTTTCAAAACTTTTTCAAAATCAACCATTTTAGTTTTTAAAGAAGAAATTTCTTTTTCATCAATCTTAGGAAATTTAGCTTTACATGCAACTTTGTAAGCACTAAATTCATTTTGGGTAGAAATGAGGTTTGAAGAAATTTCATCCTTTTCTCTAGTAATTATAGCAAGTTGATTCTTTAGAAAAGCAACTTCTTTTTCTAATTTAGAGCATTCAATCTTCTTATTATCATAAGTTTCGGAAAGTTCAACAAAAGCATGAACAAGAACTTCCTTACTTAATTCATCATCTTCATCATCAAGAGGTTGAGGGGTTACCTTTGGTGTGTTTGCCATGAAACACATATTCGCTACATCCGCCTCTTCCTCGGACTCGCTTTCCGAATCTCAAGTTGCCTTGTACGCTTTCTTTTCTTCCGGTTTCTTTGGCTTGAAGGAGGAGGTCATCTTCTTCTTGAACTCCGGGCAATCCGCTATGATGTGTCCGGCCTTTCGGCAATTGTAGCATATAATTCTCCTCTCCTCTTTGCCTTCAAATTTCCTTCGGAAGTTGAGCTTGTTCCTCCGGTACATTCTCTTCACATTGCGAACAAGTAGTGATAGCTCCTCATCTTCTTCTTCATCTTCTTCATCGTCTTCAAGGGTGGATGAAGACTTGAAGGCTATGGATTTCTTCTTTAGTGGAGCGGCCTCTTCTCTTGCTTTCTTTTCCATCTCATGGGTCTTTAAGTTCCCAATGAGACTAATGAGGTCCATCTCGTCCTTGTCGTTTAATTCCTTCAAGGTGGTGGCCTTTATCTCCCATGATGTAGGAAGAGCCCGAATCACTTTCCGCACCTTTTGATCATTGGAAATATCATCACCTAAAGAAGAAAGACCATTGGTGATTTTAGTAAATCGAGTAATCATACAATCAATAGATTCATCATCAATCATTTTAAAAGACTCATATTGGGACCTCAAGAGATCTATCTTAACTCTCTTGACTTGTGAAGTCCCTTCGTGTGTGACCAATAAATGTTGCCAAATCTCATAGGCGAATTGGCAATGAATTACCCGTGTAAGGTCATCCTCATTCAAGGCGGTTAAGAGGGAATTTTGGGCCTTGGAGTTAGCCTCATATTCTCTAAAGTTAAAGTCGGTCCATGTGCTCTCATCACTATCGGGTGCAACATAGGGTTTGGTCAAAGATTTAGCTACTAAGCTACCTAAGGATTGCAAAAAGATAGTCATCCTAACCTTCCAAATAGGGAAGTTAAGTCCATCAAATTTAGGAGGGGTTTTGATGTTATCGGCCATGTTTATTAGTGATGACAAATGGAATGCAAATGTTGATTAGCAAATTTTAAGGATCTCTCTATGGATGCTAAGCCAAAACCTAGAGTCCAAGCTCTGATACCAATTGAAAATCACCTAGAGGGGGGGTGAATAGGTGATAATGCTAATCAATGCACAATTTAAGAATATGATGCAACAATCGCCCAAAACAAGACTAAGAGCCGAATGCCCCGTGAAGGGTTCTGAACTTTTTCCTCCTGATTCCTCGTAAAATGAGTTGGAGGTGCGCAATGCAACCTTGTTGTATGGGACAAAGATTGACAAGATGAATGACAACAAGTGAATATAGCAATGACAATCAAAAGCAAGTAGTAATAGCAATGAAAGTAGAGCAAGAATAAGGAAAAGTAAACCAAACGCAAACACCAAGATTTGTTATCGAGGTTCGAGCACCCAGCTCTACTTCCCCGCCTTCCCCAGAAGGATTCCAACCACTTCCACTATCACAAAGATGTCACAAATACACCGGAGTACCCAACTCCACAATCTCAAGTACAAGTTCTCTCTTGGTAGTCAAAAGATCACAAACTTTCTCTTTCAAATTCTCTTCCCTTACAAAGGTCCTTAGAGAACAATGAGTAAGAATGAAGCTCTTGTGTGCAAAGAGAAAAGAAAATGAAATCAGAAAATTCTTGAAAACACTTCAGAAAATGAGAGAGAATTTCAGCACAAAAACCAAGAAACCAAGTCTTTTTGAAAGCCTTAAACTTGTGAAAATTTTGATAATTTTTCTTGTAACCAAACTCTCCCTAAACACCCCTATTTATAGGAGAGGGCTAGGGTTTAGAGATAAAACATTTTAAGGCTAATCAGAATGTATTAAAACCAAAACATGTCACTTAAACACACTTAAGTGAGAAAAGGACAAAAATAAATCTCCTCAGAAAACTAGCCGTTACTGTTCAAACGGCTAGTCCGGTCGACCGGCCCGGTCGACCGCTAGTACAAAGAAAATATCCGTTGCAGGCTACGGTCGACCGGCCCGGTCGACCCAAACAAACAGAGAGCAAAGTGTTACAGTCAGGCAGGTCACGGTCGACCGTCACGGTCGACCGTGAAACGTGCACACTGATACGTGCATCTGCCAGAACCACGGTCGACTCGGGCGGTCGACCGGCAAAACCTGACACAGGCACGGTCGACCGGGGCAGTCGACCGGCTCAGGCCAAAACACAAGTTTCAAACAGATTTTTGAGGAGATAAACATTTTTATCAAAAGATGTTTTAAATAGGAATAAGTATAAAACATAAATATGGATTTGTAGGCAGAGGATTTTGTATCAAAATATTTTTGTATAATTTATATGAATTAAACTTAAAAATAAGATGTGCGCAAAAACGTGTGTGATGGAGCTTCAAACCTATTCACTATTCTTTAACAAAACTCTAAACTAAAAATAATCTAATAAATTATCTTGAGCAATTTTGAAGTCTTGAGTCAAGGTATGCCTTGCTAGAGCCTTCACTTCTATGTTCCTTCTATGATGTTCAATATGCCTTCTTTGCTTCATGAACCTAGAAATTCTTGTAATAGCTAAGCAATGGCTTCCAACTATGGTACAAACCTGAAACTTATCTTAACAAACAAATTAGTACCATATAGCTCCTATTTGTTTTGTTATCATCAAAACTCTAAACAAGTGGAGAGTGTAACCTTATGGGACAACATGTGTCACACTGGCGCCCACAGTCGACCGTTGGCAAATGTGGCACCAACGTGGCCAGAGGGAGGTCGGTTTTTAGAATATTTTTGGGGGAATTTTTTTATAATTATTTTTAAAATTAGGCGTAATTTAAAAATTTGTTTGGCATGAAAACGAGTCCAGTTAATTTTTTACAAAAAAGTTAAATAACACTGGGGAGTTCGTGTAAATTAGATCTTTTGTATGTGCAATTCACATATATTGTTTAAAAATAAAGGGGATTTTGGCTGAATATCTTATATTAAAACTTAATTAGTGAAAATCTCAATTACAATTTTTTCGCCTTCTCCTCATTTTTCTTTGAGGGTGCTAAAATGTAGACATGTGTCGAGCGGAGTTTTAATTGTGAAATTCAAAAAAGACTAAATACCCATGTTTTAACTTTTAACTTGGACCATGACTGCATCACCCCCAAATTAACATCGATTGCGATGGATGAAAACAAAAAAAATTGAGTGAATTTTAGAGAAAGAAGTATCGAGTTAGAAAGATTTAGGTCATCTATATCAATGTAAAGAAGAGAAAAGATCGAATTACCATGATGAGAAAGAATTTAGTAGCCAAAAATGTAATTTTTTGAAAATTAAAACCCTATATATGTGAAGTAAAATTTGTTTCTTTAAAGACTACGACCTTCGGTCACAGTTGCCAAAAAATTACCCCCCCACCCCCTTAAAAAAAAAAAAAAAAAATCTCACATTATAATGCGTCTATGGTAGCATTCATCAAAATATAGCAATGTTATAGTCTTAACATAGTAATGTGATCTTGTTATTATTTCTGAAAAATTCTTAGATATTAATTTATAACTAGACTATGACCTTAGTCTCAGTTTTAAGTAAATGATAACATAACTCAAAAGGTTAATGACTGCAACCTTAATCGCAGGCCTGACAAGAATCAATTTCCTAGTTTGTCAGGACTGTGACTATATTCGTAGTCATCAAAAATTCTTATATACTTGTTTTACGAGGAATGTGAATAAAGTTGCAGTCGTGACAACCATCAGTCACAATCCTCAAAAAATTTCTCATATACTTGTTTTATGAGGAATGCGACCAACTTTGCTCTCATTAGAGCTTAATCGCAGTGAGTACACAAATATGAAACTTAGCATTCTCTATCAGAAATGCGACCTGGATCGCAATCATGAGTGAACCACATAGTTCTTATTTTTATAAAGACTATAACCACGATCACAATATTTTCAGAAGAGAATTTGCTAAACTTATTTATGACCACTATTGTAATATTTAAAAAAAGAATTTGCTAAACTTAATTTTTTTGGTGATCACATTCGTCGCAAAAAAAATGCCACTCGAAAGTCAAGCCTCTGAAGTGTTATGATTGTTCCTATTAGTACAAACAAGGTAAGATCCAACACAACCAATTTTCGTTCCAAAATTTTTTTCATTATATTTTATTATGATACATCTAATGATTGTGATACATTAAGTCTTTTTACATTTCTGTGCTTACGATTTAAAAAAACTACAGAAAATTCATATTCGGGGAAAAACAGTTGTTCATATACATCCACGCCTCGTCTCCTAAAACGCAATCCACAGGGCATGAAAGCCTGAAAGACGCGCAAGAAAGTGATGCTATCACATCAACGTGTCTTTCAGGCTTTCATGTCTCGTGGGATTCAACTGTTATCTTGATCACTCTTCTACTGTAGTATTGTGGCACATCAACCAGACTCCATTGAAGCAAGAGCCAAGTCATCACTTCCTCCTCTCCTTCTCCTTCCTTCATCTGATGAAAGAGGAGGGAAGATAGCATGTTGCCACAACAAGAAAAGAACTTTGAAAAAATTAGGGTTCTTTTTTATGAGGTTAAGGCTTCTATTTTGAAGGAGACGATTGAGATGTTTTCGTTAAGATCTTCCCCATATTATATAGACAGAAGGAAAGACTCTACCATCGATTCAAATTCCAAATAGTGGAAATATTCACCGTCGATACAAATCCATCACAAACAAAAAAAAAAGAAAGAAGGAAATTACACTATTTAATGAAGAAAGCATTTGATAAAAGGGTAAAAAGGTAAACCGAAATTATGAGTTAGTTATCAGCAGTGGACAAATTGAATTTTACCACATGGCTGACATGGAATGAGGCTGAGGTGAATACAATATTTATTGAGGTTTTCACAAGTTAAATGGAATAGGTAGGGATTCAAGACCAATTTTCTTTAAAAATAATTCAGGTTGTCGCCATCAATGTCACCTTTTAGTTTCTCTTTTTCAGGCTTTGCCAAATAGCTTAATGGTGGAGAGTTGGCTCCTTCTCGCGTTGGATCGTGTTATGGTCCAATACAAGGTGGGCCTAGAAGTAGGGATGCCACCGGATACGATTATCCGTGGATATCCGCATCCGAATCCGCCTCCAATCCGGATACGGATAGTAGAGGTAATATCCGATCCGTATCCGATCCGATGGCACCCCTACCTAGAAGTGATGGACGGTCTGATTTGTAAAAGGGAGAAAGTCAATTTTTTTTTGAAATTTTCGAATCAAACCGTTTATCACTTCTAATGGACGGCCCCCTGCTCCGACGCGAGGAGTATTTTGCAACTTAACTAGCAAGAAGTTGTATAAATAAACTTATTATAAATTTGAAAGAAAATAGTGAAATCTAGAATGACTTACCTTATCGTCCGTGCATTTGACATGTCCAATGCATGCATGTTAAAAATATGAACCAGCATTGCTTGTATAAGTGTTTAGTAGCCACTTCATTTGTTTTTCTTTATTTTTTAAGCAGGTATGCAGTGAATCATCCTCACACAATGAAATTGATAGTATAAGTGTTATCTAATCCTAACCCTAAGCCCTATTAAGTCGTCACGTGAAGAACTGTTTTTTCCCTATCGTCCCCATTGAAGAAAATGAGTGCAAAAATTACTCCCTCTTGTATCGTACATTTCTAAAGACTTTCATGCAAACACTGCATATATGCTAAATGCACATGCCTGAAAAACCTCTTTTTGAGGCTGCTGGAGTTTTCTATGAAAAGAAAATATGTAAATGCTGTGTAGAAATTTTAATTTTTTTTTGAAATGTGAAATTGTGGTTCTATTTCTTCTGTGTATGTGAAACTAATAAATTTTCTTAAGATCGATCACTCAAGCCACATATTGAAAAACCAAAGCAAATTTAATCACAAAATGAGTATGTGGGAGAGTGAGTGAAAACGGAAAAAGTTAATAAAGTTAAAGTTATAAATTTATGTAATTTTCAAAAAAAATTAGTGTAGATGTTTAAGTACTTAAAGGGGTACTAAATGGGGGTGAAAGATAGAATTTTCTGATTGGTATAGACTGAACAAAATTGGTTTCCACCTACCTCATTCTTAACTTAATTTAGAGTAAACAGCGTATGTTTTTGATGGAACTGACCCTGACTCATCCCAAACTATATATGGATCCTACTTGTGCATATAAACATATATTGAACCAAATTCTAATAAAACGTATTCAAAAAAAATTAGTAAATGTCTAAATCTAAAAACAACTTTCCTATTTTGCTATCTTCTTTTTTGTGTTTTTTTTGGATATAGACCCTGACTTGACCCGATCTGACTTAAACCCATGAACATCAAGTAGAGTACAATTGTACAAGTTCCTTGTCAATAAACTCATTACTAAAACCCGAAATGAATTAAGAACTTGACCTTGACCGAAACCTGAATCCAACTCGTTGGATAGGATTTGAGTCAAAAATTGGACCCAATGCATCTACGAGCCTGGCCACGGATATAATTCTATTTTTTTATGGATATAATTCTCTCTGAGTCTGGTTATGCTAATGGATATAATTCTCCCATCTCTATCTCAATACATATGTTGTAAGTGTGACTTAAATCTGAGACTCCCAACAACTCACTCTTATCGCCGCTTTTTCAATGAGTCATACCCCACTGATCATATATATAATTCTTAATATCGTTGAAGTATCAAATGAGCTATTCAAGGAGAGGAAACTCTTGCACTCAACCACAAAACAGCTACCATAGACCCATTTTTGATTCACAGCCTCTTAACCTGCAATTCAAAGCAAGTTGATTACTGTTTTGGTTCTTGTAGCCAACTCAACTAAAGTAAATGCCAACCACATAAAAACAACCATTTTTCAAATAACAACAACAACAACAACAACAACGAGTACACTGCGAAGTGAACACAGTTGCTGGACCCATCAAGATTGAGTTGGCTACAAGAACCTACACTATCGTAATAGCATTATCTCACAAACGCTACTATGTAAACTATAATTGGAAATCCTAACATGGCATCATCGACGCGAGCCTGGTATAGAAAAAGCTATTTTAAAAGTATAACAATAATTAAAAAAAATGTACCTGTGCAATTCGACCTACGTATATAGAACAACCACCACCTTTATTTTCTCCGATTTTTCATTACCACCTCTTATTACCTTTCTTTCCAAAATATTTATAAAAAGTCAAACAATGATTGAGAGGTATAGGGAGAGATCCTCAGCTTTTTTCTTGTCTCTCCCATTGGCATACATTTTATATTATAAATTCTGACAGAGATATCAAGTTAGTAATTAAATAAAGGCAGCAACGACTTGCATGCATCGAAAACGATGGTTCGATGCAGTAATGCAGTCGTTTGCGCCACCAATTTTCTCGCCCTTCTTCTTGCTGTTCCTATTATTTGTGGTGGTCTTTGGATGAAGAATGGGACCAGCACGAATGAATGCCAACGTGGTCTTCCATGGGCAGTTATATCTTTAGGTGTCTGTCTATTGGTTCTATCTCTTCTCGGTATATTCGGAGCTTGTTGTCGCTTCAACTTCTTCCTTTGTATCTATCTTTTCTTATTGTTTTGTTGATCATCTTCACCATTCTCTCTATGACGGTCTCGTTCATTGTCTCGAGTAAAAGTGTGGGGAATGCCATAACAGAGTATAAACTTGAAAATTCCCCGAGTTTTCTTCAGAAAATGGTGATCAAAGATTGGAGCACAACAGAGAAGTGTTTGAAAGAAGCAAAGTTATGTGGCAGTAAAATGACAAAGGTACTTGAAAAAAATGAGAAGATAAGTTTCGACGATCATATTCAGGTATTTTTCATTTTTATATTTTTTTTTCCTCTTCTAGTTGTCAATGAATTGACTTTAAAATGTTGTTATATATTTATACAGTTTTGGTTTGATGATCATGTAGTTTCATTTTTATTTGTTTATGTGTCATATATTGGTGGTTTTAGGTGTGTTTTGGATAATGTGTGCGAAAAATTAGTCATACATATTGTTTCAGTGTATCTATCACTTAATTTTATATATTATACTTGATATATTTAATTAATCGTAATCTATATCCAATGTTGCTTTGTCTTTTATTTTGTGTGCTGATTTATTATTAGAATTTTCCTATTACCATCGAATTTACTCTTTCTTGATTCATACATATCACAGATTATTTTGTTTTGAAATATTGTTATGACCCAGGAAAGGAAAACAATAACCAAAAAAACTTGCTTTGAAAATATTTCTCAAGTTGACACATTCAGATACAGAGGATATCCTAGGATTTTAAATAAGTTGTTTTAGTTATATTTCAGCTAATTTGTTTTAGTTATATTTCTTCATGAAATATAAATTAGAAAAAAAACAGACACTCAAACACATTGAGTGACAAGACTTCCACCCAGTTAATGTAACAACAGTCAAACACCCGCAAACCCCACCCCACACACCGAAAGAAAAAAGAAAAAAAATAGAAGGAAAAAGTTAATTTTTTCATGCAGTCTTGTATAAATATGATAGAATTGAAAAAGTTGCGGTCACAAGCTTTAATCTAATATTTCAGATTTTGGTATATTATTTTGAAAGTGAATAAGTAATTGCTAGATTTAATTGGTTTGTCTATAAAAGTAACTATTTTTTTGGAGGAAAACTCGTAAGATTACATCATAGGAAAGAAGCTTCTAGCGAGGGGGAATGAAACACCTAGTATACATCATGTACCACTAAGCCTTGATACGTGGTTAGTGAAGTGAACCTCCTCAAACACGAGTCAAGCCGTACACTGCGAAGTCGAATCATTGTGCAAAATATGCTTCTTAGTACACCTTGTAAATTTTATTCAGAAAATCCTCCTGCTATTTCGAAAGGGAGATTCGAATCCACAATCTACCACAAGAGAAGAAAGTGTATTGCCACTTAAGCAATGCTCAACTGGCTACAAAAATAACTAGTTAAACATAGAACAGTAATTAATATTTTAACTTTGTTTGGTTATTTTTTTTCAAGGACGTCAATTATTGATTAAAAATTAAGCCTTTCCTTTTTTTTTCTTTTGACATAGTTAGTCATAAGTCTTTTTCATTGATATTGAAGTTCTTATCTATGTACTCAAGATTAAACAAAGTAAAATATAAATCAATTATGATATAATTAAAAATAATAAGGGAGTTAATTAGCCCATTTGTTGCCTCATCAATTTACCACAATGAAAAACATAAAAGTAGAAAACTAGAAATAAAAACTGTATATTGCTAACATTTTTTATACTGTAGTTTTCAAAGGGTGAAAAATTCTCAAAAATTATTTTTTTGCCTCCAAATGTTTATATGATTGAAGCCATTTTTTGTATTTTTGTATGTTCTAATTGTCTCTATGTCCAAGTTGTTGTGACTTTCTATCTGAAAATGTTTGTTGTGTGCGTAGAGAGAGAGAGAGAGAGAGAGAGAGAGAGAGAGAGAGAGAGAGAGAGAGAGAGTTCAATTTTGCTATTTTATCTTAGTTGAACGCTTACATGTTGTTGCGCGCAAGACAACAACCAGCGAGGAACCCAATAGATGCAACAGAGAAGTACCCAAGAATAACAAGAATAAGAAACAAGAGAAAGCAAACACAATATTTAACAAGGTTTGATAATTTATCTATATCCTCGGGGCAAGGGAGAGAGAGATTTTATTGATTCAACAACCAATACAATTTTTATCTTGCATACAATTCAAGAGGGCTCTGCCCCTTTATTTATAGCCAAAGAGACCTATGAATATAGGAAATCCCAATTGGATTCGTCTCTAATTCAGAAATAAAGTCCGAATCCAGAAAGGATAGACAGATCTACGCCAAGATACGCCTATCGGTCGACCGCGCGGTCGATCGACCCAAGCACCCGGTCGACCGGGCGGTCGACCGTATTCAACCGAGAGTCTCATCATTTCAGTCGGTCGACCGGGCGGTCGACCGTTCTCCTGCAACGGTCGACTGAGTGGTCGACCGAGCTATCATGTGCACTATCATGTGCACATTTGTGCACACCGGTTAACTGGGCGATCTACCGGCCCCTGCTTTGTGCACACCGGTCGACTGCCCTGCTGCTGGTCTGATATAAACTCCCTCTCCGTTCTCGCGCCATTTTCGCTCCTTTTGGCTTCCGATCTCCATGCAATTCTTCTCTCTCCATACAATTCTCTACCTCGGTGAAGATTTCTCACATCTGAGCCGATCTCATTATAATACCTTTCGACTCGAAAGTGGCTGCACCAATGTGGCTTCCTACGTTCCTTGCCCAAGGGATCAAGCCATCCATAGTTCATCCAAACGAGCTCCAATGAGCACAAGCAACTGGAAGGATATAGAGCAACTCTTTACAATATGTAAACTTTACTCCTGACACCACCTTAGTAAGCATGTCTGCAGGGTTCTCCTTTGTATGAATTTTTAGTAACACGATATCACCTTCATCAAGAATCTCTCGAACAAAGTGGAACTTGATGTCTATGTGCTTCGTCCTTGCATGATACACCTGGTTCTTCGCCAAATAGATAGCACTCATACTATGACAATTGATCTTTAACAGATCCTGTTCAATCCCCAAGTCATCGAGCAACCCTTGAAGCTATACTGCCTCCTTCATAGCCTCTGTCATGGCCATGTACTCGGCCTCTGTAGTAGACAATACAACGGTAGACTGTAGAATAGAGCGCCAACTCACAGTGCTTGAGACAGTGTAAACACGTACCCCGTTGTAGACCGACGTTTGTCAAGGTTGTTGGTCCCGAGATGATGCCAAGTGTGAATCTAATATACACGTCAACACTCACATAAGAATATTAGTGTTAAAGAAATAAACGTACTTGCAATAAGGAAAATAAATCACAGAAAATTTAAGCAAATGCAAACACGAGTGATTTATCCTGGTTCGGTCCTCGTGACCTACATCCAGTCCCCAAACCACCCGCTTGAGATTTTCCTTTATCCTTTGACTTTGTACACCCAAAATCAACACCTTGTATCCCACTTGACAAATTCCCTTTGCCAAATGTATACAACTCTTCTTACAACCAAGAAGACCACAACACCTTGTACAACTTCTCTTCTACACCAAAAAGACTCTCTTATATAATGCTTCTTTTGAGTGATTACAAACTTTTCTATAAGCCTTGATTCAGTATGTGATCATGGATAAGGGCTATTATAGGTTGACTTTCAGAAATCTTCACTTTGGAGTAGGAAGTTGGTGAAGAAACAGAAAGTGGGAACAGTTTTCAGAGAACCAGAATTTTTGCAAGATTTTTGGTCAGAAAACTATAGATTTGTATTGTATATTAACCCTAAGATAACAACCCTATTTATAGCTGAAATATATGGTTAGTTAGGGTAGTTATTAGGACCATTTTGAATATTCAAACGTTGGATAACGTTGAAGAAAATACCAGAAAACAGAAACTGTCCAACAGTCAGAAACTGCCATTAGTCGACTTGACATATGGGGTTAGTCAATTAGGGTAGGCAAATTTTACTGGGTTAGTCGACTAATCCTGGGTATAAGTTGACTATATAATACTGAAACAGATATGCAAGTTTCTGAAAACTACAATTAGTCGACCAGTAGGAATTATAAGTCGACTATAACATGTATTAGTCTACTAGTCTTTTTTATAAGTCGACTAATAACCCTATAAGTCTGCTAATAGGAAGAGTCAAGTCTGCTAATAGCAAGGGTCAAGTCTACTAATAGGAAGGGTCAAGTCTATTAATAGGTGGTCAAGTCTACTAATAGGAAGGGTCAAGTCTACTAATAGACTAATGATGTATATGTGTATTCAAGGCTTTTAACATACTATCAACAATTACAATACACATCACTATCAACTCTCTTTGGGAAGTCTTGAGCATGTAAAACTCTTGAATAGGCTTTGAGATAGAGCTCCAAATGATATGTCTTCACAAATGTATCATCAAAAGCAAGTTCCAACATTCTCCCCCTTTTTGATGATGACACTTTGTGTGCACAAATGCCCCCCTGCAGAAAATAAGTTATATGTTCTCCTCCTGCAGAAAAGGGTTATAACAGATATAGAAAAACTTGTGTTCGCCCCCTGCAACAAATATATCATAAGAAGTATATATATGATAAATATTTGAAGTATTGTTCTCATCAAACTTCTTATATGGTACTTGAAAGATAAATATTAGATGGTACCAATCATAAGAGTAAATCATTAACCTTTAGGAGACCAAACCTAATTTGAATTTGGTTTCATCTGTTAGTATACACATAATTGCATGAATTATATATATCATGTATGTATGATGCAATATAAGTATTTTTATCAACAATGCTTAAGTTTTTAGGAATCCATATGAACTTGTTCTTGATTCTTTTTGAAATAATATCAGTATTTTTTTTATAAAAGAATTATATGGATTACTAACATATGTAGATTTTAAAAAAATTCAAGATCATAATGATTATGTGACATCTTTTGATATGATAACAAATCATTTAACTTTTCTTTCCTTGATTAAATTTAGTCACATTTTTCAAAATCTCTTCATATTTTATTTTGAAAACTGACATGTCTTTATGTAACACAGAAATTCTTTCATTTAAAGACATAGTTTCCTTTTTAAGCAAAGTATTTTCTTTTATAAAATTCTCATTATCCTTTTTCAATGATGATATCAGTTTTTTAAAATCATCTTTTTGAGAATTTATAGAAGAAACTTGAGAGACATAACATGAATTTTCTTTGAAAAGTTTTTCATTTGCCTTTAATAAAACTTTATTCTTCATTTTTTCATTCTTTAGATCATTGAATAATTCATGAAATACATCTAAAAGTTCAGTATATTGTACCTCATCTTCTTCTAGCGCCATGTAATAGATGTTGGCATGTTCAGTGGCTTCTTCTTCGTCAGAGGAAGAGGAATCACTGTTCTCCCATAATGCTTGGTAATCTTTCTTCTTTCTGAACTTTTTACTCTTGAATTTACCTTTGTTTTTGATCAATGGGCAATCCTTCTTCATATGACCTGTTTTATTACAATTAAAACATCTAAACTTACCTTACTTTAAGAATCTTCTGAATTTTCTTGAAAGCATTGCCATCTCCTCTTCATTGTCATCTGAATTATCCATGTCGGAGGATGCATGGAAGGTAAGTTCTTTCTTCTTTGAGAGAGATTGTGGTTCATCCTTCTTTCTGTCTTCGAGTTGCACTTCATATGCCATTAGATTACCAATAAGGTTTTCTAACGACATTATTGAGAGATCATTCGCTTCCTCGATTGCAGTTGTCTTCTTCTCCCATCTAATGTGAGTGCACGAAGGATCTTGCGAACTTTTTCTACTTGGGTGTATTCCTTTCCAAGGGATGCTAAGGAATTGGTTATGTCGGTGAATCTTATAACCATTTCTAAGATGGTTTCATTCTCTTTCATTTTGAATAGTTCAAACTTGTGGATAAGAACATAAATTTTAGATTCCTTAACCTTATTTGTGCCTTTATGTGTTACCTGAAGAGTGCCATATTTGATTTGCAGAAGTGGCTGTTGACACACGGTTGAAATCTTCTTTGGTTAAGGCACAGAATAAAGCATTCATCGCTTTGGCGTCAATATTCGCATTCTTCTTTTGATCATCACTCTAAGCGTTGTAGTTGGTTGTCGGTTTGGTGTATGGTGCTTCTACAATGTTCCAAAGTTCATAGTTGAGTGACTGCAAGTAGATCTTCATTCTACACTTCCAATAGTTGTAGTTGGATTCGTCAAATAGCGGTGGACGTTGTGTAGAATGTCCTTCTCTGAATTGTGACGAAGGGAACTCCGTTGCCATCCTTGTAGATTGTTGACTAGGTATGCAGGGCTCGGATACCAAATGTAGTTCCTGCTCTGATAACAATTGTTGGTCCCGAGATGATGCCAAGTGTGGATCTAATATACACGTCAACACTCGCACAAGAATATTAGTGTTAAAGAATTAAACGTATTTGCAATAAGGAAAATAAATCACAAAAATTTAAGCAAATGCAAATACGAGTGATTTATCCTAATTCGGTCCTCGTGACCTACATCCAGTCCCCAAGCCACCCGCTTGAGATTTTTCTTTATGCTTTGACTTTGTACACCCAAAATTAACACCTTATATCCCACTTGACAAATCCCCTTTGCCAAATGTATACAACTTTTCTTACAACCAAGAAGACCACAACACCTTGTACAACTTCTCTTCTACACCAAGAAGACGCTCTTGTACAATGCTTCCTTTGAGTAATTACAAACTTTCCTATAAGCCTTGATTCAGTATGTGATCGTGGACGAGGGCTATTATAGGTTGACTTTCAGAAATCTTCACTTTGGAGTAGGAATTTAGTGAAGAAAACAGAAAGTGGGAACAGTTTTCAGAGAACCAGAATTTTTGCAAGATTTTTGGTCAGAAAATTATAGATTTGAATTGGTATATTAACCCTAAGATAACAACCCTATTTATAGCTGAACTCTATGGTTAGTTAGGGTAGTTATTAGGACCATTTTGAATATTCAAACGTTGGATAACATTGAAGAAAATACCAGAAAACAGAAACTGTCCAACGGTCAGAAACTGCCATTAGTCGACTTGACATATCGGGTTAGTCGACTAGGGTAGGCAAATTTCACTGGGTTAGTCGACTAATCCTGGGTATAAGTTGACTATATAATACTGAAACAGACATGCAAGTTTCTGAAAATTACAATTAGTCGACCAGCAGGAATTATAAGTCGACTATAACATGTATTAGTCGACTAGTCTTTTTTTATAAGTCGACTAATAACCCTATTAGTCTGCTAATAGGAAGGGTCAAGTCTGCTAATAGTAAGGGTCAAGTCTACTAATAAGAAGGGTCAAATCTACTAATAGGTGGTCAAGTCTACTAATAGGAAGGGTCAAGTCTACTAATAGACTAATGATGTATATGTGTATTCAAGGCTTTTAACATACTATCAACAATTACAATACACATCATTATCAACTCTCTTTGGGAAGTCTTGAGCATGTAGAACTCTTGAATAGGCTTTGAGATAGAGCTCCAAATGATATGTCTTCACAAATGTATCATCAAAAGCAAGTTCCAACAAAGGTTTCCTACATAATCAGAGTTAACATATCCGATATACTCCTGCTTACCTGTGGAATCCTTCTTGAATACCAACCCAACATCTATGGCACTTTTAATGTACCGTAAAACCTACTTTACTGTCTCTCAATGACCCTTTTCAGGATCATGCATGTATCTGCTAATCATTGAGATAACTTGTGACAAGTGTGGTCTTGTACACACCATTGCATACATCAAGTTACCAACTGCGCTGGCATATAACACACGAGTCATGTACTCACGTTTTTCAACAGTAGTTGAAGACATAGTGGCTTTTATCTTGAAATGAGGAGCTAGTTGTGTACTTACAGATTTCGTATCACCATCAATGTTGAACCTCTGAAGTACCTTTTGCGAAAACCCCTTTTGTGTCAAGCTCATCTTGCCACTCCTTTGGTCTCGCTCAATCTCCATGGTTAGCACCTTCTTTGTTTCACCAAAAATCCTTCATCTCGAATTCAGAAGACAAGTCTTTCTTCAATTTATCAATTGCAGATCTGCTTTTAGAAGCAATAAGCATATCATCTACATATAACAGTAGATAGATGTACTCTCTTCCAGATAGTTTGTTGTAATACACACACGAGTCATAATGCCTGCATGTGTACCTTTTTCCTCTGATGAAGCTATCAAAACACTTATACTACTGTCTAGGAGATTGTTTTAATCCATACAGTGATTTCTGCAGCTTGCATACCATATTCTCTTTGCCTGCAGTTTTGAACCCCTACGGCTGAGTCATATAGATCTCCTCATAAAGATCGCCATGGAGAAAGGCGGTCTTCACATCGAGCTGGTCAAGGTCTAACTCATATTGTGCTACCAGCGCCAGCAAAATTTGAATTGATGAGTGCTTTACAATAGGGGAGAATACCTCGTTGTAATTAATGCCTTCTCATTGTGTGTAGCCTTTTCGCCATCAACCTGGCTTTGTAGCGTACAATATCTTCCTTGAGAGATCCTTGTTTCTTTGCATGTACCAACTTACAACCAATTGCCTTCTTTCCTTTAGGCTACTCTGTCAGTTCCCAAGTGTCGTTCTTGTGTAGAGAACTCATCTATTCTTCCACAGCATCCTTCCACATCTTCGATTTTGAACTGATTTCAGCTTCTCTATATGTAGACGGGATTACCTCTTCGACGATTGGGAGAGCATAGGCAATAATCATATTTGTAGCGAGCCAACTTGGCTTGCGTGGATTTCTTCTGGGTCTTTCAACTGCAATATATTCATGGACATTACCGATAACGTGTCCTTGATCCTCATCGTTATCAGCATCCTGCTCAGCTACTTGATCACTACCCTGTGTCACCTTGGGTATGATCTCCAAAAATACTGACCTTTCTAGAGATGGTGAAGTAGCATCACTCTCCACTTGCTGCGATACCTCTTTGGTCCTTTCAATCTCTACCTGCTGAGAGATTGTAGACTTCAACATTGAAGCCTTATTGAATGTGACATCTCTACTGAGAATAGATTTCCTATCGTTAGGATCCCAGATCTTGTAGCCTTTTATTTCTCTGTTGAATCCTACGAACACTCCTTTCTTCACTCTTGGGTCTAATTTGTCTTCTTTAACATGGTAGTAGGCCGGACAACCAATACCCTTAATGAATCATAGTCCTGAACAGCTTTCCCAGACCAAATCTCTAAAGGAGTTTTACCTCCTATTGCAGACGAAGGCAACCTGTTGACGAGATAGTAACTATATGCCAAAGCCTCAGCCCAAAAGTTTTTTTTGGTAATCTAACATTGGATAACATATAATTGACCTTCTCTAGCAAAGTCCTGTTCATCCTTTCTGCTATCCCATTTTGTTGAGGTGTTTCTCTTACTGTGAATTGCTTGTCTATGCCCTCATCATGACATAGCTTTAAGAAAGGATCAAACTTATACTCATCTCTGTTATCTGACCGGAGGACCTTGATCTTCCTTCCCGTGTTTTTCTCCAAATTCTTCTTTCACTCCACAAATAACTATAAGACTTCCCCTTTGTGCTTCATGGTATATACCCAACATTGCCTAGAATAATCATCAATGAAAGTTATAAAGTAATTATTACCTCCAATAGATACAGTCTTGGTAGGTCCCAAAACGTCAGTGTGAACATAATCCGAAATTCTCTCAGTGCAGCAAGTCGCTGTGCCAAATTTCACTTTGGTCTTCTTTTCAATGATACAATATTCACAGAAATCCAATTTGCAGGTTCTAGCATCTTTCAATAGTCCTTGCTTTGCAAGAGCTTGCAAAGATTTTTCACCTGTGTGTCCAAGCCTCATATGCCATAGCCTGGTTGAGTCATTATCTGAATCAGTAGATGTCGCAACCTATCCTGTAACAGTACTGTCTTTCAAGTAGTAGAGATTATTCCCGCGAATACTCTTCAGAATCATCATTAAGCCTTTGGTCATCTTGAGAATTCCATCTTTTATTGATACCTCAAGACCTAATGTTTTCAAAGCACCAATAGAGATAAGATTTCTCTTAAGTTGAGGTACATACCTCACTTCCTTCAATTCTCATATCATGCCATCGAATATCTTAATCGGATTGTTCCTATACCTTTCATGTTACATGGGCGATCATCATCCATGATTACTGAACATCCGTCTAGCGTCTCGAAGCTAGAAAATCAATCCCTGTTCGGGCATGCATGGTAGGTAGCTCAAGTATCTAATATCCACTCAGCATCTCTTGAGTAATCAACGATAGGAGTAGTAACAGAGAAAGAGAATACTGATGAGTCTGAGTCTGATCCACCTACTGAAGTATTGGCGTGAGTACTAACCACCCGTGCGAGATTTGTCTCAGTCTTTGACTCTTTTTTACCTTTGACCTTTAGACAATCAACTTTTTAGTGTCCTAGTTTTTTGCAGAAGACGCACTGGTTCTTCTTCAGATCTCTGAAACCTATCCTGGACTTCGATCTCCCACGATCACCTTTGCCCTTCCTATATGAACCTCTGCCTCTTACCGCCAATTCCTCTGCTTATGTACTCTGATGAGAAGATAATCTATCTTGCCTCCTTACTTCATAGTTTACAAGAGCAGCCGTCTCTTCATTAAAGCTAAGTTTTTGTCTACCATTGATCAAAATAAGAGTAAAGGTCTCATACTCTTCGTCCGGAGGAGAATTCAAAGAATCACTGCCTTATCCTCTTCATCAATCTTGATATCCACATTAACTAGATTTGTAAGAAACTTGGTATAGTTATTCATGTGTTCATCAATGTAGAGTCTATTTTTCATCTGGAAGCGATAAAGACTCCTCTTCAATTGTAGTCGCGACTCAATGCTCTTCGTCAGATATTTCTTTTCAGAATCTCCCACAACTGCCTAGCAGATATTTCATGTAACACATGGTATTTGATGTCTTGTGTTAAACAAGACCTGATCAAACCATACGCTGTTTGGTTCATCTTATCCCAATCTTCCTCAGAAGTAAAATCACGCCTTTTCTCCAACCATAAAGTGTCTTCGAGGTTTGATGCCGTTAGTGCGTCCATCACCTCACACCTCTACATGTCGAAGTTGTTCTTATCATCGAATTTCACCACATCAATTTTCAAAGGATGTGGGTTCATGAATTTCACCATAGATGTACTATCTCCGGCCATCTTCTCAACGGTTTCCTCAAAGCAATGTGAAAGCAAATGGGGTTAATTAAATAAACTAGATAAAGATAGAATCTTTACCCTAAAGTGAACCCTAGAAAAGTTCCTGAAACGATCTACTCCACCGAATCTGATTCCTTGAGCAATGCAAACGCTATTTTAAGATCGACACACGATCCCATAAACAGTCCCAACGCTGCTCCGAGATTGATGCACGATCTCCGCCAAATAGCAACTAATACTCTTAGAATCAACACACGATTCTACTACAAACCTGAGATGCTCTGATACCACTTGTTGCGCGCGATGCAACAACCAGCGTGGAACTCAATAGATGCAACAAAGAAGTACCCAAGAATAACAAGAGCAAGAAACAAGTGAGCAAGTAAACACAATATTTAACGAGGTTCAGCCATTTGCCTACGTCCTCGGGTCAAGAGAGAGATTTTATTAATTTAACAACCAATATAATTTGTACCTTGCATACAATTCAAGAGGGCTCTGCCCCTTTATTTATAGTCAAAGAGACCTAGGAACATAGGAAACCTCAATTGGATTCGTCTCCAATTCAGAAACAAAGTCCGAATACGGAAAGGAGAGACAGATTCGCGCCAAGATATGCCTGTCGGTCGACCACCCAAGCACCCGGTCGACCGGGCGGTCGATCGGGTTCAACCGAGAGTCTCATCATGTCAGTTGGTCGATCGGTCTCCTGCTACGGTCAACCGAGCGGTCGACCGAGCTATCCTGTGCACGTTTGTGCACACCGGTAGACCGGGCGGTCGACCAACCCCTGCTTTGTACACACCAGTCGACCAGGCGGTCGACCGGCCCTGCTGCTGGTATGATATAAACTCCGTCTCCATTCTAACGCCGTTCTCGCTCCTTTTGGCTTCTGATCTCCTACATACAATTCTTCTCTCTCTCTGCACATGCTGCATTGTAATCTCTTAATTAGGATATTTGTGTTCACCTCTAGCTAATTGCCACAGATATCTCCTTCTTTTTCTCTAGCTACGTTAGCAGCATAACTTGCACGATGACTCTCCTCTTAAAAGTATGAGTAATGCAAGTGCCAGAAAATCTGTGTAGTAAGGCTAAAGTGTTTTGGGTTGCAATTGATTTAGATGAAGTTGTAATGTTTCGTAGCCACTGAATAACAATTAAGGAGTCATCTTCCAGCCAGATCTTTCTATTATTGAACCAAGTTTGTGTATGGTTAGCCACTTCCCATGCCTAATGTTTACCTCCCAAGCATACTCGGCTATACATCCACCTTATGCCTAGTGTGGGCGCCCATACTTAATTTGTCGGAAACATTAGAAGTTTATATTGAATCATAGTATATTTTAATACAAATATACTTGAGTCTAATGGTTTGGTTGTGGTTTGGTTATGAAACTTGATTATGAAAGGTCTAAGTTTTCAAGTTTTAGTATTATCTTTTTTCCTCTTATTTTTTTTTATTCATAACTATTCTTTATTCATTAGCTAAATTTAAAAAATCTACTATAGATTTTGTTAAAGAAAAAAATTATCTCGCTATACTATCTTTAAGAAATTTATCTCACTATCTAGTTTTAAAAAATTTATCAAAGATTTTATAAAATTTAATTACATTTGCACTGTAAAAAATTCTCCGTTCACAACTGACCCCTAATCCTCCGCCCTTCTATTGTGATCTTAAAGAACCATCAAAATTGACCCTCATGTCTGGCAAGGGATCTAAACTATGCGTCTCACTACCAATGTGATATGTTATCCTCATTATAAACTTCAATACTTAGGCTTTGTATTTCATTAGCTAGTGGTCTTTGTTAGTTCTAACAGCCAATCAAAAGCGACCAGCCTGATTGACCAGGTTGGTGAAAATCAGGTGGGAAGTTTTTTGTTCGATAGAACATTCCTTAATTTAAGAACCAACTTTCAGTTTTCTTCCTAAATTAAACAACCAATTGGACTGATATTAATCAGTCTTTATGTAACGCCCCGATCCTGCGGGTACGGAGACGTTACTGCGACGTATATACGCATGTCAGAAATACTCTCGCGTATATACGTTAAGTATTAGTACATGCAAGAATCAGAGTACGGAAGCACGTGGTGCATTATACATTCCAACATATGAGTGCAATTACAAAGTTATCACAGGAAGTGACCCAATATTACAATAATATTATATCACCAATATGACGCAAATGCGAGAATACAAGGAGATGTACAAATATGAATAGTACAAAAAGAGGTTCAGAGTCATAACAGGAAAACTCTAGAGCCGAGCAGGAGGGCCTGAAAGGATAGGGCTCTGGATGGTCTGCTGGGGATCCACGCTTCAGCTGCGCCACTCTGATCAGCAACTGGGAGAATCCACACGCTCCAAGCTCCAAAACCTGAACATGAGGATCCAGAGGAGTCAGAACTCCCCGGCAAGTGATGATGCGAAAGCCAGATGGCATGCTGAGATAAGCACATGTGTATCGATAAATCCAAGTCATAAATATGCATTGAAAACCATGTCATGAGCACTAGCATGCAGGAGCAAGTAGAGAGACAATAATCAATATCAAGCCCGGAACATGTATGAAATAAGGTGATAAGAGCAGATAACGAGGCGATGAATAAAGTAGATAAGGCAACACCAGATATCTCCTAAACTAACATAAAACTGATAAAACTGAATAAAATCGATTATGAGCAAAATCAATCATACAGGCTTAGGTCACGGCTTCATGATACTAGTACATCGAAGGAATAATCCAAACAAGAAAATCCTCAGCTATATACCTCTATCCCATGTCACCATAATCCGAGCGCATACAACCTGAGTTACAAAACAGCACAACAAATTATATATTAGCATCTTATTATAATTGGGGCCGTCTAAATTGTAGGCTTCAGTATGCGTCCCATTCCACATACTTTCACTTACAACTTATAGATCAAGTTATTTGAAAACTGATGAAGTTCGACGAACCATGTTTAGGATGGGCCCCGTACATACCCGGGACAACGGTCCAGGAGTATCCGATGCTGAGCCGGAACGTACCGCTAGGTACCGGGACTTATTTACATCCGAACAGGAATAGAGTATTACAGATCCCATAGAAATAGGCCTAGGGCGTGTGTATACCCGACAGGAATAAACAGGAGTAAGGGTGCTAGCACACCCCACGGAATCCCTGGTGGCTGCCAAGTGATCCTCAAGTATGTGGCCACGCGTGACTCGATAAGACTACCATGAATATGATTACTCAGGACCCATCAGTTTTCCCCAAACCGGGTGCAAGTTGTCTTATAATAATTTATTATGTAATTATCAATTTACGGAAATAGCAGGAGCAGGACATGATCAGAAATTCAGGAGTACATGAGTATATATATAACAGGAGTACAAGTTATTATATATAATACAGGATAACAGGTACAGGATTCCCGTAAATGTGATAATCACAGGTCAAATATTAATATGACGGGAGGCAGGTGATAAGTCATGTCATAACAAGGAGCAAGTGTTAAGTAGTAGCAAGTCGGGTGTCAGGTGATGACACACCAGTTGTCAAGTGATATAGACAAGTGTCAGGTATTAGCATGTAGATGACATGTATCAAGTAATAGCATGTTAAGTGTTAACATATCAAGCATGTACTTGGTAAGTAATAGAGTAATAGCTGAGCATAATCAAGCAGAGCTGAGCAAGTTGGAGCGAAGCTAATGTACAACACTAAATGCTATCACGCTCGGCGTGGTTACCGCTCGCAGGGTACTTAGACACACGTGTCGCAGCAAGCGTATGAACACCATACTATCACTCACGGGAAAGCCATGCTCACGGGGTAACTACACTCGCACGGAGTGAGCAGTAAAGTGTTGACACTAGGTCTACCTACCATGCGTAGCATAGAGAGAGTCCAGAGGACTTTAAACCATAAAAGTTGTACTCAGAGGTTAGGCCCGAAGGTAAGGGTACCTGCAGAAGGTGTTAGTTCCAGATACAAATACATAAGACAATACAAGTTGACCCGACGAAGCGGGAAAGTCCAAAAGGAAAGCGAGAACACTCGCCTAGGTCTTCAGAAAACACAGTGAAATTTCAGATCTCCAGAATCTAGGAAACCAACAAGTAAACGCGTTCCAATAAAAAGGAGGAGAGAGACTGAAGACGCGGGAGTCACAGACGCGGGAGTCGCGTCGCGTAGATTTTCACAAACGTGGGGTTCGAGACCTACATTTAAACCAGGACACGAGAAGAATGCAGACGCGGGTATGAGCTCCGTGTTACGTTGACACAAGAACGCCAGGATCGCGTTAAGGAATTTCTTGGACGCGGGGTGAGCTCCGCATCTAGCAATTGAACTCAAGAGAGAGACAAAGAGATAAGAGATTAAGAGAGACAATAGAAAGAGAAGGGGGGAGAGAGACACAAGGAAGAAGGGGAGAGAGAGACGCAGGGAATTAGGGAAAGAAAGGGAGAAACAAGGAAAAAAAAGAAGAAAGAAAGAAAGAAAGAAGGGAAGAAAGAAAAGAAAGAAAAGAAAGAAGAAGGGAAGGGGGAAAGGAAGGCGGGCCATGGCTGGCGGTCGCCGGCAGCGGTCGGAGTTGGCCGGAGATCGGCCAAAGCCCCAAAAACCCAAGCTAAGGTGGGGCAAGTATAGTTCAAAAAGAAAAATTAGAGTTTTGAAAAGGGGTTTCGGAGAACGAAGTTATAGCTCGTTAGAAAGAGTTCCCCGAGGAGAAGAAGATGGCGTGGTTGTTAGTGGCCAAGGTGGTGTAGGTGGTAGTGGAGATAGTGGTGAAGTTGGTGGTGAGAATGGATTGTTTTGGTGGGAAAGAAGGAAGAAGATGGTGGTGTGGGTGGAGGTGGTGTTGTTAGAATAGAGGAGAAGATGGAGGATAGAATGGTGGAGGAGTTGGTGGAGACGGTGGTGGGATGAAGGGGAGAGTGGCCGGCCAAGAAGGTGGGTCGGCCTTGGCTGGGCTGCTGTTTCGTTTGCTGTTGTTGGCTGAAAATGAAGAAGGAAGAAATGAAAATATGAAAGAGAGAGAAAAAGGGAAGGTATATATATAAGGAGTGTTTTGATTATTACAACTTTGCCATCCCCATAAAATGAGAGTTGCGTCTCTTTAAAAAAAGAGAGCCGCGTCCTCATTCAACTCGACTCGCGTCTAGCAATTGCCCAGATGTGAGGATGAAACCTGCGTCTAGAGAAAATGCGAGATCGCGTTTAAAAGAAAGGACAAAAGTCATGATGACATGATCAGAGTTGATCTGAAGTGCATTAAATGCAGATAGAAATGGAATCTCTGCATTAAAGATCAGAACCACGTCTGGTGAGACTCGCGTCTGAGAAAGGAGAGAGAAAATGAGAAGAATATAAATATAATGTTTGGATAAATTCTGGTATCTGGGGAAAACACCGAAAACTGCGGAAAAGCCCGAAAAATGAAGTAACTCAAAAAGGCTTTTAAAAATTTTTAAAAATAATAAATATCATTTTAAGATATTTGGTGAAATTAGATTTCTGAAATTCAATCCCGTTCTTAAAATAAAAATCCTGAAGTCAACCGTCGTTACTGGTCTACACGGGTCGGCCGGATTTTGATAAATTCTGAAAAATCTCTAAAAATGTATTAAAGAAGAAAATATAATTCTAAGAAGTAAGGTGAAAACAGAATTCAGAAATTCAATTCCGATTGTAAATTAAAATTCTTAGAATCAACCAGCGATACTAGCCGACACCAACTCCAGTGGAATTTCGATAAATTTAGAAAATTCTCAGAAAAAGTATTTAGATTGAAAATGTGATTTAAGAATTTATGAGAAAGCCGTTTTTAGAATTTTAACTCCATTTATAAATTAAAAATCCGAGAATCGAGCAGCGGCATTGGTCGACCCCGGTTTTGAAGATTTTCAATTTAATTCAGAAAAATTTCAGAAAATTACAGAAAATCTAAAATATTGAAAAATGATGTTTGAAACTGAAATCGGTCAAATCAGAACAGCAAAAAGACCAAATCGAGCAATACTCTAAGATCAGGTTCCCGGTTCAGACTAGGGCTCACTCCGAGTTCACGACTCCAGATCCAATGCAAAATGATCATATAAATAATTCATAATACAAAATAAATATTAGAAGCAAATCGAAAAATACGAATGCAACTAAGTACGTATTCCGGGAGCGGGGTGTTACACTTTATAGCAGCAATATATCAGCATAATATTTCTAAATATAAATATTTCAGCATAATCTCTGCAATAAGAATTTTAGTTCAAAATATAAAATATATGGAGTAAGGTACGCGTAAAGCGAATCATTTTGAGACAATATCTCCCACTAACTGTGACTACGGGATAATGGACGCTGGTCTCTCAAGGTACAACACTCATTTACGATATTTGCAAAGCATAATGCAAGCTAAACAAAAAATCAACCCGACCTTTCACTGGATTTGAAGAGAAATAAACTCGGGACAAGACAAAGTTAAAACAAAAAAAAAATCTTTGTCTTAAAATATTTAGTGAAAATATTCAAAGTAGGAGAAATGGAAGAATTCTTCAAGTGAATAAAGCTTTTCTCATTTTTCAGTGTGTGAAATAAGAAGAAAGGCCTCACTATCTATAGGAAAGGAATCAGAGCGGTTTATAGAGTGGTTACAAGGTTCAGATAACACCACTGCAAACCTTCAACGATTACAACGAACCGTAAGAACAGTTCAGACAGAACTGTTAGAATGGTTCAAATTGATCTGTTCTCCAATAGTTCAAAACCATTCAGCGGTTATGAGTTTCAGGTTGGGCAACCGCAACCCGCCGCCCGCTTCAAAGTATGAACCGGGCAGGCTGGTAGGCTTGCACTCAGCCTGGCCCAGTCTAAAAAGGCTGGGATACGTGCAACTTGTGTCCATTCGCAAGCGGGCATGACGTCGGGCTGGGACAGGACAGGGCGGCGTCGACGGAGGAGCGCGCGTGTGGGCAAGGGTTCCTCCCCAAACACGCACGAAAACTCCAAGTACCCTAAGGGCACACCCTTAGGTCACAACTTTTCATATTTAAACCACTCAACTTTCTTTATCACTTTTAATGTAGGACTAAAGAGTTTACACTCTTTTTTTTATCTCATTTAGTCATTGTATTAGGCCAATTTCTGACTTAAATATCTCATTCATTCGTAAACAAAATTGAACATGTGAATATATCACTTTCGTTCCCAATGGAAGGAGAACACATTCCAACCATCTCCCTTGCATTCTGAGCAACAGTTCATGCCTACATTTCAACTCAAGTTTTCCCAAATTCAGTTGGTTAATTCAAGTTTCCAACAGTCTTTGCACATTTGTGCTTTTGGGGTAAACATAGCTTCCTTAAATGTTTGAGGCTTGTTTTCAAGCACATATGTTATGAAGTCTGGACCAAAGAATTTAGAGATTTTCAATCTCTTGCTCCTTATTTCAACTTTTGCATCAACTGTCAGTTCATTGGGTTATTCATCTATGAATGCTATTTCATGCGTTCTTTTCCCAGAAGTCTTGATTTTTTCCGTTTGTGCAGAAAGACGTCTTAAAAAAACACATCATCTCTTTATTTGATAATCATGTTTACATGAATATCTAATAATTCAGATTTGTGTACCAGAAAACTGTAGGCACTGCTATTCAAGAATGGCCGATGAAAATGCAATCTACCATTTTAGATCCTAACTTTGTCTTCTGAAGTAGTGGTGCTGGTACCTTTGTAAGGCATCCCTACATTTTAGGTAACGGTAGGAAAGAGATCTTTTATGCCACAAATCTGAAATACACCTAGAGGGGGGTGAATAGGTGTAATTGCTAATCTAATGATCTTTTTAAAACTTAATTGAATGAGTGATGCAACGATCTCTCAAAACACGACTAAGAGCCGAATACCCCGTGAGAGGTTCTGAACTCCTTCCTCCCAATTCCCCTTAAAATGGGTTAGAGGTGCGCAATGCAACCGTGTTGTATGAGATTTGATCGATCAAGAGATGAATAAAATGCTATGATGGAATACACACAATAAGTATAACAAGTAAAGTAAACAAGAGAGGATTGCACAAGTAAAGGGTTAGTTCTCAAGCAAATAGTTGAAGACAATATAAAACAAGAAAAATGTAAAGCAAGAATAACGCAAGGCAATCGCAAACACAAATGATTTGTTTCGAGGTTCGAGCCACCGCTCTAGTCCCCGCCTTCACCTCCGTGAAAGGTTTCCACTATCCACCGAGGATGCCGTACAAGTTTGGTCTACCGAAGACCCCAAGCCCTTAGCTTCACAACTTACAAAGAACTCCACCTAGGAGTTGTCTCCACAAGAACAAGAATCACAAGAACAAGAGTGATCACAACTAGATCACTAAACTCTTTCTCAAACACTTTTACAATTCTCACTCTTCTTACAACTTCACTATAGTATGAGTAATGGATTTTTGGCTCTATGAAGTGTGGTGAGAAAACTTCAGTTGTAGAGTGATATTGGCAATCAAACACAACTGAAAAACAAACTTTAAAAGAGTTGGAAATGAAAGCTTTGAAACAATTTTTCTCTTTCTCTTGAAAACAATGAAAACCAAGGATTTTTCTAAGTAAATAACAAAGACCTATTCCCCTCTATTTATAGGGAGAGAATAGGTTAAAACTCTTTTCTTTTCACCTAATTTGACCTGCAAAAGGCCTCCAACAACTCTCTAAAACTCTGTTAAAGAAGAAGAAGAAAACAGTTTTTCAGATTTGCCCAAAGAGGAAAGAGCCGTTGGGCTCTTGCAGGCGTAACGGTCGACCGGCCGGTCGACCGTTTGCCTACTTGGCAAAGAGCCGTTGGCGCTCCGGTCGACCGTCCGGTCGACCGACCTCTTTGAGGAAACACAGTTTCCTTATACCGGTCGACCGGGCGGTCGACCAAAACAAACCGAGAGTGGCCTGCTTACAGTCGGTCGACCGGGCCAGTCGACCGACAGACGTGCACAAACGTGCACGTCCTGACACAGGCGCCGGTCGACCGGGCGGTCGGCCGTCAACCTGAAATAAGGAAAAAACAGGCTGATTTTGAGTTGGAAAATTTTTGAAAAAATATTTTAAGATACTTATAACTAAGTATTATGCAAAAATAGTCTATACACATGTTTTAAACAAGATACTCAATTTGTAATAAGTTTGAATACATGTATATATAAACTTAGGCATAAAACTTAGAAACAAACATTTTAAAATAGAATTTTGTAAAGGGAAAAGTGTGTGTGTATCCTAGAACCAAATATCACATACTCAAACTTTAACATTCTATTCTTACAATAATTCTAAAAGACTTCAAGGCTTCAAGAAGGGCTATCTCCACATGATCTTCAATTTTGCATCTTGAGCCCAATTGGAGTTATCTTGAGTCCAAGTCACCTTCCTTTAGGGAAGAAAACACCTATGCAAGATAGAAACCCTGAAACACACTTAAACAACAAATAATATTAGTACAAATAACTAATATGTTTTGTAATCATCAAAACACACTAAAGACGGGTGATTGTAACCTTGGGCCAACAATCTCCCCCTTTTTGATGATGACAAAACATATAAGTTATTTAAACAAATAAAGGAAGAAGAGCTTGGAAAGCTCCCCCTCAAACAATGCTATGTAAAAAATAACTATGAGTGAGATACATGAAGCATTGAAAACATTGAAAACACAATATTTTTGTCAAAAACTTAATCTTATATACCAATTAAACTTATACTTTTTCTCTTAACTTATAGTATTAATCTTTTTCTCCCAAAACTCAAGTAAATAAACAAAACTCAAACTATAAGCAAACTTATTTCTTTTTCTCCCCCTTTTTGTCATACATCAAAAAAGGGTTAAAATCAAAACAAACAAAATACAAAAATAGAAATATTTAAGAATCTATCATGCAAACATTCAACTCACCACAAATAAATGAAAATCTAGCATAATCTAGAGGTTTAGTAAAAATATCGGCAAGTTGAAAATCGGTAGAAACATAATCAATATCAATATCACCTTTCTCATAATGATCTCTAAGAAAGTGATACCAAATGTCAATGTGTTTGGTTTTACTATGTTGATTTGCATTCTTTGTCATGTGAATAGTACTAGTATTATCACAAAATATTTTAACATGATCAAAGTGTAAATCATAGTCAAGGAGAGTATGTTTCATCCAAAGAACTTGTGCACAACAAGCTCCGGCTGCAACATACTCCGCCTCGGCGGTTGAAAGGGCTACCGAATTTTGCTTTTTGGAAGACCAAGATACAAGACAATTACCTAAGAATTGACATGTTCCACTTGTGCTCTTCCTATCTACCCTACAACCCGCATAGTCGGCATCCGAAAAACTCTTCATTTCAAATAATCCGGTTTTAGGATACCACAAACCCATTTCAATAGTGCCCTTAAGGTATCTAATTATGCGTTTAACCGCAATTATGTGAGAATCTTTAGGACAAGATTGAAAACGTGCACAAAGACAAACGGAAAACATAATATCCGGCCTATTAGCCGTCAAATAAAGCAAGCTACCAATCATGCTACGATATAATTTAATGTCTACACTTTTACCTTGTTCATCCTTGTCAAGCTTTGTAGTTGTTGCCATGGGAGTTTTGCTTACTTTCGATCCTTCAAGCCCAAACCTTTTGATTAGTTCCTTTGTGTACTTGGCTTGATTGATGAAGATCCCATCCTTCTTTTGCTTGATTTGGAGTCCAAGGAAATAGTTGAGTTCCCCCATCATAGACATTTCGAATTCATCCTTCATGCATGATTCAAAAGCTTGGCAAAGAGATTCATTAGTAGAACTAAAATAATATCATCTACATAAATTTGCACAATAAGAATATCAGTTTCTACATGTTTTGTAAACAAGGTTGTATCAATTTTACCTTTCTTAAAACTATTTGAAATTAAAATGAAGAAAGTCTTTCATACCAAGCCCTAGGGGCTTGTTTTAAACCATAAAGAGCTTTATCTAATTTAAAAACAAAATTCGGATGTGTAGGATCAACAAACCCGGGGGGTTGTTCAACATACACCTCCTCTTCAATAAAACCATTTAGAAAAGCACTTTTAACATCCATTTGAAATAATTTAAAATCTTAATATGAGGCAAATGCTAGTGTCATCCGTATGGCTTCAAGCCGTGCTACGGGTGCAAAGGTTTCTTCAAAATCGATTCCTTCGATTTGAGTGTAACCTTGGGCAACTAACCTAGCTTTATTCCTAACAACGTTACCCGATTCATCCAACTTGTTCTTAAAGATCCACTTAGTACCAATTGTTGGTCTATCGTGGGGACTAGGAACAAGGTGCCAAACTTGGTTGCGCTCAAATTGATTGAGTTCCTCTTGCATAGCTAGCAACCAATATGAATCGGCCTCGGCTTCGAGGACGTTCTTGGGTTCAACATGAGAAATAAATGCATAATGTCCACAATAGTCATGAAGTTTAGAGCGAGTTGTTACCCCTTTTGATACATCACCTATGACGAGGTCCTTGGGATGATGTGGATTGTATCTCCAATCCTTTGGAAGTTGTTGAGTGGGCTCTTCTCCATTTGTTTGATCTTCATTTCCTTGAGCCTCTTGCATTTTAGCTTCATCATCCTTTGGCTTGTCTCCCATAGTAGGTGTATCCTCCAAGGTCACTTTCTCCAAGCCTTCATGCAAAGCATCTATTTCTACAACATTCTTAACAAACAAGTTAGATTCCTCAAACTTAACATGTATAGATTCCTCAATAGTCAATGATGACCTATTGAAGACTCTATAAGCCTTATTAGTATTAGAATAACCCACAAATATAGCCTCATAAGATTTAGGATCAAATTTTCCTAAATTATCTTTTGTATTTAAAACATAACATTTGCATCCAAAAACCTTGAAATATGAAACATTTGGTTTTCTAGAAAAGTACATTTCAAAAGAGGTTTTTGTAGTATTTTTACACAAGAAAACACGATTTGATATGTAGCATGATGTATTAACGGCCTCGGCCCACAAATAATGTGGTAGACCGTATTCACTAAGCATTGTCCTATCCATCTCTTGCAAAGTTCGATTTTTCCGTTCAACTACTCCATTTTGTTGTGGGGTTCTAGGACAAGATAGTTCATGCTTTATTCCATGTTCTTCACAAAAAGTGGTAAAGGGTTGGTTAATGAATTCACCTCCTCTATCACTTCTTATTCTTAAAATCGAAACATCTTTTTCTTTTTCAACTCTTTTCTTAAAAGTTTAGAAATACGAAAATGCTTGATTTTTATGCTCAAGAAAGAAAACCCAAGTAAAACGTGAAAAATCATCAACTAAAACAAATGCAAATCTATTTCCACTTAGGCTTTTGGTTTGTGTAGGTCCAAATAAATCCATGTGGATTAACTCCAAAGGACGTGATGTCATGATATCCTTAATTGACTTGAAAGAAGACTTAGTTTGTTTCCCAAATTGACATGCGTCACAAACTCGGTCTTTTTCAAAATTCAAATAAGGAATACCTTTCACCATTTCCTTTGTGTTAAGCCTAGATATGTGGTCAAAAGAAATGTGGCCTAATCTTCTATGCCACAACCAAGAGTCGTCATCGAGGGCTTTTAAACATATTATATTACAAGACATATTTAACATATCTATCATATAAACATTACTTTCACGAAAACCGGAAAACACACAAGCATTAGAAATTCTATCAATTACTTTACAAGCAACATTATCAAAAACTACATCAAAACCTTTATCACATAATTGACTAACACTCAAGAGATTATGCTTGAGGCCGTCAACTAAAACTACATTCTCAATTAAAGGGGATGTGCCAAGTTTTACATTACCAATACCGATGATTTTACCCTTGGCGTCATCTCCGAAGGTGACGGTGCCACCTTCATGGTATCTTGATAGGGTTGCAAAGTTGTTGATATCCCAAGTCATGTGCCTTGAGCAACCACTATCAAGATACCACAATCCTCTACGTCGTTGGGCTTTGGAAGGTACCTATATCATTTAACAAAGTTGTTGACTTTGGTACCCAAACTTTCTTGGGTCCTTGAAAGTTAGTGTTTCGAACCCAAACATTATGAAAAGATGCACCTAGTCTATCATAGCAAAATTGGCTAAGTGTCCTTTCCGCCCACAATGTGAACATGAGAACACTCTTCCATACATGAATGCATGATGAGTGTGTGAAGTGTGAGCATGCTTTGGGGGTTTACCACGATGTAAAGGTTGTGTGGTATGAGCATGAGCATTATGAACATTTTTCTTAGAGGCTTGGTTCTTAGGAAACATGGCCTCTAACTTCTTCTTATCAAACTCACTACACTTTTTCAAAACAATACTTAAAGAATCTATTCTTTCCTTAAGCATGGTAATCTCATTAGCATCAACAAATGGGGACTTGCCTTTATAAGAAGTCTTATATTTATCAAATTCATTTTTAGTGGAAACCAAAGTAGAATGCAAGTCATTATTTTCTTTAGAAAGATTTATAACTTGAAAACTAAGAGATTCATTTTCCTTTTTCATTTTTAATACCTTTTCTTTAAGAAGTCATAATTATGAGATAATTCTACAAAAGCTTCTCCTAACTCATCCATAGAAAGTTCATCATTAGGAGAAGTGGAAGGGGTTACCTTGCTTGTGCTTTCATTTGCCATGAAGCACATGTTGGCGGTATCAATCTCCTCCTCGGATTCGCTCTCGGAATCCCATGTAGCTTTCATTGCCTTCTTCTTGTGAGGCTTCTTTGAGGTGGAGGGCTTCACTTTATCCGGACACTCCGCCACTATGTGTCCTGGTCTTTGGCAATTGAAGCATATGATCTTTCTTTCTTCCTTACCTCCTTGCCATCTCCTTCTACCTTGGAATTTCGCCTTGTTGTACATCATCCGGACATTTTTGACAAGAAGTGAGAGCTCTTCGTCATCTTCTTCTTCATCGTCTTCGTCGGAGTGTGTGGATTGGCTTTTGAAGGCTATAGTCTTCTTCTTGGAAGGAGCCATGTCCTCCCTCACTTTCCTCTCCATCTCATGGGTTTTGAGATTCCCAATGAGACCAATTAGCTCCATCTCCTCCTTGTCATTGAGTTCCTTCAAGGTTGTTGCTTTTACTTCCCATGAAGGAGGAAGAGCCCGGATGATCTTTCTTACTCTTTGATCGTTATCAATAGCATCACCTAGAGAAGAAAGTCCATTAGTAATCTTTGTAAATCTTTTAACCATATCATCTATGGTTTCATTTTCTTGCATGCAAAAATTCTCATATTGGGACCGAAGAAGGTCAATCTTAGCTCTCTTCACTTGTGAGGTCCCTTCATGTGTGACTAGTAAATGTGTCCAAATTTCATATGCGGACTTGCAATGAATAACTCTAGCTATGTCATCATCATTAAGGGCTTGTAGGAGTGCATAGTGAGCCCTAGCATTGGCATCAAATTCTTTGGTCTCTATCTCGGACCAAGTGGATTCATCATCGGGGGGTGCACTAAAAGGTTTGGTCACGGCCTTTGCAACTCGGCTACCAAGAGATTGTAAAAACACGGTCATCTTAACCTTCCATATGGGAAAGTTAAGTCCATCAAACTTAGGGGGTGTCTTAATACCATTGGCCATCTTTACTAAGTGAAAATGAATGAAATGATTAGCAATATTAGGATCTTTCTAGGGTTGTTAAGCCAAGAGCCTAGTAACCAAGCTCTGATACCAATTGAAATACACCTAGAGGGGGGTGAATAGGTGTAATTGCTAATCTAATGATCTTTTTAAACTTAATTGAATGAGTGATGCAACGATCTCTCAAAACACGACTAAGAGCCGAATACCCCGTGAGAGGTTCTGAACTCCTTCCTCCCAATTCCCCTTAAAATGGGTTAGAGGTGCACAATGCAACCGTGTTGTATGAGATTTGATCGATCAAGAGATGAATAAAATGCTATGATGGAATACACACAATAAGTATAACAAGTAAAGTAAACAAGAGAAGATTGCACAAGTAAAGGGTAAGTTCTCAAGCAAATAGTTGAAGATAATATAAAGCAAGAGAAATGTAAAGTAAGAATAACGCAAGGCAATCGCAAACACAAATGATTTGTTTCGAGGTTCGAGCCACCGCTCTAGTCCCCGCCTTCACCTCCGTGAAGGGTTTCCACTATCCACCGAGGATGCCGTACAAGTTTGGTCTACCGAAGACCCCAAGCCCTTAGCTTCGCAACTTACAAAGAACTCCACCTAGGAGTTGTCTCCACAAGAACAAGAATCACAAGAACAAGAGTGATCACAACTAGATCACTAAACTTTTTCTCAAACACTTTTACAATTCTCACTCTTCTTACAACTTCACTATAGTATGAGTAATGAATTTTTGGCTCTATGAAGTGTGGTGAGAAAACTTCAGTTGTAGAGTGATATTGGCAATCAAACACAACTGAAAAACAAACTTTAAAAGAGTTGAAAATGAAAGCTTTGAAACAATTTTTCTCTTTCTCTTGAAAACAATGAAAACCAAGGATTTTTCTAAGTAAATAACAAAGACCTATTCGCCTCTATTTATAGGGAGAGAATAGGTTAAAACTCTTTTCTTTTCACCTAATTTGACCTGCAAAAGGCCTCCAACAACTCTCTAAAACTCTGTTAAAGAAGAAGAAGAAAACAGTTTTTCAGATTTGCCCAAAGAGGAAAGAGCCGTTGGGCTCTTGCAGGCGTAACGGTCGACCGGCCGGTCGACCGTTTGCCTACTTGGCAAAGAGCCGTTGGCGCTCCGGTCGACCATACGGTCGACCGACCTCTTTGAGGAAACACAGTTTCCTTATACCGGTCGACCGGCGCGTCGACCGAAACAAACCGAGAGTGGCCTGCTTACAGTCGGTCGACCGGGCCGGTCGACCGACAGACGTGCACAAACGTGCACGTCCTGACACAGGCGCCGGTCGACCGGGCGGTCGGCCGGTCAACCTGAAATAAGGAAAAAACGGGCTGATTTTGAGTTGGAAAATTTTTGAAAAAATATTTTAAGATACTTATAACTAAGTATTATGCAAAAATAGTCTATACACATGTTTTAAACAAGATACTCAATTTGTAATAAGTTTGAATACATGTATATATAACTTAGGCATAAAACTTAGAAACAAACATTTTAAAATAGAATTTTGTAAAGGGAAAAGTGTGTGTGTGTATCCTAGAGCCAAATATCACATACTCAAACTTTAACATTCTATTCTTACAATGATTCTAAAAGACTTCAAGGCTTCAAGAAGGGCTATCTCCACATGATCTTCAATTTTGCATCTTGAGCCCAATTGGAGTTATCTTGAGTCCAAGTCACCTTCCTTTAGGGAAGAAAACACCTATGCAAGATAGAAACCCTGAAACACACTTAAACAACAAATAATATTAGTACAAATAACTAATATGTTTTGTAATCATCAAAACACACTAAAGACGGGTGATTGTAACCTTGGGCCAACAAAATCAAATGGAATAAGACAGTTTCTTATGAGGTAGCCCGACTTGCGGTTATAGGGCTTCCCCCCACAAGTTCTATAGTGATCCAGAACTTATGAGCATGGAATTGACTATCTCTTTTAAAGTTTCGTTCTTTCTTTCAACAATCTCATTTTGCTGAGGAGTGTATGGTGTTGTGGCTTGGTGGATTATATCAAAGTTAGCATATAAGTCATTGAATTCATTTGATTCATATTCTCTGTCTCGATTGGATTTTAGAATCTTTATTTGTTTGCTAAGTTGATTCTCAATCTTCGCTTTATATGTTATAAATATACTTATTGCTTTGACTGATCACATTCTTACTATACACCATTTAGTACCCAAGAAAATGTCACACCATAAACTCTTAGTACTGCCATTCTCCATCTTTCGAATAGGAAGACAAGCAGACATCACAGTCTGGTTCAACACTCTTAATACCCCACTGATACTCTCTTGAAGAGTATTATATATTTTCTGCAGTCTAATACAGATTAGAAGCTATCAACTTCAATATATATTCTCGATAATTTGAGAAAAACGAAAATTGTTAAACAACTTTTGAAAATAAACTCTTTAAAGAAAAGATCTCCTATTGGTATTTGTAAAACAAGTATTAAGAGATATGAAATCTCAGTAAAACAAAAATCAATTGTTGATGCAACCTATACTAGAAAAAGCGCTAATTGTCTTAAGGTTGTTAGTTCGACAACAAATCAAGAGCTACCGGTTTAATTGGCTAGGTCGGTGAAAATCAGGTGGGAGGTTTTCTGTTCGGTAGAATGTTCCTTAATTTAAGAACCACCTTTCAATTTTCTTGCTTAGTTAAACACCAATTAGACTGGTATTAATCAGTCTTTATAGGAGCAATATATCAGCACAATATTTATAAATATAAATATTTCAGCATAATTCTTGCAATAAGAATGTTAGCTCAAAATATACAAGATATAGAGTGAGGTACGCGTAAAATCAGTATCTTTAAGACAATTACGTCCCCCATTTTTGTGCCTACAGGATAATGGATGCCGGTCTCCCAAGATGCATCACTCCTTCACAATATTTGCAAAGCACAATGTAAATTCTCGTACAATCGAATTAAAAATTGACCCATACCTTTTACTGAATTTGAAGAGGAATAAACTCGGGTCACAACAAAGTTCAGACAGAGAATCCTTGTCTTAAAATATTTATTGGAAATACTAGACTAGGAAAAAGGGAAGAATTCTTCAAGTGAACCAAGTTTTCCTCATTTTTCAGTATGTGAAATGAGAAGATAGGCCTTGCTATTTATAGGAAAGGTATCTGAGCAGTTTACTGAGTGGTTGCAATGGTTCAGACAGAATCGATGCGAACAGTCAACGGTTAAAATGAACCGCAAGAACGGTTCGAACAGAATTATTGGAACGGTTCGAATTGAACCGTTCTCCAATAGTTCAAAATCATTCAACAGTTAGGAGTTTCGGGACATGAAGCGGGTGAGATGGTAGGCCCACACTCAGCCTGGCCCTATCTAAAATGACTAGGCCACGTGTGACCTGCGCCCAGGTCTTGTCCACGCACGAGTACCAGCACTAGCACTGGCGCCGGGACGGTGTAGGTGGCACGCACGTGCGTGTAGGCAAGGATTCCCCCAAATGCGCGCGAAAACTCCAAGTTGCATAAGGGCACACCCTTACGTCTCAACTTTTCGTATTTAAACCACTCAGCTTTCTTTACCACTTTCAATGTGTGACCAAAGAGTTTTCACTCGTTTTGGCCAATTTAGCTATTGTATTAGGCCAATTTTCGACTTGAATATCTCATTCATTCAGAAAAAGAATTGAACATGTGAACATACCACGTTCATTCCCAATAGAAGGAGAACATATTTCAACTATCTCCCGCGCATTCCGAGTAACAGTTCATGCCTAAATTTTAGCTCAAAATTTCCCAAAATTCACTTGGTTAATTCAAGTTTCCAACATGTGTTTAAAGGAGAAATGCTCTCTCTCAAAAGCTACATTATTCCTCTCAAAAACTATGTTAAACAATGCAAATTTCTAGCGTTTTATCTCTCTCAATTAAATCCCCCGTCTCTATCTCTAAGATGCCCCACCAGCTATTGGTTTGAAGGGAGTTGACTCTCTATCTTTGTTGTATTAAGAATTAGTTTCATCTGCCACTAACATCAAATAATAAAATAATAAGTGGTAAAGGTTCTTAGCTTCATTTTTACATCTAATGTATCTTAAATGGTAGCCACCCCCCCACCCACCCCACCCCCCCCCCCTCCCCCCCGGGGGGGTGGGGGTGGGGAATACATAGTGTAAAATTTCCAATACACCTAGTAGAGACTCCCAAGCCTAACATTTAATCTTATTGACACATTATAATTTTCCATACTAAGTTCTATCACGTTTCCCCTTCATGTGATTGGGAGTCTCTTTGCAATTATTCATAAGCCCACTTGATTGAAATTTTAGATAACAAATGACCTAAGAACGCGATCCTATCTCAAACTTGTATGAAATGAATAGAAATAATATTTTTTTGGTACATAGATCATATCCGGACTTAAACCTGTGAGTCCCCACTCTCGCCCTTTTACAGGTGAGCCAAGCCTCTCTAGCCCCAGAAAAAATAATATTGATCTGCTTAATTGATCATTGCCAATAGCCTCAACCAATTTAGGAACGTCCTAGTTAGTCAAAGTCGTGACGAATTCTTATACCATCCTCTTGCAGTTGTTGTCTGCAATGATGTAAGATCCTGGACTATTGTAGAGGAGTAGAATCACACCATGGCCATGGGTCATCACGTTGGATCAAATATCAACCTCATCTTCAACCTGCAACCTGTGCCCTATTTTCAAAATATACCAGCCAGCAACCATTTCTCTCCATGCTCAAGATATGTTGGTGTGTCTAGGTTCCAAACTTTCCCAATAAGTAGTAATTTCGAATGATAATTTTTGCCCACACAATAAATGAGTTATTTATGACCCTTGATAACTACTTTCTTATTAGCGCAAATTGAAGTTACTTGAGGTTAAATGGTTTGAATCAACTTCAAGTAATTAAAACGACAACACGACAAGAGGCAAGAGAATGGGTTTAGTTCTATAAAGTAAAAAAGAAAGATGTTTATAAGTTTAGAATTTAGCCTTGTGATTTTAGTTGAATGTTCTCATCCATTTATATGAATTCTAAACTTATTACTCATTTTCATCAATTTTAGTTACGCTATCATATAAGGTCCATTTGAAAAACAATTTGAAAGTTAATGGTTCAAAATACAGAATTCTATTTCCAAGTTCTGGTTGCATATTAATTTGTTACATTTCTCCTGTCTTTTCCATTACTTATTTTCTTAAAATGTTCTTTCAAATTAGACCTGTTCTTAATTATTCACTTGCAGGTAGTTTTGTTATAGTCTTTTTGTATTTCAACATGCATTTTGAGCATAAAGTGGATAACCATTTACTAATATTTTTATTATTAATATTTGTAGATCGGCTGTTGTCAGCCACCAGAAGACTGTGGATTTATATATATAAATCGTACTGATTGGGAAGTACCAACATCAGGGCTCATGTCAACCAATGGTGATTGCAAAATATGGAATAACGATCAAGATGGAAAGTGCTATGGCTGTGACTCATGCAAGGCTAGTCTCATAGTATACACGAAGAAAACATTACAGATTACTGCCATTATCGACGCCATCGTCCTTGTCTTTTTATTGATTGGTTTCTCCATTGGATGTTGTGCCTTCCAAAACAACCGAGCTAATAAATACGAAAGGCATCAATGATGACTCTTATGAGTGTTGTAAAGATGTTTCATTATTTTCAATTGACTTGGCACATCTGTAGCTATATATTTGTAACTGTATAAATCGAAGGCAACATATTGAGGATGATTTTCAACACTCCACCTTAAATCCCAAGTGTGGATCATAGGTTGAATGATCCACTGATCCACATCCTCGTCAGATCTACTTGCTCACAAACAGGCTGTGAATTGAGAATCAGAGGGTTTGAAGTTTATTTGTCTGTCCATCAAGTGAATGTGAATTGTACAGTTTCTAATGAATAGAGCAAGCTTAGATCACTTGATGAATAAACAAATGTACTTTTAAAACTCAATAGTTTTTGTCTACAACAATTTTGTGTGAGCATGTAGATGAATTGTGCAAATCATCATCTCTGGAGATAATTTAGATGTGTTTTTCTTTGGTGCAGCGCATGAAAAGAATTTAGACCAATACAAATGGGCTCTAACCCGACCCAAATACCAAACTTAACCCAACAAATGTTATGGAACTCATGCCCTGTGTCCTGTTCCCCTTGCCACTGTTCTTCTCGTAGATCCCCTCTCTCGATCCCCTCAAAAACCTACCGGCGGTCCCTCCGCCCCGCAACTAATCTCCATCCTCTCTCTGAACTTTCGTCGAACAAATGATGGACGCCCAAACCTACACTGGGTTCGAGCCCGAGCCCCCTCCGCCAAAGGAGGAGCTCGAAATCCTCACCCTCTCCGACCACTAATCCCACTACCAGAGCGCCATGTCGTCTGCTGCTAGCGACCCCCCCCCCCCCCCCCCCCCCCCCCCCCCACAAATCGTCCAAATCCTCACCAATGACTCCTCCTTCATTGACCCCCCCGTCGTACTTTGATGCCGTCGACTCTCCGTCCGCTTCCTCCTCCTCCTCGAGTCTGAAGCCCTCCCAGAGCTCTGACTGCTAGCAAATTTCAAAAAATAGATCGATTGTATATAAACTTAAGAGCTGAAGGAATAAATTGTACCTCCAATCATAACAATCAAATTCAAATTCTTGTTGTAATAAAATAAAAATATCAATTTTTTAGAATTTGTTGGCTAGTCTATCCAAAACTTTATATCTATGAAAAGATAGAATCTCACAGACTTTTATAGACTAGAGACCCATATCCCTTAAGAATATTCCACACACTTGATATGTTCTCTTCCTATCAAAAAAGACATATAAATAGGAGTAAGATGGGTAGTTGTAACTCCACAAACCGTGTCCCATATTTTAGAAAAAACAACTGTTAGTGAGTTTTTTTCTTTCAAACTTCTAATGGGCCATAAACTGAAAAGTGGTTATATTTTATCAAAATAAAATAATATCCAACATTTTCTCCCACTTGGCTTATAGAATACTTAACATGTATTAAATTAAAGTTAATGCATGAATAAAATTTTTTCCTATATCCTTGTACTCAAGTAAAAGAGTTTGAATCACATGAATCATGAAGACAAGTCCTCTAAGATCAAGTATTACCTTTCATGTACTACAATATAATTTTCTCATTGAATGAGAACAGTATGTGGGCCATATCTTTATGAATGAGCTTCCAAATGCTCATTCATGGTCTATCTAATATTCAAACATACATATTGTCATTTTCTCAACTTTATGCATACAAATAATAAATGAGAAGACAAATTTGAATCAACTAGAGTTTTCATATCGATCAAAGTAATAAAAACATAAAGAGTATCTCAATTACAAAATAGAACTGAGTCTCATATGCTCAACATGCTCCTTATAAGTCTTAGGTGGCAATCCTTTCGTCAAAAGATCCACAATCATCAATCTTGTACTAAAATGATCAATAACCACCTTTCTTGACTTCACATGTTTCCGAAGTTTTAAATATTTTATGTCGATGTGTCTACTGCGACTTCAACTTCTATTATTTCTGACCAAAAATACTGCAGTGGAGTTATCGCAGTAGATCTTCGATGGCTTAGAGTTGAGTCAACAATTTGAAGTCCTAAAGTAAAACTCCTTAACCGAATAGCCTGTGATGTCGCTTCAAAACATGATACAAACTCTGCTTCTGTGGTTGAAATAGCAACTAATGATTGCTTTACACTTCTCCAAGATATAACCCCTTCAGCTAATAAGAAGACATATCCTGATGTAAACTTTCTAGAGTGGGGACATCCAGCAAGTCAGAATCAGAATATCCAACCATTTCCAAATGATCAGATTGCTTGTATGTAAGCTTCTAGCCCTTAGTCCCTGGAAGGTATCACATGACTTTCTTTGCAGCTCTCCAGTGTTTCAAACCTGAATTACTTTGATATCTGTCCAACATTCCTACTGTATAAGCAATGTCAGATCTTGTACAGACCTGAGCATACATTAAGCTACCAACTGCAGAAGCATAAGGAATATTCTTCATCTCTTCTCTTCTCAAATCATCACTTGGGCATTGGGTCAAACTAAATTTGTCACCTTTAATAATTGGTTCTAGACCAGGTGAACAATCTTTCAAATGAAATTTCTTAAGAATTTTAGTGATATAGGTTTCTTGAGACAGTCCTAATATCCCTTGAGATTTGTCTTTTTCAATTTTTATGCCAATAACATAAGAGCCTTTACCCATATCTTTCTGGTCAAATTGTTGTGAGCAAAATTGCTTCGCTTCATGAAGTAAGCCCAAATCTCTTGAAGTAAGCAAAATATTATCCACATACAGAAGTAGGAGAATTATTTTTTTCCTACTGACCTTATGGTATATACATTGATTCATAACATTCTTTATGAAATCAAATGAAGAAATAATATTATGAAACTTTAAGTACCATTAGTAGGAGGCTTGTTTTAGCCCATATATAGATTTCTTAAGCTTACAAACCATGTGATCATTTCCATTTGAGACAAACCCTTCTGACTGTTTCATGTAAATTTCTTCCTCTAGATCTCCATTGAGGAATGCCGTTTCATATTCATTTGATGTGGCTCCATATCAAAATGAGCCACTAATGCCTGATTATTCTAAATGAATCCTTTTTTGAAACAGGAGAGAAGGTTTTATAATAATCAATTCCTTCTTATTGAGTGAATCCTTTGGCGACAAGTCTTGCTTTATATCCTTCAATATTGCCCGAGAAGTCTCGTTTAGCTTTAAAGACCCATTTGCAACCAATGGCCTTTGCTCCTTTAGGCAATTCAATAAGTTCTCAGACTTGATTATTAGCCATTGAATCTATCTCATATTTCATAGCGATGTACCATAATGTGAATTTACTTCCACTTATGGCATGTGAAAACGTAGCAGGGTCATCTTCAACACCAATGTCAATGTCAGATTCTTGCACGTACACAATGTAATCAGAAGAAATCAAAGGTTTCCTTGTCCTATTAGATCTCTTAATGTTACATCAACATGCTCTTGTTGAGAAGGTTGAATAACTGGATCAATAGGAATATCCTCATGATGGTGTGGGTTCTTAATAACTGATTGTTCTTTGATTGTCAAATCCTGATGACTATCTTGAAAGACAATCAGTCTATCTAAAGATTTAGAAGTGAGTTCAGAAATGCGATTTTCTTAAAATACTAAGATTCGAGGTTGATCACTCCCACTAATCACATCATTCTCTAGAAACTTTGCATTCAGAGATTCCACAATTCTCGTTGCACGAGAAGGACAATAAAATCTGTATCCCTTAGATTTTTCTACATAGTCAATGAAATATCCACTAACTGTTCTTAGATCCAACTTCTTCTCTTGTGGATTATAAACCCTAACTTCAGCTGGACAATCTCATGCATGAACATGTCTTAGACTTGGTTTCCAACCTTTTCATAACCCAAAAGACGTTTTGGATTGTGGCGGAGGCTTCGGGATGGAGTGAGAGTTGCGGGTGCAGATCAAATTTTGACCACTATAACGACCTATGAGTGCTTTAAGAAAATCTATTGGCTAAAGGCAACCCTTTGAAGAAATATTAAGGTACAGCCCCTCCTACTCAATTCACAGACTTGTTTTTGTTAAAAGATGCTAACCCCCTTAAATATTTTTCAATACTTTCCTAAGAGAAGTTTGCCTTTTGATTTAGTTCTTAAATATTTTTGTTTTGGCTTGCATTATCCGTGTTCTACGAATTCTACAAATGACCATTCTCGAGTGTTTATTTAACCAATCTGATCCAATTTTTTTGTGTAGCCTCTGCATTGAAATTGTCATGGTCAGCTGCAGTTCCCTCTCTCCCTGCAAACTTGTGAACAAACCGCATTAGACTTGAGTTTTTAGAGCCCACCAAGCATGTGTGTGTACAAAAATTTAGAACATAACTCACCAGTCTCTAATAAAACATTTGGGTCTAGCCCCTTCGAGTCCTGTCTCTCTGTTTATCTTTTCTGTTTGGTCTGATATAGTTTGGTTTCAATGCTGAAAATTGTATAGATTAATTGTTGGCAGGCACATCAAAATGCACCTTGATAATGTAAAAGGAACTCTTGTTGCCTGGGAAACACACGTCGTTATCTCACTTGTTTCTTCTGAATGCAAGCAACAATAAGACAAAGAACAGGAAAGAAAACAGCAAGGACAAAGAGTGAGCGAGCATTTACCAGCCTCTCCAGAGATCTATATGCACATCACAAAGCTTCAATCTAGCGAACATACCAAAACTTTCAAGAAATTAGCTGAATCTGTTGTCTGTGAACTAATAACCAGCTGCCACCGACGCTCCAGCAGCAGCGGTGCTGCCTTCCTCCGACTATCCCACAGCTCCAGCAGCGGATGTTCCGGCAACAGCACCACCAGCCAAGCCTAGCCTAATCAACTGCAAGTGCTGCAGCACTTGCTGCACCTCCGGCCTAGCCGCTGGTGACGGATCCACGTCGACCATCTCATCTCCAGCATCTGTATCCCCCATCAGTTTGTTGGAAATAGTTTTTCTAGAAGGAGGAAATGAACTTTGTATTTCGAGTTATTCAATTGGACTTACATATGCACTTCCTTATATAGGCCTTTTGGAACATCCTCCATGACTCTTCAAACACCAAACCACATGACTCTTCAAACACCAAACTACATGACTCTTCAATGTATCTCATAAGTGCATGAATACATGAATAACATAATTACTAATGCATGTAACAAGTTTAATAGCTAATATTATCCTCCCTTAAACTTGTTTCTCCACGAACTTGGACGCCAAGCTTCTTCCTTAATTTTTGAAAGGCATCCGTCTTCAATGCTTTTGTGAAAATGTCGGTAACTTGATCACTCGAACATTTGTGGTGCAACTCCACCTCCTTCATCTTCACGTGTTCTCTTATGAAGTGAAATCGAGTGTCAATATGCTTTGATCTCTCATGATGAACCGGGTGCTTTGCTAGAGCAATGGCCGACTTGTTATCGATGTAGATCTTGGTCGCTTCTTCTTGCTTTAACGTCATTCTCTCTAATAGTCTCCTCAACCATATAGCATGACAAACACAAGCGGCTGCTGCTATATATTCAGCTTCACAGGTTGAAGAGCAACTATGGATTGCTTCTTCGACGACCAAGTAAATGCAGCATCACCAAGATAGAATACGAACCCAGTTGTACTCCTTCGATCTTCACGGCTTCCAGCCCATCACTATCGCTAAAACCAACCAATTCAAGGTTGTGATTCTGCGAGTAGAACAGTCCATGATCAACCATTCCTTTAATATAACTAAGAAACCTCCTTGCTGCCTTCAAATGGGAGGTTCTCGGGGTCTCCATAAACCTGCTCACAAGTCCTACTCCAAATAGAATATCAGGACGAGTGCAAGTCAAATACCTTAGACAACCCATGAGACTTTTGAAATAAGTTGGGTTGACTAGCTTCCCTTCACCCTCCTTGGTTAATTTGAGACCAAACTAAACATGTGTGTCAATTGGGTGGCAGTCTACAAAGGCAAATTTCTCTAAGATCTCCTTTGCATACTTTGATTGGGAAATAAAAATACCATCTTCACCTTGTTGCATCTCAATGCCTAGAAAATATTTCATTAGGCCTAGATCCGTCATCTCGAACTCCTTTTTCATTGAGAGCTTGAAGTCTTGGATCATAGAGTGACTGCTACCTGTAAACATCAGATCATCTACATACAAGCAAACAAACAATACTTCTCCATGTGAGTTTGCCTTAGCATATAAAGAATGCTCATCAGGGCACCTCATAAATCCTTGTTGCATGAAGTAGTTATCAATCCTTGAATTCCATGCTCTTGGTGCTTGCTTTAGCCCATAGAGAGCCTTCTTCAGCTTGTACACCTTCTTTTCTTGCCCTTTAATAATGAATCCTGGTGGCTGTTCAACATAAACTTCTTCTTCAAGTTTCCCATTTAGGAATGCCGACTTCACGTCCATTTGATGCATTTTCCACCGTCGTTGGGCCGCAAGTGAGATCAACAACCTCACCGTTTCTAGCCTTGCTACTGGGGCAAAGACCTCTTCATAGACGATGCCATACTTTTGCTTATAGCCCTTCACGACCAATCTCGCCTTATGTCGCTCTACCACACCTGTGGCATCTCTCTTTGTCTTGTATACCCATTTAACACCAATGGGGTTTGAATCTTGTGGAAGTGATGTGAGCTCCCACGTATCATTTTTCTTGATGGAGTGAATCTCCTCCTCCATAGCTTTCCTCCATTTTGCCTCCTTATTGGCCTCCTCAAATGTCATAGGATCAAAGCCTGCAAAAAGACAAAAATTGTTGAACTCCTCCTCGTTCTCCCAATCAATGGGCTCAACTGGTTGAGTGGAGTCATAAATCTCTTGAACTCTCCTTGTCTTGCGTACAGGACTGGTAGAATCATCATGGTCTGAATCTTCATTTAAGGTAGTAGATGGTGACTCTCTCTTCTCCTCCTCACCATCAAGAGGAATGAGAATCCCCATGTCAATTGTCTTCCACTCCCAGCTTTGATTTTCATCAAATTTCACATCTCTTGACATCACAATCTTGCAAGTGACGGGGTTATACAGCTTGTATCCGCTGCAGTTCTCACCATAGCCCAAGAATATGCATCTTTGGCTTTTATCTTCAAGCTTCGTGCGCTTCTCCTCCTGAATCTTAGCATAAGCAACACTTCCAAAGATTCGAAGATGATCGACCTTTGGCTTTCGAGAACTCCATGCTTCCTCTGGCGTCATGTCTTCAAGTCTCTTCGTTGGAAACCTGTTCAATAAATAAACAGAACAAGCCACAATATCTCCCCAAAATTCCTTTGGGATATTTTTCTCCTTCAGCATACACCGGACCATGTTGAGAATTGTTCTATTCTTCCTCTCTGAGACACCATTTTGTTGTGGTGTTTGCGGCATAGTGAGTTGATGTTGGATGCCATGTTCCCTGCAGAAATTCTCAAACTCCTGCGACATATACTCGCCTCCACGATCAGTTCTCAAACACTTAAGCAGACATCCACTTTGTTTTTCAACAAAGCTCTTGAATTCTTTGAATTTTGAGAAGACTTCTTTTTTCTCTTTTAGCATATACACCCAAGTCTTGCCACTAAAATCATCAGTAAAGGTTAGGAAATACCTATTACCACCAATAGACTCGGGCTTGATGGGTCCACATACGTCTGAATGCACCAATTGTAGACGTTTAGATGCTCTTTTGACATCATACTTCTTAAATGACTCCCTTTGTTGCTTTCCCACAATGCAAACATCACAAAGGTTGTTAGGAGCATCAATCTTTGGCAATCCCACCACCATTTTCTTCTTCTCCATTAGCTTCAATGCCTCAAAATTGAGATGTCCATAGCGAAGATGCCACAGATTGCTGTGATCTTGAGTCGTTGCCTTCATGCACCTCGACTCCACAATTGAGAGCTTCAACGGGAACATCTTGTTCTTTGTCATCTTCACATGTGTAATCAGCCTGTTATTCTTATCCAACAAGCTAAGAGCTAGATCGCTCGTCTTGATGCCATATCCTCTTTCCAACAATTGTCCAATACTCAATAAATTACTTTTTATAGTAGGGACATAATAGACATCAGAGATGCAAAGCTCCCTACCATTTTGAAGTTTAAAGACAACATCACCTTTTCCTTCAATTGGACATTTGGAAAGATCACCAAATGTGATGTAGCCTTGATGACCTTCATCGAGCCTTGTGAAGAACTCCTTTCTTCCACTCATGTGATTTGAGGCTCCCGTGTCTATGAACCATGTGACCGTTTGAGGCGGCTCAATTTCATTATAGGATATGAGCAACACTTGTCCTTCACTTAGCTCCACATGATTAGCCTTTTCTCCACCATCATTGTCAGAATTATACCAACAATCATAGGAGAAATGGCCATATTTCTTACAAACATAGCACTGGATATGAGATTTATCATACCTTCCTTTTTGGCCACGACCTCGACCGCGGCCTCGGCCACGAGTTTCATGGCTTCCACGACCATTCCCTTCACTTTCATCACCATGGGTGCTGCTTTGTTCGTTGAAGTGGTTACCACGACCACCTCGTCCTTTGCCACCACGTCTACCTCTTCCTCGATGGTAGCCTCCTCTTGAAGATCCATCCTTCTTTTGAGAAGAGTTGGCTTGAAGCGCTTGCTCCATAGTCTTTCCTTCTTCTTTCTTTTTTCGCAAGCCTCTTTCTTCATAAACTTGTAGAGAGCCTTGGAGCTCTTCCACTGACATATCCTCAAGATCATTTGATTCTTCAATCGTCACAGCGATATAATCAAATCTTGAGTGTAGAGATCTCATGATCTTCTCCACAACACGTACGTCCTCAATCTTCTCACCATGCCGCCTCATCTCATGCACAATGGAATTTACTCGGTGAAAGTAATCACCAATGGATTCTGACCCTTCTTGTTGTAGGGCCTCAAAATCTGCTCGCAAAGATTGCAAGCGGATTTTCTTCACTCTTTCTACGCCATCAAAGGCTTTCTTCAAGATCTCCCAAGCTTCCTTAGAAGTTTTTGCAGAGGCGATCAACTCGAACGTGGCGTCATCTACTCCTTGGTAGATTGTGAACAACGCCTTCTTCTCCTTCTTCATCTCATCCTCCTTGGCTCCATTTACCATCGTGTTCCATGCTCCCATGGATCCCAACAAGGCCTCCATTTGGATACTCCATTTACCATAATTGGTTTTAGTTAAGAGGGGCACTTGGGTTTGGATAGAACTAGAAAAAGCCATAGGTATCTTGGCTCTGATACCAGTTTTGTTGGAAATAATTTTTCTAGAAGGAGGAAATGAACTTTGTATTTCGAGTTATTCAATTGGACTTACATATGCACTTCCTTATATAGGCCTTTTGGAACATCCTCCATGACTCTTCAAACACCAAACTACATGACTCTTCAAACACCAAACCACATGACTCTTCAAACACCAAACTACATGACTCTTCAAACACCAAACTACATGACTCTTCAATGTATCTCATAAGTGCATGAATACATGAATAACATAATTACTAATGCATGTAACAAGTTTAATAGCTAACACAGTTCAGTGTCGAGCACCTCGTTAGTCCACTCTTCCTTCACAACAGATGCCACCTAGTGCGGCAGCTCCATCCCATTGTTCATTGCTCCACTGGGGCACTTGCCCGTCAAGAGCTCGAGCATGATCACCCCGAAGCTGTACATGTCGGTCTTCGTGCTGGTTTTCTTCATGTTGGGAAGCTCCGGCGGCCAGTAGCCAAGGGCAGCTGCTGCGGCAATGGCGTTGGAGTTGGCGGTCGGGGTCATGAGGCGGGAGAGCCCGAAATCGGCCACCTTCGGGGTTCAGATTCTTGTCGAGCAGGATGTTGTTGCTGGTCACATTGCCGTGAATCATGTCCAGGTTGTTGTGGAGGTAGATCAGGCCGCGAGATAGCCCATGGCTATGCTCAGCCTCGTTAGCCAATTTATGAAGGTGTCAGCCCTCTAGCTGCAATTTTCAAAGACGAAATTTTTATCATTTTGATAGAAATTTTCTTGATAAAATTGAAAAAAAATTTCGTTAAAGCTGTGATTTTTACTGGGTCTGTTTGTTTTGCTGCAAGTGGAAGAAAAAGATGGTGCAAGTGGGAAAAAAAGATGAGATGTGAAAGTGTAAATGAGAAATTGGGATTTGTACAAGTAAGTTTTACTGTGTTTGGTTGTACTGTCAAGGTGTAAGTGGGAAAGTATATTATCTTTTACGGTGTTTGGTTAGTAATATGAAAGTGTAAGTGAAAAAGTTGACAGCAAAATTAAATGTTTAGTGATTTAAATAATAATATTATTATTATATTAAAGGGGAATTTTGTTTCAACCACTCAAATCAAATCGTAATTAGTAAAAAACTCTCATATAATTTTATTTGCTTTAGTCGCCTCCTTTTTTAAAATAAGAATGTGCGTTCAAGTGTTAAGCGCTAAAGCGTTCATCACCGGCGAAAGATAAAAATGCTCCTAAATAATTGCTTCAAAAAGTGGATCGTTTCAAAAATGCTCTATTTTTAAGGACTACGATTATGATCGCAGTATAGAGGACTGCATCATAGTCGCAGTTCTTATAAGGACTGCGACTATGATCGCAGTCCTCACAAAATGATTGTAGCTCTTTTTCTGAGGACATGATCGATCGCAATCCTCACAAAAATGTACTATTTACGAGGTCTGCGAGCATGTCACACTTCTTACAAAAATATCATATTTCTGAGTGTTTATAGAATTGTGATCATGATCGCAATCCTTATTAGGACTGCGACCATGATCACAAAATTCACAAAAATGTAATATATTTGAGATCATGGTCGCAGTCCTCACATAATACCCTACTTTTGAGTATTTGCGCGACAATGAGTCACAATTCTCATATCAGCATCGTCGTCATCAGCAAACCTCTATCCACTGATATCGAATGACCCCTAATGCTTTCCAGATCTAAACACAAACAAACTCATCGTGAGTATGAACAAACGAGATCTGTAAAAGGTCGATCTCAAAATAAATTTTCCAAGGGCTCCGCCCCTAACCCCCGGAGGGGAGCTCCCTGCCCCCTTTCAACCCCTCACGGTGGCCTAACCGTGCAGGTCGACTCGCAAATAACTCTATGTTGGGGTCAAGGTTGAGGGGAGAGCAACGTTGGGGTGATGGGAAGGATAAAAAAGAAAATAAAAATATATAAAGAAGTGGTGGTTGGGATTAATCAGTTTATGCTGACGTGAATGAGGCTGTAGCGAACAAAATTATGAAGCTGAGTTTTTTTTTCTAATTATAAAACGAAGTAGGTGGATGTAGCAAAAATTTCCTATACTAAATATGCTATTAAAAATTAAAATGTATAATAAATTAGTCAATTAAATATTAAACAGTAATAGAAACATTAAACTAATAATAAAAAATAATATAATATTAAAATATTAAACTAATAATAAAAAATCATATTACTAAAATAATAATAAAAAACTAACTAAAATAATTATATATTAAATATTTCAATTTGTTTGAAAAATAATATTTTAAAATTTATAATCATTTAATAATTGAAATACTAAATATTATAGTATTATTTAAAAACATAAATATTAAATATTAAAATAATTTATAAAAATATTTAAAATTAAATTAATTTAAACTATTAATTACATATTAAATATTAATATTTTAATATTAAATATTTAAAATTCTAATGTAGTACTCTCCCTTTTAAAATGGGCAAGTAGGAAAATGGGCATCTAAAATTGAAAATGAGATTGAGATAAAATGCAAGTGAATGCAAATCTCAAATTTACCGGTTGAATAAACGGTGGAAGTGGAAATCTTTTCCCCTAGTTGCCCCCTTTCCTCTCTTTCCTCAGAACAAACATGCCTGTAGAAATGCTGCAAGAATCCCCGAGGGTATGAAATCAAACACCAGCAGCTTCTCCCCTTTAGGCCCCAAGCAGTAAGTGTTGGAAAGAGAGAGGATATTGTCGAGGAAGTCGACAAGGATCGTCGAGGGATCGTCGAGGAAGTCGTCGACGAAAGACGAAGGAAGCAGCAACAGCAAAACAGGTTAACAGCAGCAGCAGCAGGTGTTCGGTCGACCGGCCCGGTCGACCGCCCGCAGTAGCAGGAGCTCGGTCGACCGGCCTGATCGACCGACGTGCACAACATGCACAAGGAGGGAGCTCGGTCGACCGCCCGGTCGACCGACTGAAGTGACACAACTCTCGGTTGGGAACGGTCGACCGGCCCGGTCGACCGGCGCATAGGGTCGGTCGACCGCCCGGTCGACCGACAGTCGGGTTGCGGGCTGCGATTGCTGATTTAGAAATCTGTTGTATTTAAACGGGATTTCTAAGGTTTTGTTGTACCAAGAAAAATAGCAGCTCTCTTGATACTCAGAGGTGCTGCATCCATTGTAATTGATTGTCTAAATCAATAGAATCTCTCTTTCATTGCCCCGAGGACGTAGGCAACAAGGCCGAACCTCGTTAATCGTTGTTTTCGTGTTTTCTTTCTCTGGTTTTTGGTATTTGTGCTGTTTTGAGAATTTGTTCTTCATGCTTGGGAGATTCAGGGATTCTTCTTCTGGTTGTTGTCGGTGCACAACAAGTGGTATCAGAGCTTCCCAGATTTCGCTTGGGATTTTTTTTCTGGAGATTCGGAGGGCTTCAGGATCTGATTCGGTGGAGATCGTGTGTCGATCTCAGATCAGAGGTAGCGTGCTCGTGGGATCGTGTGTCGATCTCAGAAGGACGCAAGGAGTGCTCAAGGAATCTTTGGTGGAGTAGATCCGGTGTGAAACTCAATCTAGGATTTCAGGAAGAAGGTAAAAATCCAATTTTTATCGAAGTTGTGATCTATTTCCAGTTGGTTTTTTCCGCATAGATAGAGGATCAAGTAATCTAGATGGCAGAAGAAAGTACTTCGATTAAGACCATGAATCCTCATCCGAGGATTGACGTGGTGAAATTTAATGGCACAAATAATTTCGGGATGTGGAGATGTGAGGTTATGGATGCCCTGAATGCATCGAACCTCGAGGATACTCTCCTTCTGGAGAAGAAGAGAAGCACGACCACTGATGAAGAGTAGGAGAAGATGAACAGGTCTGCGTGTGGGTTGATTCGTTCATGTTTAACATAAGACATAAAATATCTTGCGTTACATGAGACGTCGGCGAAGCATTTGTGGGAGACCCTTGAGAAGAAATATCTGACCAAGAGTATCGAATCTAGATTACAGCTTAAGAGTAAGCTGTACCGGTTTCAGATGAAGAAGGGGAGCTCCGTAAATGAACACATCAACCGTTACACGAAACTTCTTACATATTTGGTGAACGTGGATGTCAAGATAGATGAGGAAGACAAGGCGAAATTCCTCCTGAACTCACTCCCGGCAGAGGAGTATGAGACATTCACTCTAACCTTTATCAAGTTAGGCCTAGGGCGTGTGCATACCCGGCAGGAATAAACAGAAGTAGGGGTGCCAGCACACCCCACGGAATCCCTGGTGGCCGCCAGGTGATCCCTCAAGTATGTGGCCACGCGCGACTCGATAAGACCACCATAAACATGATTAATCAGGGCCCATCAGTTTCCCCCAACCGGGTACAAGTTGTCTTATGATAATTTAATATATAGTCAGCAACTTACAGGAATAAAAGGATTAGGAATTTAGGAGTACATAAGTATTGAAGATTCAGGTCACTGCATATAGAATACAGAATAGCACGGTGGGATTTCCGTGAATGTGATAGCCATAGGTCAAGTATTAATATGTCAGGAGGCAGGTGATAAGTCATGTCATAATAAGAAGTAAGTGATAAGAGATAACATAATGGGAGCAGGTGTCCAGTAGCAGCATGGTAAATGATAACACATCAGTTGTCAAGTGATACATAATGCAAATATAAATCGATCCGATAAAAGGGGAAAATCGAATGGAGGCGAGGACACTCGCCTAAATACGGAAAATACTGTGAAATCCACGATCTCCGGAATCCAGGAACCAAACGCGTAAACGCGTTCAAATAAAAAGGAGAAGAGAGAATGAAGACGCGGGAGTCGCAGACGCGGGAGTCGCGTCGCGTAGATTTCCACAAATGCGGGGTTCGAGACCCGCGTTCTGGCAAGGACACGAGGAGAACGCAGACGCGAGCATGAACTCCGCGTCGCGTTGATATAAGAACGCGAGAATCGCGTTAAAGAATTGCTTGAACGCGGGGGTGAGCCGCGTCTAGCAATAGAGTGAAAGAGAGAGATGAGAAAGTGAGAGTCCAGGAAAAAAGAGAGAGACGCAAGGATGAGGGAAACGCAGGAAAGGGGAAGACGCAAGGTTGACAGGGAGAGAGACGCAGGTTGGGAGAAAAACAGAGAAGAGAAGGAAAAGGAAAAGGAAAGGAAAAAGAAAGGAAAGAAAGAAAGAAAGAAGGAAAAGAAAGAAAGAAGGAAAGAAAAGAAAAGAAGGGAATGGGGTTGGTGGCCGGCGATGGCCGGCGGTCACCGGCGGCGGCCGGAGTTGGCCGGAAGTGGCCGGAGATGGCCGGAAAGGTGGCCAAAGCTTCACATTCAAACCATTAGTGGAGTGCAAGTGTAGTTGAAAATGAAAAATTAGAGTTTTGCAGAAGGAGTTTCGGAGAGCGAAGTAATAACTCGTCGGAAAGAGCACGACGAGGAGAGGAAGATGGCATGGTCGTTGGTGGCCAAGGTGGAGTATATGGTGGTGGAGATGGTGGAGAAGGTGGTGGTGAAAATGGGTTATTTGGTGGAAAAGAAGAGGAAGAAGAAGATGGTGGAGGTGGTGTTGTGGTTGTTGTTGTTGTTGGAATGGAGGAGGAGATGGAGGAGAAAGAAGTGGTGGTGTTGGTGGTGGAAAATGGAGGGAAAAGTGGTGGAGAATGGGTGGCCAAAGGAGGGAGCAAGAGCTCTTGGCTGCTGGTTTCGTTCTCAGGAAACAAAGAAGGAGAAGAAGAAATAATGAAGAGAGAGAAAGGAGTGGGGTTTATATAAAGGAATGGAAATGATTATAATAATGTTGCCTTTCTTTTCAAAACCAAAAGAGACGCACCAAAGAAAGTTGCGTCTCCATGAAACTAAAGTTGCGTCTTGAAAAAAATGAACTGGACGCGGAGAAAAATCCGCGTCCAAGAGGGTAAACGCGAGTTTTGTGTTTGCCTGAAAAGACAAAAAGACATGGTGATAAGACTCTGAATTGATCTTGCAGGACAAGCATTAAATGCAGTATGGATAGGATCTCTGCATTAAATGCAGAATCCAGGTTGGTGAAACTCGCGTCTAACGAGGAGAGAGAAAAAAAGAGAAGAGTAAAATATCTGGATAATATTCCGGTATCTGGGAAAACACCGAAAACTCCGGAAAAGTCCAAAAAATAAAGTAGCTTGGAAAGCTTCCCAAAAATTCTCAAAAATAATAAATATTATATAAAGATTTTTGGTGAAATCGATTTTTATAAATTCAATCCCATTTTCAAAATAAAAATCCTAAAGTCAACCGTCAATATCGGTCTACACCGGGTTGGCCGGATTTTGATAAAATCTGAAAAATCTCAGAAAATGCCAGAAAGGATAAAACATAATTTTAAGAAGTAATATGAAAGCAGAATTTAGAAATTTGATTCCAATTGCAAACTAAAATTTCTGGAATCAACCAGCGATACTGGCCGACACCAAATCCAGTGGAATTTTAATAAATTTAGAAAATTCTCAGAAAAAGTATTTAGATAGAAAATGTGATTTTAAGAAGTTGTAGGAAAGCCGTTTTTAGAATTTCAACTCCGTTTGTAAATTAAAAATCAGAGAATCGGGCAGCGGTATTGGTCGACCCCGGTTTTGAAGATTTACAACTTAATTCAGAAAAATTTCAGAAAATCATAGAAAATCTAAAATATTAGAAAACGATGTTTAAAACTGAAATCGGTCAAATCGGAATAGCGAAAAGACCAAATCGAGCAATTCACTAGGATCGGGTTCCCGGTTCAGACTAGGGCTGATCCGAGTTCACGAATCCAGATCCAAGGCAAAATGATCATATAAATAATTCATAATACAAAACAAATACAGGAAGTAAATCAAAAATACGATCAAAAAAATACGAATACGCAACTAAGTACGTATTCCGGGAGCGGGGTGTTACATTCCATCCACCTTACAAAAAATTGCGTCCTCGCAATTTCGATAAGGGGTAAAATGAACACAAAAGGGACATGGACGGGAATTATAGCAATCAAGATATGAATTACTACAGGTAGGGATCTCAAGTTGGCTGAACAATAATCAGAATATAGATATCTTCTTCACTTCAGGCTGTATAAATCTTCGAACGATGCCGAATAATACTGATCTGATATCATTTCTTTGTAATGGAATTCCAGCTATACTGTATACTTGATTACTCTCCGAGAATAGGCCAGAATACTGAAGATAAAGAAAACCCTGATAGTATTGAGCATAATAAAGAAGACCGATAATTAAGAATTCCGAATACCAGGCATCGATCACTCTGAAAGATATAGCCGAGAATATAGAATAACCGTAGAAAATCCGGATACCGCCTTCTGAAAGATAACTCGATCGTTGATCAATGTCGAGAATGCCCGAGCACCATAGAGTTGACCGAAGAGATCATATAATAGCTTCATTCAGAACTAGCCACTACCTCTCTAGTATAGCCATATCTTAAGTTGGTATAAAGGCTTCGAAAAACCAAAACAGTGAAAAGATGGAAAGGATTAGGAATCAAGGAAAGGATGATCAAGATAGAATAGATAACTCTGCACTTGTAGTTGGACTGTATAACCAGGACTCATGCATTCCAGTTGCAAATTTCTTTACCATTAATTTGCCATTTGGACGTACTGAGGATGCGAGAGCCTAGGCTCTGATACCACCCTGTAACGCCCCGATCCCGCGGATACGGAGACGTCACTGCGATGTATATACGCAGGTCAGAAATACCCTCACGTATATACGCTAAGCATCAGTACAGGCAAGAATCAGAGTACGGAAGCACGTGGTGCATTATACATTCCAACACATGAGTACAATTACAAAGTTATCACCAGAGGTGACAAATATTACAGGAATATTACATCACCAATATGGCGCAAGTGCGAGAATACAAGGAGATGGTACAAGTATGAACAGTACAAAAGGAGGCTCAGAGTCACAACAGGAAAACTCTGGAGCCGAACAGGGGACCTGGAAGGATGGGGCTCTGAACGGTCTGCTGGAGATCCACGCTACCGCTGCGCCACTCTGATCAACAACTGGGAGAATCCACACGCTCCAAGCTCCAAGACCTGGACATGAGGATCCAGAGGAGTCAGAACTCCCCGGCGAGTGGTGATGCGAAAGCCAGATGACGAGTATGGATAAGCACATGTGTATCGATAAATCTGGATCATAAACATGAAAACCGTGTCGTAGGCACAAGCATGCAGGAGCAAGTAGATATACATCAATTGATATCAAGCTGGGAACATGTATGATATAATGTGATAAGAGCAGGTAACAAGGAGATGAATAAAGTAGACAAGGCAATATCAGATATCTCCTAAACTAGCATAAAACCGATAAAACCGAATAAAGCCGAATAAATCCGATTACGAGTAAAACTGATTGCATAAGCTTAAGTCACGGCATCATGAGACTAGTACATCGAAGGAATAATCCAAACAAGGAAACCCTCATTTATATACCTTTATCCCATGTCACCGTAATCCAAACGCATACAACCCGAGTTACAAAACAACACAACACAACAATGGTATCTTAGCATCTTATTATAATTGGGGCCGTCTAAGTTGCAGGTTTCAGTATGCGTCCCATTCCACATACTTTCACATACAACTTATAGAGTAAGTTATTTGGAAACTGATAAAGTTCGATGAATCATGTTTCGGATGGGCCCCGTACATGCCCGGGACAACGGTCCAGGAGTATCCGGTGCTGAGCCGGAACGTACCGCTAGGTACCGGGACTTATTTACGCCCGAACAGGAATAGAGTATCGCAGATCCCATAGAAATAGGCCTAGGGCGTGTGTATACCCGGCAGGAATAAACAGGAGTATGGGTGCCAGCACACCCCACGGAATCCCTGGTGGCCGCCAGGTGATCCCTCAAGTATGTGGCCACGCGCGACTCGATAAGGCCACCATAAACATGATTAATCAGGGCCCATCAGTTTCCCCCAAACCGGGTACAAGTTGTCTTATGATATATAGTCAGCAACTTACAAGAATAAAATGATTAGGAATTTAGGAGTATATAAGTATTGAAGATTCAGGTCACTGCATATAGAATACAGAATAGCACGGTGGGATTTCCGTGAATGTGATAGCCATAGGTCAAGTATTAATATGTCAGGAGGCAGGTGATAAGTCATGTCATAATAAGAAGTAAGTGATAAGAGATAACATAACGGGAGCAGGTGTCCAGTAGCAGCATGGTAAATGATAACACATCAGTTGTCAAGTGATACATAATGCAAATATAAGTCGATCCGATAAAAGGGGAAAATCGAATGGAGGCGAGGACACTCGCCTAAATACGGAAAATACTGTGAAATCCACGATCTCCGGAATCCAGGAACCAAACGCGTAAACGCGTTCAAATAAAAAGGAGAAGAGAGAATGAAGACGCGGGAGTCGCAGACGCGAGAGTCGCGTCGCGTAGATTTTCACAAATGCGGGGTTCGAGACCCGCGTTCTGGCAAGGACACGAGGAGAACGCAGACGCGAGCATGAACTCCGCGTCGCGTTGATATAAGAACGCGAGGATCGCGTTAAAGAATTGCTTGAACGCGGGGGTGAGCCGCGTCTAGCAATAGAGTGAAAGAGAGAGATGAGAAAGTGAGAGTCCAGGGAAAAAGAAAGAGAGAGACGCAAGGATGAAACGCAGGAAAGGGGAAGACGCAAGGTTGACAGGGAGAGAGACGCAGGTTGGGAGAAAAACAGAGAAGAGAAGGAAAAGGAAAAGGAAAGGAAAAAGAAAGGAAAGAAAGAAAGAAGGAAAAGAAAGAAAGAAGGAAAGGAAAGAAAAGAAGGGAATGGGGGTTGGTGGCAGGCGATGGCCGGCGGTCACCGGCGGCGGCCGGAGTTGGCCGGAAGTGGCCGGAGATGGCCGGAAAGGTGGCCAAAGCTTCACATTCAAACCATTAGTGGAGTGCAAGTGTAGTTGAAAATGAAAAATTAGAGTTTTGCAGAAGGAGTTTCGGAGAGCGAAGTAATAACTCGTCGGAAAGAGCACGACGAGGAGAGGAAGATGGCATGATCGTTGGTGGCCAAGGTGGAGTATATGGTGGTGGAGATGGTGGAGAAGGTGGTGGTGAAAATGGGTTATTTGGTGGAAAAGAAGAGGAAGAAGAAGATGGTGGAGGTGGTGTTGTGGTTGTTGTTGTTGTTGGAATGGAGGAGATGGAGGAGAAAGAAGTGGTGGTGTTGGTGGTGGAAAATGGAGGGAAAAGTGGTGGAGAATGGGTGGCCAAAGGAGGGAGCAAGAGCTCTTGGCTGCTGGTTTCGTTCTCAGGAAACAAAGAAGGAGAAGAAGAAATAATGAAGAGAGAGAAAGGAGTGAGGTTTATATAAAGGAATGGAAATGATTATAATAATGTTGCCTTTCTTTTCAAAACCAAAAGAGACGCACCAAAGAAAGTTGCGTCTCTATGAAACTAAAGTTGCGTCTTGGGAAAAATGAACTGGACGCGGAGAAAAATCCGCGTCCAGGAGGATAAACGCGAGTTTTGCGTTTGCCTGAAAAGACAAAAAGACATGGTGATAAGACTCTGAATTGATCTTGAGGACAAGCATTAAATGCAGTATGGAGAGGATCTCTGCATTAAGTGCAGAATCCAGGTTGGTGAAACTCGCGTCTAACGAGGAGAGAGAAAAAAAAGAGAAGAGTAAAATATCTGGATAATATTCCGGTATCTGGGAAAACACCGAAAACTCCGGAAAAGTCCAAAAAATAAAGTAGCTTGGAAAGCTTCCCAAAAATTCTCAAAAATAATAAATATTATAAAAATTTTTTTGGTGAAATCGGTTTTCAGAAATTCAATCCCATTTTCAAAATAAAAATCCTAAAGTCAACCGTCAATATCGGTCTACACCGGGTTGACAGGATTTTGATAAAATCTGAAAAATCTCAGAAAATGTCAGAAAGGAGAAAACATAATTTTAAGAAGTAATATGAAAGCAGAATTTAGAAATTTGATTCCAATTGCAAACTAAAATTCCTGGAATCAACCAGCGATACTGGCCGACACCAAATCCAGTGGAATTTTGATAAATTTAGAAAATTCTCATAAAAAGTATTTAGATAGAAAATGTAATTTTAAGAAGTTGTAGGAAAGCCGTTTTTAGAATTTCAACTCCGTTTGTAAATTAAAAATCCGAGAATCGGGCAGCGGTATTGGTCGACCCCGTTTTGAAGATTTACAACTTAATTCAGGAAAATTTTAGAAAATCATAAAAAATCTAAAATATTGGAAAATGATGTTTAAAACTGAAATCGGTCAAATCGGAATAGCGAAAAGACCAAATCGAGCAATTCACTAGGATCGGGTTCCCGGTTCAGACTAGGGCTGATCCGAGTTCACGAATCCAGATCCAAGGCAAAATGATCACATAAATAATTCATAATACAAAACAAATACAGGAAGTAAATCAAAAATACGATCAAAAAAATATGAATACTCAACTAAGTACGTATTCCGGGAGCGGGGTGTTACAGACAGTTCGGCTTAGATTTGGAAGAATCTTCACCGAGGTGGAGAATTGTTGGAAAGAGAGAGGATATTGTCGAGGAAGTCGACAAGGATCGTCGAGGGATCGTCGAGGAAGTCGTCGACGAAAGATGAAGGAAGCAGCAGCAAAACAGGTTAACAGCAGCAGCAGCAGGTGTTCGGTCGACCGGCCCGGTCGACCGCCCGCAGTAGCAGGAGCTCGGTCGACCGGCCCGGTCGACCGACGTGTACAACATGCTCAAGGAGGAAGCTCGGTTGACCGCCCGGTCGACCGACTGAAGTGACCCAACTCTCGGTTGGGAACGGTCGACCGGCCCGGTCGACCGGCGCATAGGGTCGGTCGACCGCCCGGTCGACCTACAGTTGGGTTGCGGGCTGCGATTGCTGATTTAGAAATCTATTGTATTTAAACGGGATTTCTAGGGTTTTGTTGTACCAAGGAAAATAGCAGCTCTCTTGATACTCAGAGGTGCTGCATCCATTGTAATTGATTGTCTAAATCAATAGAATCTCTCAGTCATTGCCCCGAGGACGTAGGCAACAAGGCCGAACCTCGTTAATCGTTGTTTTCGTGTATTCTTTCTCTGGTTTTTGGTATTTGTGCTGTTTTGAGAATTTGTTCTTCGTGCTTGGGAGATTCAGGGATTCCTCTTCTGGCTGTTGTCGGTGCACAACAATAAGCGCTGAGCTTCAGCAGATTCGGATTCCGAGCTTTCCCAATGGAGTTCAGTTCCGCCTCGAACTCCTTCGGCCCCTTCGAGTACTTCTTCCTGAATCTCTTTACTGCTTCTTGATTTCCGTCTTCCAGCGTCATCCTGTACACCGTCCCGTAAGTGCGCTTCCCCAAACTCCGCCGTTGCGCACAAAAGATCATCGGCACGCAGTCGGCCTGTTGAAATGCACCAGCTTCCCTCCACCATCTCCCCCTGCTGCTGCCTTTGCTTCAGCAGCACCTTTTGGTTCTGGAGCTCCTTTTTCTTCACTGCTCTTCTCACTGGAAGCAGTCCTTTTTCGCAACAAACAGCAGAGCAGAAGGCAGCAGACTAAAAACAGAAGCCCCATAGCAATCGCAATCGATTAAAATGATGAGTTTGATGTTAAGTTTATGGTGCTTGGGTTCGGCAGCAGGAACATATTGAAAGGGGAAATTCGGCGAAACGCAGGGGGCTGAAGCACTGTAACCACAGAGATGGATGTTTCCTCTGAAAGAGCTCGAAGTAGAACTTTTTCGCAAGGAGGGAGAGGTACAACCCCTGAAGGAAGGAGAGATTGTTATACGACACATTGAAATACATTTTTATAGCACACGTTGTATGCATGCATATAATTTTAAGCCGTTCATTTCTAAAACTAAATGAGTTTAAGGCTATTCTCTTTTAGCTTTTCTCTCTTTTCAGATTGGAGGCGACTTAATGCAGGAAGGAGAGAAAATTATGCTGGTGCTTTTGTGTAATTTGTAAGCCTTACATGTTTGTACTATTTTACATTTTCTACTTTTATACTTTTGTTGTGTCATTTCTTTTTGAAATGTTTTTTGTTAAAAACTTTTAATGGAATGTGCGAATTCTTGCTACCATCTTGAGAGAGAGAGAGAGAGAGAGAGCTGGAGGCAAACATGGGACCCGATATGGTGGAGACCTGAACCCGCTCGAAACCGGTCAAGGGTGTATAAATACAAATCCATCGTGTATTGGGTGGGTTTACTGTCAAGCGTGTATGAATACAAACCCAACCTTTGAATCAACAAAATACACGACCAACCACTTGTCAATCTCAATGGCCAATGGCAAAGTGATCATGCCACCACCGAGGGTGGAGACCCAGGCCAGTTCCGGCCTCGCCGCCATCCCGGCCGAGTATGTCCGGCCGGCGTGGGAGTGGGACCACCTCTGCGACGCGCTGGAGGAGGTCCAGAAGGCCGAAGACGGCCCTCAGATCCCCGTAGTCGATCTCTGTGAGGAGCGTGCGGAGGATGTCAAGGCCGCGGCCAAGGAATGGGGAGTGATGCACGTAGTGAACCGTGGGATATCGTCGGAGCTGACTGAGAAAGTGCGGCGCCGGCAAGGGTTCTTCGATCTCCCGGTCGAGGTACGCGAACGAGCAGTCGGAAGGGAAGATACAAGGGTAGGGGAGCAAGCTGGCTAATAATGCCAGCGGGCAGTTAGAGTGGGAGGACTACTTCTTTTACTTCATATTTCCCAGCGACATGGTTGATCTCTCCATTTGGCCCAAAGAACCTACTGAGTACACGTAAGTTGATTTTTAATGTACTATATTTTATCTGTCGTTAAACAATCATTTAACAAAACAAGACAGTTACAATCTAGATATGAAATACATAAACATAAGACAACCGATCAAATAACCAGTCAAAACAAAATCCTCTCCCCTCACAGCAAGACAAAAACCGACATACAAAAGCATTATAATATATTATTTACCGTCGCACTTGTGACGAAGTTAGGATGAGATATGATTAGACAATCGACTCGCCTGAAATTCACAATTCTCTCTGTAAGTTGCATATGGGTTTAATATTTATTTCCCACATTAGGGAGAGAATATAATAGTTTTGTCTCACTTACAGAACAATCTTGTCTTAGACACTGAGCTGTATAATTTAGAAGATGTAAATAGCGTAAAATCTCGATATCAGCCTGTAGCTTTTATTTCCAATTCTGTCACTGTCACTGTCATTGCTGAGAACATTGACCATATTAGCACTATTAGCCTTGATATGAGTTAACATTATTTAGTTAATGTCATATCAAATATTTCTAAACTGGACACCATATCATCAATATATATCAGAATAGGCTAATATTTGAAACCATTCTCGCAACCAATCAAGCACACATGATTCATCTCTTGGAAACACTTGTTCATGACCTAAACTTGTGCCTGACTTTGGATTCTTTTAAGTCCAGTGAGGTGATGCATGTAGGGAGAGGGGAGATAGAGGAGACATCAGAAGATAGCACAAAGATTGTCGGAAGATAGCACAGAGATTGGAAATCAAAAGGAGCAAAAACGGCACATGCAACAGGCTAAAACAGTTCACGGTCGACCGCCCGGTCGACCGATATAAGGAGCCGGTCGACCGCTTGGTCGACCGGTGTGCATGAGGTGCACAGACGCAGAACGGTCGACTGCCCGGTCGACCGTTGCATGGAAGCGGTCGATCTCCCGGTCGACCGACTGAAGGGAGCCAAGTTTTGGTTGGTGCCGGTCGACTGGGCCGGTTGACCGGGCACAGGAGTCGGTCGACCGGCCGGTCGACCGACAGACGCATTTTTTGCTGTCCTTTATAGATTCGAATTCCTTTTCTAATTGGGATTGAATTCAATCGAGGTTTCCTAAAACCCAGAGACTCTGTGGCTATAAATAAGGGCTAGAGCCCTCATGTATTGTATCCCCGAAAATCCCACTGAAAATCTCCATTGGAAATTCCTTGAAGAAGGAAATAAGTTGTAATTGCTTGTTGAATCAATAAAATCTCTCTCTCCCTTGCCCCGAGGACGTAGGTACGTTGCCAAACCTCGTTAAATACTGTGTTGATTGCTTTTCTCTATTGTTTCTCTATTCTTGTCGTATTGGGTACGTCTCCACTGCATCAGTCTCCGCCTGGTTGGTAGATTCCTCAGAGAGGTTGTTGTCTGCGCACAACAATTAGTATCAGAGCATCCCAGGTTAGTCGTGGGATCGTGTGTTGATTCCAAGGGCATTAGTTGCTGTTTGGCGGAGATCGTGTGTCGATCTCGGAGCGACGTTGGAACTGTTTGTGTGATCGTGTGTCGATCTCAAAACAGCGTGTAGATTGCTCGAGGAATCAGTTTGAAGGAGTATATTGCTTCGGAAACTCTTCGAGGGTTTTTCGTGGAGGTAAAGATCCTATTTTTATCCAGTTTGTTTTTCTAACTCCGTTTGTTTCCGCATTGCTTTGAGAAATTAGTTGAGAAGATGGCTGGAGAAGGTACATCATCGGAAAAATCCATGAATCCACATCCGCTGAGGATTGATGTGGTGAAGTTCAACGGCACGAACAACTTCGGTATATGGAGGTGTGAGGTGATGGAGGCGCTGACGGCATCAAATCTCGAAGACACTCTACGGTTAGAGAAGAAGCGCGCATCAACAACTGAAGAAGATTGGGACAAGATGAACAGAACGGCGTGGGGCTTGATCAGGTCTTATTTGACACAAGACATCAAGTATCATGTGTTGCATGAGACATCTGCGAGGCCGCTATGGGAGATCCTAGAGAAGAAGTATCAGACGAAAAGAATAGAATCGCGGTTGTAGTTGAAGAGTAAGCTTTATAGTTTTCAGATGCAAATAGGATGCTCCATCAATGAACACTTGAATCGCTACACGAAGCTTCTTGCAGATCTAGTTAATGTGGATATGGAGATCGATAAAGAGGATAAGGCGGTAATCTTATTGAATTCTCTTCCTAGGGAAGAGTATGAGACCTTTACCCTTATATTGATCAATGAAAGAAAATCCATTAACTACAGTGAGGTGTCTGCTACTTTTGTGAGTTATGAAGTAAGGAGACAGAATAGACTGTCTTCTTCGGGGAACACAACAGCAGAGGCATTGGCAGTAAGAGGCAGGAGTTCCAATATGAAGGACAGAGATGATCAGGAAAGATCAAAGTCCAGATCAGGCTTCAGAGATCTGAAGAGGAATCAGTGCGCCTTGTGTAAAGAACTAGGGCACTGGAAAGTTGATTGCCCGAAGGGCAAAGGTAAGAAGATGGAGTCAAACACCGAGGCGAATCTCGCATAAGCGGATGGATCGGATTCAGACTCATCGGTATTCTCTCTCTGTTACACTCCTACTATTGATTACTCAGATAATGCTGAGTGGATCTTAGGTACCGGAGCCACCTATCATGTGTGCTCGAACATGGCCTGGTTTTCTAGTTTTGAGAAGTTAGATAGATGTTACACGGTCATGGTGATGATCATCCGTGTAATATAGAAGGGATGGGTACAGTCCGTATCAAGATGGAAGATGAGATAGTACGAGAATTGAAAGAGGTGAGGTATGTACCTCAACTCAAAGGGAATCTTATCTCTGTTGGCGCTTTGAAAGCATTGGGTCTTGTGATATTTATACGAGATAGTGTTCTCAAGATGATCAAAGGCTCAATTGTGGTGCTGAAGGGCGTCCATCGGAACAATCTCTACTACTTGAAGGGTAGTACGGTTACAGGTCAGATGGAGACTTCTCGTTCTTCAGATGATGGTTGCACAAAGGTCTGGCAGGTGAAGGTCGGACATGGAGGTGAAAAGACTTTGCAAGCTCCTGTAAAGAAGGGATCATTGGAAGGTGCTACTACCTGCAACTTGCAGGGTGAACACAGCGTTCTGGACCAGAAGAAGGTGAAATTCAGCACCAATACTCACCGCTCAGAGGGTCTTCTTGATTGTGTTCACGTAAGCGTTTGGGGACCTGCTAAGACTGCATCGCTTGGAGGTCACATGTACTTTGTCTCGATTATTGATAGTTTATCTAGGCATTGTTGGATATATCCCATGAGATAAAGGGGTGAAGCCCTAAATATATTGGTGAAGTGAAAAAGAAGAATGGAGAAGCAGACAGTAGGAAGATTAAGGTGCTACAGATTGGTAATGTTGAAAGAGACATGAACCAATTTCTACGATTTGGCCAGAACACTGGTATTGGTACTCACTTCACAGAAGGTATACATGGGTTGGCTAAGGAAGTAAACCGTTCCTTGCTGGAGAAGGTTCGGTGGTTGTTGTCTAATGCACGATTAGATAAATCGTTTTGGGCTGAGGCGATTGTGTATGCTAGCCATCTCATAAATGGATCAACTGCGATAGGAGGTAAAACTCTATTGAAAATTTGGTCTGGAAAAACTGCTCAAGATCATGGTTTGCTGCGGAAATTTAAAAGTCCGACCTACTTCAGTGCCAAAGATGGCATAGTGAATCCGCGAGTAAAGAAGTTTGTGTTTTTGGGTGTCAAGAGAAATATGAAAGGCTACAGGTTATGGGACCCTAAAAATAAAAAGATCGTGTTCAGTAGGCATGTCACGTTTGATGAGACACGTTTGATGAGACTTCAGTGTTGAAGTCTACCGTCTCTCAGCAGGTGGAGAGAACGAAGACTAAGGAAGTATCGCAGCGGGTGGAGGTTGATGCTACTCCACCATCTCCAGTTGGTTCGGTATCAGTGAAGACTTCACCGAATGTGACACTGGGTGGAGATCATGTAGCCAGGGTTGATACTAGACAGGTTGAAGACATTGATGAGATTGTCGAATTGTTTGTAGCCATTGGAACCAAGGTAAAACCACGCACGTGGGTGAAGAAGCATGAATCTCAAGCTTGTGGCCGCAACATGCTCAAGTTGAAGGCCGTTGTTCTCCATGACAGTAGTGAGGAGGTTCATATGACTCAGCTAGATAGGTTCGCTGCTGAAGATTCAGGTACAAGTGCTTGAGCTTGATGGAGCTCATTTAAATGAACTACTGTTGGTTGATCCTTTGGGCAAGGTACGTAGGCAGCCGTAAAGGCGCAGCCTCATTTTGTGATGCAACCCGTATGAAGCTGTTTGGGTTCTCGAGAAGCTGATTGGGACTTCACGTAGAGGTGGAGAGTTGGACTTCACGTAGAGGTGAAGCATTGTGATCTTGATGAACAGTTGATCTTCTAGTGAGAAGATGGTTAAGCTTGCATAGGAGGGGTGTGCATCCTGTTTGTTGAAGCCGATGATGGTGTTCGGTCTGATCTACTCAAACTTGATTGGATCGTCAGCTGAAGACAAGTGGACTGGAGAGAGTCAGTCAATTGGAGAGTCAGTGTTGGCTCATGATGAGTTCTTCGGGAGGTTATGAAGTTGCTGAGTGATAGACACGTTCGTTGGTCGGCTCGTATGATATTTCTCCTAAGGTGAAGTGATGGGAACGCATGTATGGTGTATTCCAGTTAGATAGCTAAGCTAAAGGTTTCAAGCCGAGATCGTGTATCGATTTCGCCGAGATCGTGTGTCGATTTCGTCTGGAGCGCTCAAGCCGAGATCGTGTGTCGATTTCGCCAGGTAATAGACTTGAGTTCGTTGAAGATCGGCTCAAATTTGAGATATCTTCATCGAGGTGGAGAATTGTAGGGAGAGAGGAGATAGAGGAGAGGTCGGAAGATAGCACAGAGATTGTTGGTAGATAGCACAGAGATTGAAAATCAAAAGGAACAAAAACGGCGCATGCAGTAGGCTAAAACAGTTCACGATCCACCGCCCGGTCGACCGATGCAAGGAGCCGGTCGACCGCTCGATCGACCGGTGTGCAGAGGTGCACAGATGCAGAACGATCAACCGCCTGGTCGACCATTGCATGGAAATGGTCAACTGGCCGGTCGACCGACTAAAAGGAGCCAAGTCTCGGTTGGTGCCGGTCGACTGGGCACAGGGGTCGGTCGACCGGCGATGCGTTTTCTGTTGTCCTTTATAGATTCGGATTCCTTTTCTGGTTGGAATTGAATTCAATCGAGGTTTTCTAAAACCCAGGGACTCTGTGGCTATAAATAAGGGCTAGAGCCCTCATGTATTTATCCCCGAAAATCCCACTGAAAATCTCCATTAGAAATTCCTTGAAGAAGGAATAAGTTGTAATTGCTTGTTGAATCAATAAAATCTCTCTCTCACTTGCCCCGAGGACGTAGGCACGTTGCCGAACCTCGTTAAATACTGTGTTGATTGCTTTTCTCTATTATTTCTCTGTTCTTATCGTATTAGGTAAGTCTTCGGCTGCATCAGCCTCCGCCTAGTTGGTGGATTCCTCAGAGAGGTTGTTGTCCTGCGCACAACAATGTAGGAGTTTGCCAAGGAGCTAGGGGTTGTGGTCAGCAAAATGCTAGCCATACTATCATTAGGCCTAGGACTCGAAGAGGGCAAGCTAGAAAAAGAGCTCGGAGGCATGGGAAGACCTCTAGCTTCAACCGAAGATCAACTACTACCCCAAGTGCCCTCAGCCTGACCTTGCCCTCAGCGTTGAAGCCCACACCGACGTGAGCTTCCTCTCCTTCATCCTCCACAACGACGTCCCCGGCCTCCAGGTCTTCTATGGCGACAGGTGGGTGACGACCAAGCTGAGCTCGGATTCTCTAATCGTTCACGTCAGCGACATCCTTGAGATCCTGAGCAACGACGTCTGCTATTGGAAAATTTGTGTACTATTTCTTTTTTTATTAAAACATGCAATTCAAAATTTTAACATTGCACAAAATAAATAAAGGTATAGCAAAACCTAGCATGCAATACTAGAAATTAAAAGAAGGAATAGGCTGACATGGAGAATGCAGTCGCGATATCGCTACCCTAAAGGATCAAAAGTCCGCCCTAATCGTCTGGGTTTTGAATTGGCAGCAATCCTCTAGCGGTAAAAGACCTCCCGGAATCACCAGTACCTGGCCTATGACAGTAGACCAGACTTATGCTCAGGAACGATTGCCCAGAAAATAAAGATAAAGAACAAATTTCTTTTTAACATTGAAGTCATTTTCACGTAGAGTAGGCTTCAGGTTTTTCAGAGAGAAAAGAAAAATGAATATTGTTCTTAAGATGAATGGAAATGACTCTGTTTATAGGTTAAAGGGGTCAGTTAGTTAGAGTGAAATTAATTATGTTTTAAGAAATTGTAAGAGTGAGAATAAGTCAAAAGTGGGTTAGTGTGAGAATAGGCGAAAGTGGTTAAGAGGGAGAATATTCCATAATTTGAATAGGTCAAACTCAAGTTTTTATTAAGTAAAAAATTAACAGTCCCCAAAACTTGAGTTTTAGGGAAGACAGAATAAACAACAAATCATAAAACACAAATCAAGGTTGGACAACCTTATACTGTGAATTCAGGGTAAATAGCTTGCGACCTTGAATTTACTCTTAGTGAATTCATCGCTACTTGAGAGACATAATAGACTACGCCTTGAATTAAGCCTCTTTAATCATATATTGATGGAAGACACATACAGTAAGTCCTCATCTATTGAGCGAGCAGGTTGAGCATTAATGGTCATGCTCACAGCAACCGACTCATGAGAGTTTTTAGGGTCAGCCCTGCCCCCCAACCGCGACCATCACGATTTCATTCACGTAGGCAAGTCCTCCAAGAGTACTACAGCTGGATGTTATACCCTCCACACTACATGCCTTGGACTTATTAAGAGTTCAACTCATCCTTACCTAGTTGTATCATAAGAGCATCATCACCATAGAGAAGGGGCAATAGCTACAATGCTACATGTTGGATATAAATATATTTAGGTCGATGCTCCACACGAGTATCATCAGTCTAGCTTGTTTCTACCACATTGAAGCTCTTTCATGAAACCAGCTCAATCAAGTAGGGTGGGTTCTCACTATCAGTGAACTCTACTGTGGCTTAATCCCATCTCCCTCGATGAAATTAGGACTACACTCCTAGAAACACCCTTAGTCAGAATGACTTTATGTTTTTCAGGGTCAGACAAATGGCTTAATAGCCTTTTATTTTCAAGTGGTGATAGTCAGAGATTTAACTCTTCATGATAACATTATTATGATTCTTGACACTCTTTATTAGACCTATAAATTTTTTGGATAATTGTCAGAGTCTCCCTCCATTTGAGATCAAAGGTAGTTATAAAGTTTTCCTTATTGCCTTAGTTTTAAAACGAGCAAATTATACCATAATGGTTTATGACAAAGCATAAATATATTGCATTTTATTATTTCAGTATTTAAAGTATATATAATTTGATAAAGAATAATCAAGAAATTTATGCTTATCAAAAGTCATTTTAATGCATACTTAGTGTCAAATTTAAGTATTAATATGTAATTCAGATTTATATCTGAAAATATAGTTTAAGCATATACTTATCAAAACTTTAAGAGATGTACATGTAATAAAGGAAAATATTTATTATCCATTCTACTCACTCTATTAAAACATTGATGATGTCCCAGATTGAATTTTAGTATCTTATAAGATGGCTGCAAATTGGTTCCTCGCCAAATAGCAAGACATCCTAATTTGTCTTGCCATTTATATTCTTAATAGTATACGAATTTTCATCGTGGACAAATCACCATTGTTTTAATTTAGTGATTAGGATATATAATTTAATTTTTTCTTTGTAAAGACAACTTTGCTTTCACAACTTAGATAAGAATTTTTTCTTAATTTATTATTTTTAAAATTATGAAAACACTTAAATAGGAGTATAAATTTATAGTTATGAATATACTTTTAATAAGTATAATAAGTTAAATCAATAGATGATATAATAAATATCGTATTGAATAAAGTTAGTAATGAAATGAGAAAGATTAAATATTTTTTAGTTATAAGATAATTTAGAGATATTAAAATAGATAACTTTTCAAACTTTATGACATATAACAAGAATCTGATTTAAAATTTCTATCTAAGTATCTCGGTCAAATTCTCGATAATTAAAACAATATTTGAAATATCAAAAAAGATATTTAATTTATCTCTAAACTTAGTTAGAGGAAAATTATAATTTATAAAGTCAAAATTGAAATTTGATTTCTAAAAAGTCTAAATAGGGCCAAATCCAAACTTGATTTTTATAAGTTAAGGGTAATAGCGAAATAATAATGAGATTAGGAGGTCTTCATCTCAATTATAATACTAGATTATAGAAAAATTATTCATTTTAGGCAATCTGGGTAAATAGATCCCGATTAAAGTTGGATAGGGCCAAAGTCACACATGTCTATTAATCATCCTGCACGTAGTTAGGATTAATATGCTCGTTTACTGAAATCAAAGTATAAGATTTACTCATACAAACATAATGTCATCAGTAGCACGTTTTCTAATTGTAGCTTCAACATAATCATATTGTTTGAAAGTTTCAATCCTACTTTGTTCCTCATACTAGATTTTCTAGAGTATAGATTAGGATTTCAATTCTAGCTAATTTAGCATGATCCAATCATGATTTACATCAAACTCAAATATGAAAGGTTGCTAAAGCTAGATCTAACTATAATATGTAATCAAGGCTAATCTTAGACAGATCCAGATATGCCCAAATATTGGTGATATTACTTCTAAGATTATAATTAACATAAGCTGATAAAGGATTGTAGAATTATTAGGTCCGTCAAAACCTCAAATTTACCAGTCCAATTGACCAGGTTGGCGTAACTCAAGTGGGAGGTTTTTCGCTCTTAGCGTTCCTTAATTATAGAATCATATTGAGTACCCTTCCTCAGTTAAACACCAATTGTACGAAATTTTGAGGAAATAATCTACCCTTTAATTTTCTTTTTCTATTAAACTAAATATATTTAGGAGCCTATACCTATTCCAGTCACATGAAGAGTATACAAATAATGTTGTTGAATTTAAGTTTGCCAATAGGAAGAATTCTACAATGTTTTCTATATTCACAATATTTGAAAAATGTCAGAATACAGGTTTATGTTAATAGCTTTTAAATTAGGGTATGCAAAATAAAAGAGTGTAGAGTTCTTGTTTAATTTAAGTGACAAAGTATTCTAGTAAGAATCACAATATTAATATGTTAGAATCTAAAATTTCACATGCAGCAATTATGCAACTTAATTTGCAGGAATTGGACAATTCTAAAATTTCAGGAATTTGTTATAGTAATAATTTAGACAATAAGAATTAAGCAATGTCTAATGTAATATCCCTACTTAATGAAACATGTATTGCATGTAATAAGCATGAATTATTCTTATTGCATGAAACTATTTTTTAATTAACTGCAAATAAGAGGCAAAATTTTAAATAATACAATAATTAGAAATAGTTTAATTACAAAAAATCGATTATTGCAATAAAGACCTTATAAGAATTTGAATAGATATTTTGCAAGAGGTAGTACTAAAGAAGGCTAGTAAGGATTTTGCAATAATGTAGAAAGATAATATTTTCTAATAATTTAAGAAAATATATAAAATAATTTAATAAGATCTTGTAAATAATTTTAATATCTTGCAATAAAATAATTTAATAAGATCTTTTAAGAATTTAAAAGAGTAAGATCATGAAAATTCTTGCACGAAATATTTATGACAGGAAACAAGTGTTTAATTAATTAATCAATTCACAAATTTGATTTTAGACGATTAACCTTTAGGGATTAACTAGCAGGAATTCAAGAGAATTAACTTACAATATTTTTTTTACATTTAATTTTCTAACAATAGGACATAATCATTAGAACAAGATAGCAATATTTGATTGGTATCAGATTATTACAAATATTTAGAGAATCCTATTTTAGTTAACTGATATTGTTACAAGAAATAATTAATTGACTAATGGTAGAAATATCCAATTAAATCTAGCCGGTAATAATTAATTTAATTTGTGAAGATATTATTAATTTAATTGTAAGAAATAATTAACTATCCACAATTCAGAAACTGATTAAGAATCTTGTAGGATCTGAGATTGAATCAAAGGTATTTGTACGAAGACACAAGTCACCACTGCACAAGGTGAAAATTCAAGTTTCTTTCAAAATTGAAGTGTTGGCAAGTATCTTGACATTCTTAAAAGATTTATCTAGCCTGAATTTTTTCTAACAGTTGCAGTAAACATCAACCAACAATTGAAATGACTACAATGCTTGCAGAAAAGATCGCCAACTAACAGATTACAATAGCAATCTTGCATATCAAGACTACTGGATGACATTTTTCAAAGTAAATTTTTACAATTAGCATATTCATTAGATAGTGCAAAATTGTTAAAATAATGCGATGGAGATATACTAGTCTTTCACAGTACATAATCAATGCAAAAAAAAAAGTTGCATGTAAAAGTCAGTTGCAAGAATAATTTATATATCTTCTAGATTCAACTAATTTGCATGAAATAGAAAATAGAGTAAATGAATAAGAAAAAGTATATATATACCTTTTAATCCTTTTGATTGTTGGAAAAATTGTGTACTATTTATTTTTTGATTAAAATATGCAATTCAAAATTTTAACATTGCACAAAATAAATAAAGTTATAGTAAAACCTAGCATGCAATACTGTAAGTTCACCTAGAGGGGTGGTGAATAGGTGATGGCTAATCTAATGGTCACTAAATGACAAATAATGCGGAATTAAAAACTATTATGACCTAACCAAAACTATTACACTAAACACCACGTATAACACAAGAGTGTAGCCGAATTCCCGGTGAAGGGCTCTGGACTAACTCCTCTAGATTCCCCTAGATAAGGGTTGAGGTGCCGCGTTGGCTCTCTTGGTTGAATACAAGTGTTAGCAAACAATCCCCAAGCATATATCAATAAGCACACAATATATCAAGCATGTAAAGATAAGACAAGTAATAGCATGCAAGATATAAACAAGAAGATAGAGAGAGAGAGAGTGAGCAATCGCAAACACAAGGGATTTGTTTTGAGGTTCGAGCACACTTGCTCTACATCCCGCCTTCGACACACGAAGGATTTCCACTATAATCGATCCCACCGGATCACTCCTCGGTGCCGCAACACCTACAATCCCTCGGACTCTCTAGTCCCGTACACACCGCAAGCCCACCGGTTCGCCGAGGCCGCACCTCAAACAAAGAGTTCACACACGAACTCTAAACCACCGCGAACACACTTGTCCGCCTTCTCAAAGTACAAGAAAGGTCTTTGGTGATCACAACACTTTGATCACCTAAAAATAATCTCACTACAACACTCCTATAGGATGAATAATCAATGGATAGCTCAAGTGTTTGTGTGAGAAAACTAGGATGGAAATGGTGGAGGAAAACTCAAAGAATTCACTTTTAAACACTCTTGATAAACTCCCCTTTTGATTGGAAGTATTAGCTCTCAATTTAGTGGAGAAAACTCTTTTAATGAAGTGGGAAAAACTGGCTCAAAGTCCACTAGAAATCTTAGAGAAAAATAATGCCCAAACCCCCAAATTTATAGGCTCAGAAAAACTAGCCGTTGGGGTCTGTCAGGCCTGTCGGTCGACCGCCCGGTCGACCGGCCAACGGTCATATTTCAGACCGTTGTGCCATCGGTCGATCGGTCGGTCGACCGAGGCCAGGATACAGAGAGCAGGCCTCTCTGTCCGGTCGACCGCACGGCCGACCGGGGCTTTCCAGAGAGCAGTGCTCTCTGGACGGTCGACCGGCCCTCCAGCCAGACTTGTGCACGTCTCTGCACGTTGCGCGGTCGACCGGCCCGGTCGACCGGCTGAAGCCAGGTCAGAAATAAAGTTAAGGGATTAAAAACTTAGTTTTTTTGGCTCATATAAAATCCCATAAAATACTGAAAAATATACAAAAATAGTTTTACCAATATACTTTGATAAACAAACATGCTTGCACAAAATCAAGGCATGTTACAAATGATTTGTACTATTTTTGTAAGTTAGAAAAATTGGCTCAAAACAAAACGGTATTTTTCCAAACTTGATTTTTTTAAAACTTGTTTTTCCAAAACTTCTCCAAATACAAAAACAAGATATTTAAACAACTTTTAAAGCATAGTGTGTATGGATATGATCCATTACACAAACATGGTGAAATATCTATGTTTTTGACATTATGCACTAAACATGATTTTGGATAAAAGATTAAAACTTGAAACCAAAATCCAAACATATATTTTCTAAAATAGAAAATCTTTTGTAAAAATAAAACTATCAAGAGTGTGTGTGTATATGTACTTGAGCAATCCACCAACTACTCTATCCTTTACATTTTATCTAAAACAAAATCTTATAAAACAAACCTAGACACAAGCCTTCATCTTCACTTGAAGCCTTCTTGACTTGGTCCAAACACCGTGCTAGCACAAAACTTAACTTTAAATCCTTTGTTGAAGCTATGCACCTACTAAGATCTTGATCATGAATCTGTCACTAATTAAACACAAGATCATTAGTAAACATAACTACATGAGTTGATCATCATCAAAACTAGAGTGATGGGCCTTCGGGCCAACAAATACTAGAAATTAAAGGAATGAATATGCTGGCCTGGGGAATGCAGTCACGATGTCGCTACCCTAAAAGATCAAAAGCCCGCCCCAATCATCCGAGTGTTAAACTGACAGTCGTCCCCTAACGGTAAACGACCCGCCGGAATCACCATCACCTGGCTTAAGACAATAGATCAGGCCTCTGCTCAAACGAGAAACGATTGCCCAAAAATTAAAGACAAAAAATAAAAGTTTTCTTTAATACTGAAGTCATTCTCACGAAGAGTAGGCTTCAGATTTTTCAGAGGGCAAAAAGAAAAATGAATATTGTGTTTAGAATGAATGACAGGTTAAAAATGTCAGTTAGTTAGAGTGAAATTAATTATATTTTAACAAATTGTAAGAATGAGAATAAGTCAAAAGTGGGTTAGAGTGAGAATAGACCAAAGTGGTTAAGAGGGGGAATATTCCACAATTTGATTAAGTCAAACTCAAGTTTTTTTAAAGTAAAAATCCAAAATCTACAAGAGCATGCTGCATCGAGGCCTAGTGAACAAGGAGAAGGTGAGGATCTCGTGGGCCGTGTTCTGCGAGCCCCCAAAGGAGAAGGTCGTGCTCAGGTCGCTGCCGGAGCTGGTGACGGAGGAGGCGCCGATGAAGTTCCGGCCGCGCACTTTCGCGCAGCACGTCAACATAAACTCTTCAAGAAAGCTGAAGCGGACTTCTCCTCTGCGATGTGATGTGCGTGGTCTCTATCGATACAGTAATAGTTATTGCAAGAGTTGTATGATTCACACACGATAAATATTGAACTATTACATTCAATGATGAAGCCTTTAGGAAGAAAAACATGGTTTATAGTTTCGGATTTCAAAAAAAAATATTATAATTTCAGTTACAATATTGATTCATATTCTAGAATTAATATCGTATAAGTTACCTAACAATCCAATATGATGTCACCGAAACTATGAGAGAGAGCTTTCGAATTACTTTAATCTAGAGTTATGGCCACCTATGGTGTATGTTAAAAATTTTAACAAATGAAAAGAAGTTGATTAAACAAATTAAATTATTAGATAAGCTAAGATGAAATTTTTTAATGAATGATTATGGTCATGTTTTACTTTTAAAATTTAACTGAGAATATGATGCGCATGCCTGACATGATTTTATAATAATCTTATGAGTTTGCATTATAATAATGAAAAAAAATATCAATCCAAGACAAACTCGGAGAAGAATCAAATAGTGACCAGATATTTAAAATCTTGAGATAAAATTGAGATAAAAACTGTAAGCGTTTGTTGTTGAGTGAGAAAGCGTTTATTTATAAAGATTTAAAAAACATTAAAAAAGAAGCCAATTCCGTATCATGCATGAAACTAAATTAAGGAGATCAAGAGGATGTAAGCATTATCATATAAAGAATTCTCAATAAGACCAGAGGTTATACGTATCCATCCTCGTGCAAACCAACGGTAAGTCAAAATTTCAAATTAATCCTTCTCTCTTAGATACTATTTGCTTCTTGCTTGGTTGGTGCAAGCGTGCGAGCGCTACTTCCACACACAAACTCTATATATACCCACGCTAAGTTTCCAACCTTTTAAACCAACACAAACAACTTCTAATCTCAATTCAAGCAAAGCAATATGCAAGCACTGAGAGTAGAGAGCCTGGCCAGTTCCGGCCTCGACGCCATCCCGGCCGACTACGTCCGCCCGGCCTGGGAGCGGGACCACCTAGGTGACGCGATGGACGAAGTGAAGAAGGCCGAAGACGGTCCTCAGATCCCGACTGTCAACCTCAAGGGGTTTGACGAGGAGTCGGCCGAGGAGAAGATGAGGTGCGTGGAGAACGTAATGGCTGCAGCCAAGGAGTGGGGAGTGATGCACATTGTGAACCACGGGATCTCGCCGGAGCTGATCGAGAGAGTGAGGGACGTCGGCAAACGGTTCTTTGATCTGCCCATCGAGGCAAAGGAGCGGTACGCCAACGATCAATCGGAAGGGAAAATTCAGGGGTACGGGAGCAAGCTGGCCAACAGCGCCACCGGGAAGCTTGAGTGGATGGACTACTTCTTTCACCTCATATTTCCGATTGAAAAGATTGATCTCTCCATTTGGCCCCAGGAACCTGCAGAGTACATGTAAGCCAATGATTTTTAGTATCAATATCAGTTATACATTATAAAGTTAATATCTTATCCAGCGCGTCAAAGCTCAATGCAAATTCGTTTCTCGACTGACTTTGGATTGTTGAGTAGTGAGGTGATGCAGGAGTTTGGGAAAGAGCTCAGGGTTTTGGTCAGCAAGATGCTGGCCATGCTATCCTTGGGGCTGGGCCTGGACGAGGGCAGGCTGGACATGGAGCTGGGAGGGATGGAGGGCCAACTGCTGCAGTTCAAGATCAACTACTACCCCAAGTGCCCCCAGCCCGATCTCGCCGTGGGGGTCGAGACCCACACCGACGTGAGCTCGCTCACCTTCATCCTCCACAACAACGTCCCGGGCCTCCAGGTCCTGTACGACGACAAGTGGGTGACCGCCAAGGTAGTCCCCGACTCGTTCATCGTGCACATCGGTGACACCCTTGAGATCCTCAGCAACGGCGTCTTCAAGAGCATCCTTCATCGGGGCCTCGTGAACAAGGAGAAGGTGAGGATATCGTGGGCGGTCTTCTGCGAGCCCCCGAAGGACACGGTCGTGCTTAGGCCGCTGCCGGAGCTGGTGGCCGAGGGGACACCGGCGAAGTTCGCGCCCCGGACTTTCGAGCAGCATATCCAGCGCAAACTGTTCAAGAAAGTTCAAGATGATTTTTCGCTCTGAAATGTGTGGATCACTCTCGAAATCGTTTGGCGTCTAATTTACCAATAAATATGGGTCTATATTGTTTGCTGTTGTTTCGACTTCAGCTTTGGCGTCTAATTTACAAATAAATACGGGGCTATATTGTTTGTTGTTGTTTCGACTTCAGCTGGTCCTTGTGAGTCCCATTGGTTTTGTGTCGACGCAGTAGTCTATTGCGAGTATATTATTCATTATAATAAGCATTGAAATATGTATTACAGTGCATTCATGAAGTTAATCATTACTACTATGTGCCTGTTTGGTTTCAAGGAAGTGGGCTGAAGTAAGGAAATGAGAAAGCGTCATTTCTTACTTTCTTATTTATCCAAACACCGGAAAAGCTCTTTTTCTTTTTACATAACTATTTTCTCACTTCCAGGGTACTACAGTTAATTTGTGGTCATGTAAATCTCATTTATAATAAGTTATAGCTCAAAACAGTTAATTTTATAATCATGTAAATCTCACTAGTATTCTAATTACAGTCTATTTTTTATTTTTCTTATTAATTTTTATTTTAATATAATCTTGCGGTTAACTTTGTGGTGAACTTTTCCACTTCCACTTCCACATTACCATCCAAACACCAGAAAGACATAACATTTTTCAAATCACACTTTCCAACAACGTCCAAACACCGAAAAACTTACTAACTAATTCTCAAGTTCCAAAGGGAACTATTACTACTTCCTCACTTTCACCCCTAACCAAATAGCCCCAACATTGAAGTATCCGTCACAAGTTGAAACAATATCATGCAACATTAGTTGTTCTCAGAAATTGAGACAAAGGATTGCAAGAATTTTTCATCCAGAAGAATATGCCTAACAACAAACTAGAGTCTTGTTGTGATTACAGGGGAGGACGCCCCCACGACCGGATCGATTGGGGCAGCGCAGCGAAAACAAACCACAAGATCTACTAAGAAAACGTGAAGAAGAGAAGAAGAAGATATTCTAAAATATATAGAAAGCCAAAATACAATATAACGTGATTCCACCAATCAAACAGATCGTGTGTACGTCCACGGGAGAAGGGAGGAGAAACTTTATTTAAACTTTGAAGGAGTACAATAAGAATTACTTACACTTCACGCTGAGAAGATTACAAGTCCTTGATGACCGCCAAGAATAACAGACCCTTGTGGTTAAGCTTCTCTCATGAATCTCTCACCTAGATGAATTACACCCTTAGGAGTTACAAATTCATTGGATGCTTCAAATACATTGAAAGCCACGCCTAAGTGGTTATTTATAAACTATAGAACTCTCCTAGTCCTAAACAAACTCCATCAATTAGCATAAAAGAAACTTGAATTCAACTCGGACTCAAAACAGATCCAGAAAAAGAAACTGCCAGATCCGACATTAATCAACTTTCACGACGTATTCACGTCATAATCCTAACAATCTCCTCCTTGACTTGAATACATCCAAGTCCGAGAATAGCTGTCATGCTCCATGTGCTCGCATCCATGCACAATTGAATAAACTTGACTTCATCTCCATCTCACTCCCTCTTCTCCATAGCCCCCCTCATGGGGTTCACAATTTGATTAGGTCGAATAAGTTCAGGCCCAGTCTAAACTTTATTACCCAACGATCTCCTTGATCTATACAAGGTCTATGAGACTTTGCTCTTGTTAGCCCAAAGGTCCTTCACCTTAGTTTTGATGATGACTAACTTATGAAGCTAAGTTACTAATGATCTTGTATTTATATAGTTTCAGATATTGATCAAGATCTTAGTAGGAGTTAGCTTCAACAAAAAATTCAAAGTCGAGTTTTGAAGCTATCAAGTGTTTATTTAAGAGTTCGTGCTTTAAGATCGCATCTAGAACTCAAGAGGAGTTAAGCTCATTTGGATCAAGTTTGAATTGAGTCATCTTAGAGAAGAAGATCTACAAGAAGACTTCGGTTTAGCTTTGTTTAGTTTAGATCTTGTGTAAGGATAGTTTAGTTTTGAGTTGCTCAAGCTTTCACACACACACAAGTTAAATAGTTTTTGGTTTCGGTTTAACCGTTTCGAGTTTTCACGTTACATTTTTTGGTTTCTTGAATAGATTTCATCAAAAGAAGTTTTACATGGTTTATATGTATATTGAATTTTATTCATATACATTGATAGTTCATATATGTATAGAAAAACTTATTTTGATGTATCTAGTCATGTGTTTAAGTTTTATTTTTATCAAAACTTATTTTGAGATTTATTGTCAAAAACAAGTATATATCATTTACTAGGTGTATTGAATTCTATCCATACACACTATGCTTTAAATGTGTTTAAATATCTTGTTTTTGTATTCATACAAGTTTATAGAAAAATCAGTTTTCTATTTCACAGTTTAAGTTTTGAAATATACAGTTTTTGTTTTGAGCCTAAATTTCTAAGTCTCAAAAATAGTTCAAATTGTTTGTAATATGTGTTGAATTTTGATCACACATATTTGTACGTCAAATATTTACATGAACTTATTTTTGTGGAATTTATGAAATTTTATGGGAATTTATAGGTATTTAAAAGGCCAATTTTTCTAACCTATAATCCCTATTCTGGGCTGCTGGCGGTCGACCGACGTGCACAGAACGTGCACAAGCCTTTTGGCCTTGGCTCGATCAACCGACCGGTCAATCGTAGTAAGGCGCGATCGACTGATCGGTCGATCGACTGGATCAAACCAACTCGGTTGGTTCCGGTCGACCGACCGATAGGCCTTTGCCTTCGGGGGTGGTCGACCGTGCGGTTGACCGACGGCCTCAAACGGTCAAAAATATGACCGTTGGCCGGTCAACCGACAGGCCATTCTGGGCATGATTTGACCCCCAATGGCTATATTTTGAAACCCTTATAAACATGGGTTCCCTTGACCAGTTTTCTACAAGATTTTCAATAACCAAAATTTTCATCATCTACAGAGTTTTTAACAAGTTTTCAAAACAAGTTTTTGTACTTCAAATCTCTATCTTTATTGTGTTTCAAAGTTTTGAAAAATAAAAAGAAAACAAGTTTTTGGGAATTCGATTTTGTTTTTCATTTTTCATATCTATCAAGAAGTTTTTCCCAAGTATTTTTTATTGTTTATTTTTCAAATACTTTATTTTACTCACATACATGAGCTATTCATTTCAAATCTATACTCTAGGATCTTGTTTGTGAGAGGTTTTTGTTTGTGATCTTTTAAGATCACCAAGTGATTGTTTGTGATCTAAGTGATCACCAAGTTGTAATCTTTCTTTCCTTTGTGCTTGACTTTGTGCCTACCCTCTTGTGTAGTGGTGTGAGAGTTAGAATTGTGTACTATTTGTTTGTAGAGTTGTAATTCCTCGGTGGAGGTCTCTTTGTGGAAGATCCTATAGTGGATAGTGAAAATCCTTCTGTGTGAAGGCGGGGACGTAGAGCAGTGGCTCGAATCTCGAAACATATCCTTGTTTTTGGGTTTGATCTTCTATCTCTCAACTCTCTACTCTTTATATCTTGTATTGTCTTTATTACCATATCTTTATATGCTTGATATTGTATGTGTGCTCACACTTGTGTTCAATCAAGAGAGCTATTAAAGCACCTCAACTCTTAATTTAAAGGAATCGTGGGGAGAAATTCCAGAGCTCTTCACATGGAATTCAGACTCACTCTTGGTTACATATAGTGTGTGTTTAGTATTTAGTTTTAATTCCGCATTATTGTCACTAGATTAGTACTACACCTATTCACCCCCTCTAGGTGTACTTTCAGCTCCACCATAGGAGTAGCGATCTGGACTACCTTGTTGCGCGCCTAATCCAATCTCTTTTCAGGGTACAACTGAACATTCAAGCTCAAAACCATCGTAGTCTATGTTGTTCCACAACCATCGCTTCTGAAGCCGAGGATAACAGCAATCCACCAACTGTAACTTCCGAATTTTGCAACATATACACATTGCCGACACGTTTGGCCTGAAACTTTACATGGGCCTCTTTGGAGACTTCCATAAGATCACCTTCAGAACTGAAACTAAACCCTTCCCCTTGTAGGATCCAAGAGAGATGAGATTGTACCTTGATTTAGGAACATGACGAACGCCTTGAAGAGTAGTGATGAATCTATCATGAGACCGAAACTGGATTATTCTTTCGCCAATCACCTTGCTTGTAGCAGAATTTCCCATGAAGATTTCTCTCCCTTGAACCGAAGTGTATGAAGAGAACATCTTCATATTGGAGCTGATATGCTATGAACATTCAGAATCTATGACCCATCTATCTTTGTTACCAACAGATCTGACTGTAACAGATAAAACGTCGCACTGTTCTTCATCTCCTCCAACCAGCTCAATGATATTAGCATCTAGTTGTTTCTTCTTTCGAAGCCAACACTCAGATCTAATGTGCCTTTTCTTGTGACAATAGTTATACGTCAAATTCTTGTGTTTTGAGTTACCCGTAGAACTTCCATTATTACTCTTCTCCCTTGAATAATGAACTTGTCTGGAATCATCATGATGAGACTCACCTGTTAATTGTGTGTCAATTTTGTCCTTGTTGAGTAGGAACTCCTTCACCTCATTGACTTTGATTGTTGACTTACCCCCATAGATGATAGCTTCCCTAAAGCTCATATATGAAGAAGGTAAAGAACACAGTAATAGAAGTGTTTGATCTTCATCTTCTATTTTAACCTCTATCTTATCTAAATCATTGATAATAGAGATAAATTCTGCAATATAAGACTTGATAAATGTACCTTGATGCATGTGGAGAAGAAAGAGACACTGCTTTAGAATCAACCGATTCGCCAACGACTTCTTTAGATAGCGGTCTTGAAGTCATTCTCACAACGAGAATGTTGTTTTCTCCATAGAAACTCATCCAGCGCTTCGTCCGCTAAGCAAAGTTGAATAGCCGTCAAGGCTTTCTCCTTCAACTCCTGCCAAGTTTCTTTTTTAATGTCTTGAGACTTTTTCTCTCTCCCGAGTAGTGCTTTCTTCAACCCACTCTGGATAAGAATGACGTTCATCCTAATATGCCACTTGCTGAAATTGATGGCTATCGAACTTCTGAATATCAAACTTGATCGCAGACATTTTCAAGTTACCTTACTCTGATACCAATTGTTGTGATTACAGGGGAGGACGCCTCCACGACCGGATTGATTGAGGCGGCACAACGAAAACAAACCACAGGATCTATTAAGGCAACATGAAGAAGAGAAGAAATTCCAAAGTATATAGAAAGCCAACACACAATATAACGTGGTTCCACCGATCAAACAGATCATGTGTACGTCCATGGGAGAAGGGAGGAGAAACTTTATTAAAACTTTGGGAGAGTACAATAAGAATTACTTACACCTCATACTGCCAAGAATAACGAACCATTATGGCTAAGCTTCTATCACGAATCTCTCACCTAGATGAATTACACCCTGAGGAATTACAAATTCATTGGATTCTCTTCGAATACAATAAAGGCCTCCTGTAAGGGGTTATTTATAAACCATAGAACTCTTATAGTCCTAAACAAACTTCATCAAACAGAATAAAGGAAACTTACTCCATCTCGAACTCAAAACAGATCGAGAAAAGAAAACTGTCAGATCTGATATTAATCAACTTTCACGACATATTTGCGTCATAATCCTAACAAGTCTTGTTGGTCCCTTCTTTCTATACGAAAGATGATTACTATTTTTCTTATCTTCGAAGTGCCTGTTTGGAAAGGATAATAAGAGGGTATAACAATTTTTGTTCTTCTTGCTTAAGACTCGAGTTTAACTTGGTACTAATTTTTGCTTCTTATATTCAAAAACTAACTTATGCCCAAAATTTGCTCATAACTCAAGCAATTATAATAAAAATTCTAGTGAAACTAGAAATTTCTTGTTAACCAATTTTCCATCCGTTATTCCCAACATTACTCGACACCCAAAATTTCACATCCAAACACAAAAACGACATACCTGTTTGATGATGATATATCTACGAGGGATAAATTTTTTTTTTTTTGCTAGTTAAGAGCACATGAAAGCAGCCCAAGTCGGCATGCGCGCGAAGGTTTAAACTCGTGACCAGCTATGGAGAACAAGGCTCAACAACTGAAACAGAACCACTACGCCACTTGCGGGGGACTATCCACGAGGGATAAATGGTAATGTCATAAAGAACTTATTCAAGTTTCCAAACACGGAATACATGGTCTCTTCACATTCCACGTCAAACCCAAATCCATGCAAAACATTTTTGAATCAAGATCTATGTGACCACAATTTGAATCACGACAACCTACATATCAACGAAATAGAAGTAAAAACTCAGGCGGCGATCTACCGATGGGCTTCCTTTTACATAGAGTACCGGTCATGCATCCAAACACCCTATTGAGGAATAATAGCAAACAAGATAAACCTCCTTCATCAGAACTACATACGTTCAACATTAAACTGGCATTATACGCCAGTACAAAGAATTTCTCGTGCTTCATAGCAAGGAAAAGATTCAATCATGAATATGAAAATTCCAAAAATATAATTAATATAATTACCTATTGATCATCAATTGGACAAAAAAGGGTGCAGTTTGCAAAATTTTCATGTCATTTAACACATCATGACAGGTATTTGAAAGATTAACAAGCAAAGTTTCACACCAACAAATACGAAAGAAAGGGCGAAAATGTTAGCAGTCAGTTAATGCATCTGCCAAAGTCCAACCCATCTCTTTTCAATGGGTGAGGTAAAGCTTAAATAACAATTGCACGTAATTGAATATTAAAATTCCAACAAATATAATTTAGATATACAACAATAGTCAATTGGACAGAAATTTGGATTAGACCGCAAAATATTCATGTCACTAACACATGACAAACATGTAGTTGAAAGATTAACAAGCACCAGCAGACGCCAATAAAGAATACGAAACTAAATGAGAAAATGTAATAGGGAGTGGATGAATCTGCCAATGTCCAAAGTATCTCATTCCTGCTCAATGAATAATTGGGCATGCAGCAGAGGGTAACAAACAGCCAAATATATAATTAGATATTAAAACTATCATTCAATCAGACAATAATCGCACGAAATTGAATACCAAAATTCCAACAAATATAGTTAGACATTAAAACTATCATCAGTTGGACAACAATTGCAGTCAGCAAAATTTTCAGTCACCAAACACATAACAACAGTTCTTAAAGATAAAGAAGCAAAGTATACACCAACAAAGAATATGAAAGAAAAGGGGTAAGTCAGCAAGTGTAATGGGCAAGTCGATGCATCTACCAAATCCAACTCATCTTTCTTGACCGATGAATTAATGGGCGAGGGGTTGACAGTAGCCAACAATCAAGTATAATTAGATATTGAATTATAATTGCAGAAAATTGAATACCAAAAGTCCAATAAACATAATTAGACACAAACTATTTATCAATTGGATAACAACTGCACAACTTGCAATATTTTCATGTCGCTAACACATGACAACAGGTATTATAAGATTAACAAGCAGAGGTATGTGCCAAGAAAGAATACAAAAGAAAACAGAAAATGTAACAGGCAGTCGATGCGTATGGCCTTCCTTGACTGAAGGACAACGGTAGAAAGCAGTAAAATATAAGAGACAGCTAACTATTCTAACTCAGCTCTATTTCATTATATCTCCCAGTAGTCTACCCATCATCAAAATGTCAATGCATAAGAGAAATAAAGCAAAATTCCTTATTCTAGAAGATTCGGAAGAACAATAACAAATGTTTCCAGGTAGGGGAAAAGCTACTTGAAAGGATATCAGATCAACTAGCCAGCCATTCACTGCACACTATACACATTATGGAACTGTCAAACTTGTGCTGATATGCACCCGATTGATATGCTATATGTGTATTCGGAGAATATACATAGAAAGACAAGATAGCTAGAAACATGCAGATCTGATTAATCCTCCATTTAACAAATACAATTCTATAGTTCAACTGGACAATAAAACATGTATCATTACAAGCACATTACAAGATTCTTCAGCATCTGAATACAAAGTACTCAAAAGCAAAGCTTCACAAAGCAACAAAAAAAAAAGAAAGAAATAAAAAAAATCAGGGCAGAAAAGCTTCAATAAGGAGAATAAAACTACCGCCAGCTTATCAACCTCCATAAACAATTACACTGAGTGAGAACCAAAAAGAATTAGTAACAAAATCAAATTGGAGCATGACAGTAAAAGTGGAGCGGCTAGCTTAGCTGGCCACTTGAAGCAGATGCCTATGCCGCTTAGTCACCGAGCATTCTCAGGCTCATCAGTTTCTTTTCTATCTTCTGAATAACATTAACTTGCTACCTTCAATTGAAATATGGTATTGGGGGAAAACAACTATAATTAAGGTATTACTAACAAGTTACACAAGCAATAATAATTAATTACAAGTTACCCATAAGATGTGAGTCAATCACCATCAGAAGATAAAGAGTAAGAAAAAGGAGGAAAGAAAAGAGAGAGAAATCAAAGAGAAATATGAAAAAAAGGAAGATTATTATAAAAAATATATTTACTCTGCTCAGGAGGTGGTTCACCAAAGCAGGGAATGGACGTTGCTCATGGGTAGTGGACATGGGAAGTGGTGGTTCAATGGTCCCAGGTTTGACTACTCATCGACAGTGATAGAAAAGGGCTGTGGTGCACGGATATTTCAATCAAGGAGGTGTACATGTATCCAATACTTGGATATTTGGATCCTTGAATAAAATATACAACTATAGACTTGTATAATCTATCTTAAAATTTAAAACATACACAAGGCATTTCTAAGACTTTAAAAAAAATATATCCGGGCCTAATGTTTAAGATCTGGTGCATAAATGATAAATTTCTTTTAATTAATGTGTTTATCTAATATATTCACATGAAAGATTATGATATTCCTTTTGACTATTTGACTACTGGTTGATGTAAGTTGAAAATATTTTATATTACTAAAGTTATTGTGCTCTTTTAACCATTATGGCCTTAAAACCCATGTCATCGATAAACAACATCAATTCAAATGCACACGTAATTTTATAATTTCCATATCTGTGACATACCCATATCTTAGATTTTTAAGAATTGGGGTATCGTCGTACCGATCCTTATCATACCTGTATCCCACACCCATGCTAGTGCAACCTAGGGAAAAGGTTAAATGGTTATGTAAGAGCAAAAAATAATTAAGATTTTGTGTGAGATAATTTAACCCACTTTAGAGTGCATACACACTTCATAACAACAGTTCTTAAAGATAAAGAAGCAAAGTATACACCAACAAAGAATATGAAAGAAAAGGGGTAAGTCAGCAAGTGTAATGGGCAAAGTATACACCAATAATTCATCGTTCAAGAAAGATGAGTTGGATTTGGTAGATGCATCGACTTGCCCATTACACTTGCTGACTTACCCCTTTTCTTTCATATTCTTTGTTGGTGTATACTTTGCTTCTTTATCTTTAAGATGAATTAATGGGCGAGGGGTGAAAGAAAAGGGGTAAGTCAGCAAGTGTAATGGGCAAGTCGATGCATCTACCAAATCCAACTCATCTTTCTTGACCAGTGTTGTATAATTCGACAATTTCACCCATAATATATTTAAAACAAGCACTCCTTATAAGAGTATTATGGTGTACAAGTAAAAAAAAAAACTACAAGTTGAGAATAATAACCACTTGGGCAGAGCACAGCATAACAGCCAACAATTTGTCTTCCTAGATGGTTGTTGTTTAAAACAACAGCCATCTGCAGCAAATACATGTGAAATCAAGTTCTAAATATCGGATATCGGGATCGTATCGGATGGGCGTTTTTCATATCGGATATTGGATATCGGGGGAGATATCGGGGATACGCGCGCATATCGGGCGTTCATATCAGACACTATATATAATGAAATATTGATAATTAAAAGTTAGTTTAGAGTCATAGATATCATCTACCTAATAAAAATGATGTAATATACTTGTAAAGACAGTAAAAAATAATGTACATTTGCAAGCAGTCGTGCAATAAATAAGTTATTTCATATCGGGCGATTTATTAGGCGATTTATCGGCCAATATCGGGCAATTTATCGGGCGATTTTTCAAATATCGGCCATTTTTTACTGCAAACGATATGGCGAATGATTTTCTCATATCGTATCGGCAGCAAGAAAAAAAGGAGATATCGGACGATATCTCGGCCGATTCGGTCGATATTTAAAACAGGGCGTGAAATCATAAAAGATGATACCATATTTCACAAACATCCACATTTAAACAAATAGTCACTAGAAGTCAATCTCTTTCAAATTATACCTTGCACAAAAGGACAAACTATTCTTCCATGCACATAAAACTGAGAAACCAGCACTTACCAATGAAAGTCAAGGCCACCTAGGTTCACCTACACCAAGATCTAATAATAAGTGCACAAAAACCTTTAAGAGACATACATTAGTAAATATTGTTAGTCTCACATTAAGTGGCCCACTAACCTTTTATTGTTAATTGGATTCCATAATCATAGCCTAATTGATATTATGTATGCCCAAATATAAGGTTACATTTGTATAAGTTTAATAACTATATAGGAGATTAAGGGCCATGATGGGTGGTTTTCTCCATATGGTTATTTGCAATACGTAGACCCTCTTCTCTCCTCCATTATAGGAAAAAAAACCCCCTTTTTGTGCATCCATCACTTTTCAGTTTTTGGGTTTGTGAAAAGAAAAGGAGACAGAGAGAAGAAAGTGTTTACAAATTAGGGTTTTTGCAAGGAGAAAAGAAAGAGATTGAGATCTACATCAATCCACCTTCATCAATCCTTCATATGGCTTCAGGTATGTATTTATTGTATATTTGTTCTTGAGATGTATGGATTCTAGATCCTTGATAAATGATTTCATTATCATGAAGTTCTTTAAGTTTTTAATCTAACATTTGGTATCAGAGCAGGTTAAGAATCTATGCATCTCAGAATAGAATTATGGACAAATTAGGGTTTTATGATTAACTGTTTCAAAAGCAAATTTTGATCATTCAATTGTAGAATTTTAAAGAGGATTTAGTAGCTTTTCTTCAAAATTCTATTAAATTTTAATATTCCTCTAATTGTGCAATCACTTGGATCAAATTAGTATAAGAAACCCTAATTTTTCCTTTTGTTATTGCTTCAGTCGATTAAACAGTTGTCTGTATACGATTTCTGTTTCATCGACTGTTAGTCGACTAGCCCACAATATTAGTCGACTAGGTCGCCTCCCAGAAAATTATGACTCTCTGTATTTTTACTGTCGGTCGACTTGATCTTTTGGTTAGTCGACTAATAATTAGTATAGTCGACTAACCCCTTTCCCTAGTCGACTAACAGGTTGACCTGAGAGGTGTGTGGCTCTCTGTTTCTCTGTTAGTCGACTAACCTTTATTACAGAAGTCGACTTGCTTTGCCTTAGTCGACTAGCCTTTAATTTATAGTCGACTTGACTTGACCCTAGTCGACTGGGATTTCCTTTATAGTCGACTTGTCTTGTCCCTAGTCGACTTGTACTACCTTGACCAGTCGACTAATGTTTGTTTAGTTCAATCATAAATGTATGTTACACATATAATGTTATTGTGTTAATATTGATTGAATTGGTTAAGTGATAATATTGGAGTATTATAGAATAACTCAAATAAAAAGGTTAGAGAATATTGTTTGTTAGTTTTATATTCATACGGTTTATTGATTTAGTAGTTGCCAAAGTGACCTACATTAGTGAGCCTTATGAATATACAACTACATAAAAGATTTGTCAATAAGGGTGACATTAAAGTCAATAATATTCTCGGTGGCGGTTCTAGTTAGGAGATTGGGACTCGCCCAAAGGAAAGTCTCTTTCAAATAATTACGAACCGGGTAGGGTAGTGTAATTTATGCAACTCAGTGGTGTAGAATTGGATACCCAAAGGTAACATGACTTACTGTCTAGGTGGCATAAATTATATTAGACCTACATAGGTGATAAAAGGTCTCACCTGTAGAGTGAACACTGGATATGCTTAGGTTTCGCCCAAAGGAGAAATCAAAGTGATATCAATAGTTCATCTTCATAAAATTTAATGTTTTTGTATTGATTCGAGGCCTTAATGTGAGCATTGTCCTATTTTGTTTCAGTGAACGTTCCCACTTCCCTTCACTCTCATGCATCTAGCATTCCAGCCCTGAATGGTACAAACTTTTCTGAATGGTTTGAACATGTCCAATTCACACTGTGTGTACTGGATCTTGACCTGGCTCTTCTAGTTGAGAAACCTGAGGAAGTCACTGCTGAAAGTACAGCAGATCAGGTTAGCCATGCTAAAGCCTGGGAAAGGTCGAACAGACTCAGTCTTATGTTCATTAAAATGACCATTGCCAATAATATCAAAACTTCACTCCCTCAGACTGCTAACGCTTCAGAACTTTTAACTGCTGTAAAAGACCGGTTTAAATCTGCTGATAAGTCATTGGCTGGCACTCTTATGGCTGAGTTAACTACCATGAAATATGATGGTAGTAGAGGAGTCTAACAACATATCCTCAATATGACTGATAAAGCTGCGAAGTTAGGAACACTGAGAATGAAAGTAGATGAATCCTTCTTGGTACAGTTCATCCTCAACTCACTTCCTCCTCAATTCGGATCATCAAGATTCACTATAATACTCTTAAGGATAAGTGGAATCTGAATGAATTGACTAATATGTGCATTCAAGAGGAAGTGAGACTGAGGCAAGAAGGACATCACTCGGTGTTGGCAGTAACTCAAGGAGCTATACATAAGAAGGGAAAGTATGGAAGAGGTAAGAGGTTTCCACCAAAGAAAGGGAATGAACCTGGGGAAAGTAGCCAGGGTCATGGAAAGAGTTTCACTGTCAAATGCTACTTTTGTGGCAGAAAAGGACATGTGCAGAAGGATTGCAACAAGAGAAAGGCTTGGTTCGAAAAGAAAGGTATGAATCTTTCTTTTGTATGTTATGAATCAAATCTTGCTGAAGTTCCTTCTAATACTTGGTGGATTGACTCTGGAGCCACAACTCACATAACTAATTCAATGCAGGGATTCCTTACAACCAGGAAACCAAAGGAAAGTGAAAGATTTGTCTTTATGGGGAGCCGTCTCAAAGTGGAGGTCGAGACTGTTGGAACTTATCGACTACTCTTAGAGACGGGTCATCAGATGGATCTTGTAGACACTTTTTATGTACCTTCGATTTCTAGGAATTTAATGTCTTTATCCAAATTAGATGTTGCTGGATATTCAGTTTTATTTAGTTGTGGAAAACTCAATTTGATGTTTAATTCAATTTCGGTTGGACATGAAATTTTATGTGATGGTTTGTATAAAATTTCCTTAAATTATGAGTTTGCACAATCTCTTTTAACCCTGCATTCGAATGTTGGTTCTAAACGTGGCTTAATTGATGAAAAATCTTCTATCTTGTGGCATAGACGACTGGGGCATATCTCCAGGGATAGAATTGTAAGATTAGTGAAGAATGGGATTTTGGATAACCTAGACTTCACTGATTTTGGATTGTGTGTGGATTGCATAAAAGGAAAGCAAACCAAACACACCAAGAAAGGTGCCATAAGAAGCAAAGAGCTTCTTGAGATTATTCATACAGACATTTGCGGACCACTCTCTATTTCATGTTTTACGGGAGAGAGATACTTCATCACCTTTATAGACGATCTGTCTCGTTATGGTTATGTATATCTAATTCATGAAAAGTCTCAGGCTGTTGACATCCTTGAGGTGTTCATTACAGAAGTCAAGAGACAATTAGATAGAAAAGTTAAAATCATGAGATCAGATCGAGGTGGTGAGTATTATGAAAGATACGATGAGTCAGGACAAAATCCTGGCCCATTTGCCAAATTTCTAGAAAAGCATGGCATTTGTGCTCAATACACAATGCCAGGTACGCCTCAGCAGAATGGAGTTGCTGAAAGGCGAAACCGGACACTTATGGATATGGTTAGGAGCATGATGAGCTTCTCTAATGTACCTAATTCATTGTGGAATGAAGCCTTAAAGACTGCTATGTATATCTTGAATAGGGTTCCTAGTAAGGCAGTCTCAACAATTCCTTTCGAGTTGTGGACTGGTAGGAAACCTAGTTTAAGACATTTACATGTTTGGGGTTGTCCAGCAGAGGCTAGAATATATAATCCACATGAAAAGAAATTAGACTCCAGGACCATATCTGGATATTTCATTGGTTATCCAGATAAGTCTAAAGGGTACAAATTCTATTGTCTTAACCATAGTACCAGAATTGTTGAAACTGGTAATGCCAGATTCCTTGAGAATGGCGAAATTAGTGGGAGTGATGAACCAAGAAAGGTGGATCTTGAGGTGATAAGGGTAAATATCCCAATACCCTTTCCTTCAAGAGAAATTATTGTCCCTCAGCTTGATCATCAAGCTGAGTCACTAGAACAACATAATGATAATGGTTCACCACTTCATGAGGATATCGCCACTGAAAATGTTGTAGAACCACCACAACCGGCAGCTTTGAGGAGATCTCAAAGGGAAAGAAGATCTGCCATTTCAGATGATTATGTGGTGCATCTACAGGAATCTGATTTCGATATTGGGATTAATAAAGATCCAGTTTCATTTTCACAAGCCATTGAAAGTAATGATTCTAGCAAATGGATTGATGCTATGAATGAAGAGTTGAAATCTATGGACCAAAACAAAGTCTGAGATCTCGTCGAATTGCCTAGTAACTGTAAGAAAGTCGGGTGTAAATGGGTCTTTAAGACCAAGCGCGACGCCAAAGGCAATATCGAACGATATAAGGCCAGACTTGTGGCTAAAGATTTCACTCAGAAAGAAGGCATTGATTATAGAGAAACCTTCTCTCTAGTATGAAAGGACTCTTTTAGAATCATTATGGCCCTTGTAGCTCATTATGACTTAGAGTACATCAAATGGATGTGAAAACAGCTTTTCTGAATGGAAATTTGGATGAGGAAATATACATGGGGCAACCTGAAGGGTTTGCAAAGAAAGGAAAAGAACACTTGGCTTGCAAATTAAAGAAATCCATCTACGGACTGAAACAAGCTTCCAGGCAATGGTATATAACGTTTAATGATACCATTACCTCATTCGGATTTACAGAAAACACTGTTGATCAGTGTATATATCTGAAGATCAGTGGGAGCAAGTTTATCTTTTTGGTTCTATATGTGGATGATATTTTGTTAGCCAGTAGTGATGTTGGTTTACTGTATGAAACCAAAGACTATCTTACCAAGAACTTTAAGATGGTTGATATGGGTGAGACAACTTATGTCATTGGCATAGAGATCTTCAGGGATAGATCTCGAGGATTGTTAGGACTGTCTCAGAAAGGTTATATCAATCGAGTCTTGGAAAGATTTCAGATGGAACTTTGCTCAGCCAGTTGTGCACCCATTATGAAGGGTGACAAATTAAGTGAGAATCAGTGTCCAAGAAATGACTTAGAAAGGGCACAAATGCAGATAGTTCCGTATGCGTCAGCTGTTGGGAGCTTGATGTATGCACATACTTGTACCAGGCCAGATATCAGTTTTGCTGTTGGGATGTTAGGAAGATACCAGAGTAATCCAGGAATGGAGCATTGAAAATTGGCAAAGAAAGTGATGCGGTATCTTCAAGGGACGAAGGATCATATGCTCACATATAGGAGATCAGATCAGTTAGAAGTGATCGGTTATTCGGATTCAGATTTTGCTGGTTGCCCAGATAGCAGGAAGTCTACCACAGGCTTTATATTCATGCTAGCAGGTGGGGCAATCTCGTGGAAGAGCGTAAAGCAGTCTATCACTGCTTCATCCACGATGGAGGCTGAGTTCGTAGCATGTTTCGAGGCCACGAATCATGCATTATGGTTACGCAATTTCATTTCAGCACTTGGTGTAGTTGACTCTATTGCCAGGCCGCTGAAGATATTTTGTGATAATACAGCAGCCGTTTTCTTCTCTAAGAATGGTAAGTACTCTAGTGGTTCCAGACACATGGAACTTAAGTACTTAGTCGTTAGAGAAAGAGTTCAGAAACAACGGGTGTCAATTGAGAATATAAGTACCACTCTAATGGTTGCTGATCCATTGACCAAGGGATTACCTCCAAAGACATTCAAAGAACATGTTATTAGAATGGGTCTTTTGAGTAATCTGTAATGTATGTTTGGTGCTTATGTAATTGACACTATTGCGCAATAAAAGTTTGTTTCTGTATTTCCTGTTATCCAACTATGTGTGCACATATTATGTATGGATGGTTGTTAAACAGGAAAAGTCTTGACAAGACAAATTACAGGGGTCGTTTTGGTTATAGACTCTATTAGTGAGGGTTATCAATGTTGTGGTACATAGAAGGAAGTATGACATAGATGTTGTATAACCGCTATGACTCACATTGGTGGTCCAAGCTAATTGCAGTATTACAGTATTTCATTATTTGGGCTTATCAGTTATTATTTTTTAAATTCGTGATCACGTGTCAAAGTTTTTCAGTATGGAATCCAATAGAGTCAAATGTTTTTAAAATGAGTTTTTTTTGTTTGTTTTCTAAAGTTTTAATGTAATCGGCTAGTGGTCCAAGTGGGAGAATGTTAGTCTCACATTAAGTGGCCCACTAACCTTTTATTGTTAATTGGATTCCATAATCATAGCCTAATTGATATTATGTATGCCCAAATATAAAGGTTACATTTGTATAAGTTTAATAACTATATAGGAGATTAAGGGCCATGATGGGTGGTTTTCTCCATATGGTTATTTGCAATACGTAGACCCTCTTCTCTCCTCCATTATAGGAAAAAAAAACCCCTTTTTGTGCATCCATCACTTTTCAGTTTTTGAGTTTGTGAAAAGAAAAGGAGACAGAGAGAAGAAAGTGTTTACAAATTAGGGTTTTTGCAAGGAGAAAAGAAAGAGATTGAGATCTACATCAACCCACCTTCATCAATCCTTCATATGGCTTCAGGTATGTATTTATTGTATATTTGTTCTTGAGATGTATGGATTCTAGATCCTTGATAAATGATTTCATTATCATGAAGTTCTTTAAGTTTTTAATCTAACAAATATAACATCGACTTGTTCGACATCTACCAGTCAGATCATGTATTAGTTTCACCAAGGGATCATAAGCATTCATCATCCAGAGGTATCACAGGAAATTTGAAACTTATCTCACTTACATTTCAATCCCACCTACTTATCACAAACCTACCAACTATTCCACATCCAGTACCTTTCACTGTAAATATTAAACCCTAACATTAAATATTAGTGGAGATAAATTTGACAAAAAGAACCAAACTTAAAAGATAGATATACTCGGACTTTCTGTGAAATCTTAACAAAGCATCATTGCGGTCCAAATCAGTGCAATTCTTCAACAAATAAAAGTCAAATTACTTTTCAAGATATTCCAATATAAAGGAGTGTAAGTATTCATATGTTGAACAAGATTTCATATATTCAATCCAGATCTTTGCCGGGAGCACGCGCACAAAACATTTGAGGATATAGCACCCAAAAAGCACTAGGATAGAACTTTTGTTCCAATATCTAAATATTGAACCATTAGAAAAGTATATCAACACACATCAATTTTGATCTTTGATTTCATAGATCCAAAAACAAAGCAGCCAAATCTAGTAATTAATCTTTCCATATAGTAGTACCAGCTATTGGTTTAACATAATTTAACATAACCAGAAACTTGTAAGCATACATCATCATCATCATCATCGAATCCAAAAGAATAGTTACAGATATCCGAATTAAACAAAAACCATAATCAAGGTAGAACTGTAACAAACCTCGAGAACAAGATCGGCCGCATCAAACCCTAACCCCACCGCCAGAACTGCCGAGGAATGACAGCAACCCGCTTCCAGCACCTCCGGGCTCCTGCTCGTCGAGAAACAGGTCCTCGGGCATTCTGAACGCCCCGTGCACGCTCACGATTCCAGCTCCGACCAGCAGCGCCGAGATCAGGATAGATCCGACGGAGGTCATGAAGAAGACAAGGACGCTGAGCAGGACGAGACCACCAAGGGTCTCGCGATCGGAGAACTGACGGCCGAAGAGGACAAGCGGGGGGTCAGAGGGGCGGAAGAGGTAGAGGGAGCACCAGGCGGCGAGGAGGGAGAGGATGAGGAGAAGGGAGAAGGGGTGGGAGAGGAGGGAGAAGGCGAGGGCGAGGGCGACGACGACGGAGTAGTTGACGCGGAAGTAGGAGAGGTTGGATTTCAGGCGGGAGAGGCCGAGGGCGACGGAGTCGGGCCGGGAGAAGGCGGAGCGGTCCACGAGCTCCGACCAGGGGCGGGCACGGGAGAGGGAGGAGCGGAGGGAGGAGAGAAGGCGGGAGATGAAGAGGCGGGTGGCGGGAGTGGAGATCGGGGTGGCGCCGGCGCTAGAGTCTGGGGGGTTGGAGATGGGGAGGATCGAGGGCTGAGACGTCGCCGCCGCCATTTATTGATCTATGAGGTGCACAGATCGGAGGAGATCTAGGAGAGGAGAAAATGAGGGAATTTGTTAGGAATTGGGATTGGCTCCGGGGATTTTGGATCTTTTTGATGAAGGCCTGGAGATCTGAGAGCGGGGAGAGAGGGCGTCGGTGGACGAGCGATGCACGTGACTTTCCCAATAATTTTTTTACCTTAAGAACTTTAATCATCCTAAGTTGCTTAATCTTTCTTTAATTGTATAAATGTCGTCAATTTCTGGATTGAATCTTAATGTTTTAAATAAAAGAGCATAAAACTAATATATCAAATATGTTACTATTTTTTAAAATGTGTTAATATGTATTCTACTAGAGATTTTTTTTGAGTATATGTGTTCTTTTAGAGTTTAACTAAATTATATGTAGAAATCAATGTATCTTTCTAAACTTATGAACATTGATCTGCTTTGTGCCTAATTATGATCAAGGTATATTCTCAGTGATAATCTGTATGAAATAATATCATGATTCGTAGATAATTTTAGTTAAAATTAAATAATTATATTTGCTATGGTACATTAATTAATTGTCATAACTTTGCATAGATAAATAAATTAATAAATAACTTATTTGAAAGATTGAGACGAAACCAACTTCAAAAGATGTATTGAAATTTTAGAGCTGAACACACAGAAATTGCATCATCTCCGACAACAAAATAAGCACAGATGAGAAAACCAAACATTCGGTTATGCAATTTAAGCAGCCCTTCTAAATTCTCTCAGAATATTGTGTTTCTCAAAGAATCCAATTGAACACAGAATTGCATTCTTGCAGGCCATACAAATACACATGCTACTCAGTGAAAACCCTGAGACCTTGCGTCAGGAGATGAACAAAAGAAAGAAAGGTTTTTAATTTACCAGAACGATATGGCAAACATCAGAATCAAACTCTACTCTTAGGAAGTAAGCTTTCACCATCAGAATCAAACACAAAATCAACCCAACCAATTCAGTATGCAGATTATTAGTTTAGCATCACACATATCAGATTAGCTATTGAAGGAAGTAATCAGTTACTTGTGCGGCCTGAGGTCATAATTTCCCCAGTTTCACCAAATAATGGATAGAAGTTGGCATACCTTGAAGAAAATCTACATGACGCTTCAAGGTTCTAAATATCGGATATCGGGATCATATCGGATGGGGGTTTTTCAATCAGATATCGGATATCGGGGGAGATATCGGGGATACACACGCATATTGGGCGTTCATATCAGACACTATATATAATGAAATATCAATAACTAAAAGTTGGTTTAGAGTCATAGATATCATCTACCTAATAAAAATGATGTAATATGCTTGCAAAGACAGTAAAAAACAATGTACATTTGCCCGTAATCGTGCAATAAATAAGTTATTTCATATCGGGCGATATATCGGGTGATTTATCGGCCAATATCGGGCGATTTATCGGCCGATATTTCAAATATCGGCCGTTTTTTGCTGCAAACATATGGTGAACGATTTCCCCATATCGTATCGGCAGGAGGCAAAAAAGGAGATATCGGACAATATCTCGACCGACTTGGCCGATATTTAAAATAGGGTGACGCTTAGAGAGAGGAAGATCAATGTAACTACACTGCCTTCAGAGGAAAGTTTGTAAAAGAAATCTAAAACAACGTCTCAATTTTCCAAGCACATGCTCAAATGCCCTCTCCCCTTTATTACCTTCAAGAATTCTGCTCAAGTGACTGGAGAATACATCATCTTTAAGCTTTGCTAGGTACCTATTCAAGATCCAAGCTTATCCCAGTGTCGATTTTTGAACTAGTCATCTTCAGATAATAAATTAGGAAAGCTAGCCTTTTCAGGAACTAAAGAAACGGATCTGAACATTCAAAACCTGAAGCAAACGCATTCAGCCAATTAAAACGCATCAGGCTTTTCTTCATCATTTGAAAAGGTAAGAGGTGCTGTTTAGGTGAAACTAAAATCAGGACAGAGGACAAAGTTAGCAAAATAAATATTGAAGCAAGAAAAAGGAGGCAAAAGGAAATGTATTAGAACAGAATGGAAGACACTTGCAAGTTAAGTGAAATGTTACTCGATAATCTGTTCCCTCTTGAATGGGTTACAAATAACACACCTTCAGACATCATATGGCCTCCCTTTGCTATTACGGAGAATCTGCTTTACTTAAATAGAATACTCAAACAGATGGTTTAAATGTGTTGGACTAGATTTGGAATCGAAGTTTGGTTGGTTTTGGCTCCCCTCGTAAGTTATCTACAGACTCATCGCTAAAGTTCTATATATGATAGAAGGGCATTCTCTCCTCATCAAGCAACCTCTTCAATGGCTTCTGCTTATTTTCTTGATGTATGGGGATGGATCATCAACCTCCCCCAATTTACTCAATGGAATACAGATACCATGGTTCTTCGCATCTTCAATCAAAATCTCTTCGAACCTCCATGACAATCACCAAAAGCGCCCAAACCCAAAACCCGTACATCACCTTCTCTGTCTGCTAATTTTCAAATTCCCATCTCCCTCTGGACCTCCCAACTATTTCCCCTTGAAAACCAAAACCCAGCAGTCTTCGGATGAGGGGATCATAGCCAATTTCTTCTTTAATATCATCAACGGGGTCCTGAAATATGGCCCCTGCAAGAAATTTTCTTTCCGATTCCCTGCGGAACAAATCCAATAAGAATTTAAAGACATATTTAACCTAGCATTCCTCACTCTTGCTTTCTTGGTTTGCATCTATGAAGCACCTCATGACATTCGCTCGGAATGCATAGACACTCTAAAGTTCAACTCATGGGCCCGAGGTCAAGAGAGGCATCAAAGCTGCTAGTCCGAGTCCTTGGATCCAGCATTGAAGAGCAGTGGATGAGACCGTTAAACCTCGCCATAACTAATCACATAGCAGAGCTCCAGGCTGCAAATAACTCCTTTAGAACACACCCTCAACTTTGTTCTCTTATGGTGTGTCAGGAAGCGGGCTATGGAAAGTGCAGTTATACTGCCCAATTATCGCCATGCATTTGGAAGATCCAAGCTCTATGCTCAAGATGAGTGTCTCCTCTTCTCCCTGAGGCACCAACAGCTCGAAGGTGTCATCCAACTTGCTTACAAGGTTATCTACCGCGATGACTGGATTGATCTGGTGGTGAAGGTGGATAATGTAAGGTTGGTATAATACACTTCTCTAACAAACAAAACATTCACGTCTACACAAACAAAACTATGTTTGGGTCTTTAATTTTGCCAAAAGGAAATTTTGCCAATCTTTTCACGGGACACTCTTAATTGGTATAGTCCATGCTAGTGAAATCGAACAACTCTATTTAATGGTTATAAACATTTGTTGATTTTTACACCTACATTGTAGTGTTCCTTTAACATCTAGCATAGAGATTCCACCTACAACCACCCTTGTACACTTTCCTCATAACAGTGTGATGTGAATCCACTGGTTGCTGATAATCTCATGGAGGAACGAGGGAATGGTTCAGAGGAGACACACTTGCCTTCACGAATAGCTCTACGCCTCACCCCCAACACTACAAACTAATGTGTTGTCAGTTTCAGTTAGCAAATCCTCTGACAACCCGACCCATGAAATTGGCCTGGAGAAGAGAATCGAAGGATCAATTAATCCCCCAAACTCCTACTTCAGTTTTTCGGTTGCAGCATCAGAAAGCAAAACAATGAGCCTGAAACCTTGGAAGTTTGAGCAATCTGTCTATGGTGATAGTGCAAACTTGAACAGGTTTCTTCATGATGGGGTGAACGGGAGAGAGGTTTTCTCTTCCAAGCCTTCAAAATTGGCCCTGCTTCAACCTAGGGCATGGTTTAGAGATAAGCATTCGAGTGTCTACAGGCCTTCCACAAACCAAGGAGGGTTTTGTGTGTGTGTGTGTGTGCGCGCGCGCGCGCAGGAGATGAGTATGGGAAGAACGTGTGGTGGAAGGTGTGTGGAGGAGCTTTACGGAAGACAATGGAGTGGGAAATAAAAGACTCTATATGGTTAACATACTGGCCTAACAAACATATAACATTTTACAGTAAAACTAGAAGGTTAGAATTTAAAGAATTACTGTATCTTCCACTGCAAAAGTAGATAGAATCTTGATATGTATTCTCAAATATCATGTTTCAAGAAGTAGGAGTACAAGTTCGCTGTCACAGTAAATTTTAATTTGATATATTAAGTGCATGAATTATTAACTCAAAATGCCTTCTAACTTCCTGAGAATACTCACCTAAGCTAGGTTAAACATTTTTCATTCTTCGAACCGGGTATCAAGGCTATGTCAACTTAAGCAAAGCAGCGAATCTACTAAGAGAAATAAAACCTTCAAGCAACAAAAGGTTCTTGCTATGTCCAGGATTAGATGCATCAGCAACTAAAGTTTTCCATCTATATCTAATAAAAGTCTGTCTCAAAATTAACGAACATATTCAGGAAATCGAAACACACACTACTACTCAAGAGTAGATTGCATTAAGTTGTTTTTAATACATAATTTCCTAGACATGCAAGTCCCGAAACAAGATCAATCCACATTTATTTCTCTTTTCCTTTATTTTGTTTTTTTCCCCCAAAGAAGTGGGTTGAATAATTAAAAAGAATTATTGATGTAATCAAGCCAAGAAATCAAAAGCACAATTAGTTGTAATCTATATTGCAAGAAAATGAGGTCCATGCAAAATGCATTCAACCCAACACGGTCGGAATTAACAATGATAATAAAAAAAGAAACAAAAGGAAAAACACCATGCAGCGTGTGGCTCCCTATTCAAACAACCATGCATGGTACAGTTACTTTCACATCAGCTAAGTTACTCCTACACATGAAACAAAATGACTGATAGCACAGCACCGAATAATGTCAAACTCATGGTGTTAGAACTATTCTTTAAAAGGGTTTCTTATTGTATCAAAGTTTAGAATAACTAGAGTACAACATTAGGATTTTATCTAGTTCCTTGATCATGCCATCAGATGAGAATTCTGGTGAATATTTTGCTTTAATGGTCTATACAGATTTCTACAGCTCAAGAACACAGGACATACCTCAAAGAGGATCAAGAAACAAAACCAGATATAGTTGTATCAAATAACTTTTCTTTGTTCAGCTTAATCATCATACCCAATGTCATTTGCCTTCAAAAAGAGAATTGACGGAACGATGAGAAAACCAAAACACTAACTCAACATCACATGAAGGTCACATCATACAACGGATGCAATCATAAGCTCAAACAATGCTCAAAGCCTCTCTTATTGTTTCCTACTTCCCAATGGGCATCACTCTGCCCCGCCCCGCCCCAAAAAAAAAACACCGACTCAAAGCTCAAAATTGGCTAAAACTAGCTGAATGTGTATTGCATCATGTTGCCCAAAATATACTCCAAAGCAAACTCTTGAAGAATAAAAAAAAAAAAACTAACTCAAAGCTTAAAATTGGCTAAAACTAGATGAATGTTTATCGTATTAAGTTGCCCAAAATATACTCCAAAGCAAACTCTTAAAGATTCAAGGAATAATCATCATGTAGTCCACGTGCTTCTTTGTAACAAGACTGTGAGGTTACAACTCATAAATAAGCTACAAATTCTGTCAAATTTTATCTTGAGCTGGTTCTCTTGTCCAGATACATTTTCTTCGAACAAAGTACCATGACTATAAGCATAAGCACTAGGGCTCATTCGTGACTGCCACGCAAAAGTTGCATGTCATTAACCGGGCATGTGTATAAGGATCTTACGAGCAAGTTCGACATGTGTATTACTAAGATGTCATATACCTGCAGATGAGGAGAATTTGCAACAGAAATATCTTACCACAACCAAACCATAATCGGACTAATCACAAATTTTTGCCGAAATCTAGATCAAAACCATTCTAAAATTTAAGAACATTACATTTAACCACACTAGTATGAAGATTAGAAGAGAATAGAAGTAGCACCACAGCTTAACAACAATCTTTAGTCATTTCAACGACAGCTAAAAGGTTTATGTAGTTAAATCATATAGGTCTTTGAGCACGGCATCTGCATTTCAAATTATTTAAGCTGACATACCAAGACAAATATGAAATCTAGAAAGTAGACCCATTCCAGCCAAAGTCTGAACCCTGCAAAGAAGACAGGATGAACCATCAGTACCTTCTAAAATGACAGGATAATGGTAAATGATAGTATTAAAGCAAGAACTTTAAGTTACAGGAAACAAAAATTAATAGTGGATGGTAGAGATGTGAGTCAGTCCCAAAGGTAAAAGCACCACATGATTTAAATAATAAATGAATGTGCACATAATTACATGATCTATTGCTGATGTGAAGCATGTAAACACTGAGCATATTCTTGAGTTTGATGGGCCTAAGAACCATAAAAATTGCTATGAGAAAAGAGATGCATAACGATGCATCATAAATCCAATTGCAGAAAACTTGATGGCTTGCCTTAGTATCGTAGAACTTGAGAAAGAAACGTGACTTGGGAACAGATAACTTGCTCTCCAAGATCGAAGCAATAGCGGCACTCAGCTTCTTGTTCACATGGGGGTTCAGGCCCCCAACAGAAACCAGCTCACCGTATGCAGCAGGCTGTTCTGTCCCCCCAAATGCCATTGGCACAGATCCTTTGAGCACTATCATCACATACTGCCAATAGAAAAACAAATCATTATAATTGTGGAATTAACTTACATAACCAACAGAAATAACTTCCCCTGAAGTTAAATTCTATAAGATGAATACCAGTGTAAGATAACAGAGCAAACACATCAAGGAATGGAGAGAAGCAAAAAAAAAAAAAAAAACTCACTTACATGGGTCATGAATGATGATGATTTTTGATATAGCAGCATGAAACGAAAAGAAAATAACATAAAAAACTTCAACATGTGCATGTTGTGTGTGTTGGTTGTAAACTCGCATTTGTGAGTAAGGGATCAATTGTTTTCTAGGAACAAAACGTAGATCAGTTCCCTTAGGAAACAACACTGATGAGCCACCAGAATTGACACTTTACAAAATGTAGATGGATAGAATTATTTTGTTCTGTAAGCTTCTAAGCCATTCATCAACGCATCAATAAGCCATGCATTATTTGTAATTTTCAAGTGAAACACATTGAGGTTGGGGAGCTCTTGTCAGAATGGCAGAGTAAAGAGGGATATGGAATATGGGTCCCGAATATGTCAATTCCGTTTATGACTGTTCCCGTTCTCTGTGCCTTTTCTCCATTCCTTCATTTATCTCAACATTTACTCTAAAATCAAATCCTCAAACAATGAAGGGACCAAAACACAATAGTCTCTACAGTATAAATACTAAAATCAGGGACACAAATCATGCATGACAGCAAAACGAAGGGCTATAATAAAAGCATAACAAAATGACAACAGACTGGTCAGAACCTAACCTACTCTCATTTTAGTAACCCATTAGCTAAATACATGTAAAAAAAAGGAGCAATATCCCAACCAAGATTTAACTTTGATATCAGTCTCCATAAACAAAGATAACAAAAATACATTTCCTATTTTCATCATCCAACCGCTACCATATATCACTCCTAAATCAGCAACATTGGCATGCTAAAAACCCAAGACCCAACAAAGGGCAAACTAAACTCCCAAGCCAAGATGCAATTCTGATCATCAAATCAGTACAACATAATCAATAAAAGTAAAACCCATGAATTAATTTCGAAGAAAACAGGAGAATAAAATGGGAGGGATTAGGGTTTAAGAGAGGGAAGACCCACGTTCTCTGGCTTGCCGATAAGATTGGCGACAGTCTTGGTGGCTTCGGAGAGGATGGCGGAGGTGTCGATTCCCTCGAGGTTGACGTTGGTGGAGACATTGAGGCACGGCATCTTCTCTTCTTTTCTCTCACTCCTCTCCCTCTGGATTCTCCCGTTTCTACCCAAAAACCTGCGTGAATTAGCGAGTAGCTTAATTATTTGGGCTTTTCCCAAAAAAAACAAACCCTCAAAGATAATTAATTAAAAACTGACCTCTCCCCAAATTTGTTCTAATAACCGACCCGGATATGCCACGTGGGCGGCGAGGCGGTTCGCCCGGCTAGCGTGGAGCCAACACGGCTTATGGTCATTTTTGGGTTCGTTCGGGATTGTCAACCCAGGACGAACATATTTTTTTATGTCATGTATTTGTTCGTCTGGGGTTGACAACCCCGGACGAGCGAAATAATTTTTTTTTGTTGGCAAATTTTGGCTCGTCTGAAGTTGCCAACCCCGAACGAGCCTGACTTGGGAAAGAAATTTTCATACCCGATTCGTCTGAGATTGCCAACCCCGGGCGAACGAAAAATATTTTTTTAAACTTTTTTAGCTTTTTCCTTGTTCGAACAAACAAACAAAATTAAGAAAAATTATTGTCGTTATATCATTGTAGTAGAACGATGAGTGTGCCTTGCCACGCGGGTGACTCGGGTTTGATCCCTGGTAAAAGCAAATTTTTTAACTTGTGTTGATCAAAAAGAAAATCCAAAAAAAATCCAAACGTGTCAGGATTTGAATCCGCAACCTGTGGATTCTATCACTTTACCAACTGAACTAAAGTTAGTTTGATAAAAAACACTGATAGACAAAATATAATAAAATAAAATAAATTTTAGCAAAATTTAGAAAAAATAATATTGCTTCGTCTGGGGTTGCCACCCCCGGACGAAGCAATACCCGGACGAAGCAATACACAAGTAGAAAAAAAAAACTTTGCTTCATTCGGGTTTGCCAACCCTACATGAAGCAAAAACCGCCTCCCGCCAGGCGGGTGCCATGCTAGTGGGTCGAACCGCCCCCCGATGCCGTAGCAAGTCATAGGTCGATTTTGAAATTAATTTGAGGGGAGGTCTATTTTTAGAATTAATTAGTTTGAGGTTTTTTTTTTAAAAAAAACCCTATTTATTTTATGATAAATTGTTGAAAAACTTTAAAGAGTGTTGCGCCAAAATCCCCTGAACTATAAAAACTTGTGTATTGACCCCTGAACTCCTGAACTGTAACACCGTTAACTTTTTCATTAAAAAGAATACGTGCAAAATATGTAACCCTCTTAAATTAATTTTCTACTACCACCTCATCTTCCTCCACCACTACCGTCTCCACCAACACCCCCACTATTATTGTCTCCTCCTTTTTCTCCTCTTCAAATCGTCACCACCACCTCCTCCACCTCCCGCTTCTTCTGTGGCGCCCCGATCCTGCGGGTACGGAGACGTCACTGCGACGTATATACGCAGGTCAAAGATACCCTCATGTATATACGCTAAGCAATCAGTACATGCCAGAATCAGAGTGCGGAAGCACAGTGGTAATATACATTCCAACAGAAAAGTACAAGTACATAGTCATCACAGAGAGTGATACAATATTACAGGAATATTACATCATCAGAAGATACAAAAGTATAATACATGAAGGATATACATAATAAAAGCTGAGAGATACTCACGAGTAGCAAGGGAGGCCCCGAGAGCCAATCAGGAGAGGAACTGGGAGGAAGAGCTGCGGCAATGACCAAGCTTCTGCTACACCCTGTTCGCCACGGAATGATCCGCTGCGCACTCTGATCAGCTCCAGCAAGGCCACCAAGGTCCGGACTCTAGAATCTGGACATGAGAATCCAGGGTTGTCAAATGCAACCCCGCGAGTACATAGTAAAGCCAAGTGGCGTGCATAACAGGTAAATGTGTACAGGAAATGTGTATCGTGAATATAAGCACATATGAACATGAAATGAGACAGTAAGTAAAGTAACTACAGGAAAATCAGTTATACAAGCCCACATTACCGATTCGTGAGATTAGTACGTCGAAGAAATAATTCAAACAAGGAAACCCTCATATATATACCCTGTACCTCACATCACTGTAGTCTGAGCTTATATAATCTGACTTTACCTTCACAATAATATAATAATGAAACAGTATGGAAATGACAATAAAATTCATGTAGCATTAAGTCAATTATCAAGTTATTATTAAGACTCATTCAATTTGTATGTTTCGGTATATGGCCAGTACCATATACATCTGCATACAAGTCAAGCGAGGTTGGTTATTGAAAATTGATGGGGAACGACGAACCATGTTTAGAATGGGTCCCGTGCATGCCCGAGACAACGGTCCAGGAGTATCCGGTACTGAGTCAGAACGTACCGCTAGGTACCGGGACTTAATATATGCCCGAAGGTCTTAGTATACGCCTGAATAGGAATAGAGTGTCACCGTTCCCCATAGGGATATACCCAGGGGATTATAGCACACCCGGCAGGCAGGTAGGGGGGTAGGGGTGCCAGTACACCCCTCGGAAGCGCCTGGTGGTCTCCAGGTCGATTCCAACAGGAATTAGTTGTACAACATATGTATGACCAATATAAACACAGGAGCTATATCGATACCCATCAATTTCCCCTGTCTCGGTGTAAGTTGTTTAAATATAACAGAGTCTCAAATAATAATGTCCACAGGGTGTTCACAAAAGTCCAATATCCATGGTTATCCTATTACGGGGGTCAACAGGAGTATAATATCAGGAGTAATGTCAGGAGCCTCCCTATTTCAGGGGTTCAAGTATACATGAGTTCAGGAGTACAGGAGTTTAGGAATACCAAATGTCTGGTAATAATATAATAATCATGCCAAGTCCCCGTAAAAGTGATAGTCATGAATATGCCATATAATACAGGTATCAGGGGTGATAGTATCCAGTCAAGGGTCACGATGTCAGGTCGATGTACTTGTACCACATGAAAGCACGTCATAGTAAGGGTTAGCATGTGTCATATACCGGGGGTCAGGATCAGGTGACAAGTATGACATATATCAAGTACCGGTGTCTAATATAAAGTGTTGTGGATCAGGTATCAAATATAACATATCAAGTACCGGTGTCAGATATCAAGTGCCGTGGATCAGGTATCAAATATAATATATCAAGTGCCGGTGTCATAAATCATGCATCAAGTATAACATATCAAGTGTCAGGTAAATACCGAGTACAATACCATCTATAAGCTTGTATAGTAAGAAATCATGTACTAAATATTACATCAGTAAGTGTTAGGCATGTTACGGTAATAATAAGATGTCCACATATCAATATCATGCTATCAAGTGTAGTTATTTTTAAGTTTAATATAAACACTCGCCTGAAACCGGAATGAAATACTGGTTAAAATCTGAGAAATTCGCGAATCCGTGCGAGCAAGCCACTAGCCCATATATATATATTAAAATATATAAATATAAATATATATAGAAATATTAGAGAGGGAATGAGAGAGGAGAGAGAAAGTTTTAGGAAGGAGAGAGAGGAGAGAAAGAGAAAATAGGGTACTTTTAGAAAGGAATTAGGAATTAAAAGGGGAGGGGTATTGATTGTAAATATGGGGAAGTAATTTGGGGGTGAGGTGGAGGATATTTTAGAGATGTGGAAAGTGGGTTTATTTAGGGAAAAGAAAGAGAAAAGAAAAGAAAGAAAGAAATGAAGAAAGAAGAAGAAAGAAAGAAATGGAAAAAGAGAAGGAGGGGGGTGGCCGGCCACGGCCTGGCGGCGGCCGCGGCGCCGGGGGAGAGGTGGCGCCGCGCGACTGCCCTAGGGTAGGGGAGGATTGCGGGTTGGTGTGGTTTAGTAGTTGTTGTTGTTGTTTGGTGAAGTGGGTGGTGGTGGTAGTTGATGGTGGTGGTGGTTATGGTGGTTGTGGTGGTTGTTGGAGGTGGTGGGGAGTTAGAGGAGGAGGAGGAGGTGATGATGGGGTGGTGGAAGTGGTGGATTTGATGGAGATGGTGGTGAATTTTGGAGGAGGACGGGAGGTGGTGGTGATGGGTTTGGATGAAATTGGAGGTGGTGGAGTGATGGTTGGATGAAAAGAAGGTGGTGGAGTGGAGAGAGGGTGTGGGGGAGTGGTGGCCGGCGGATAGGGAGGGCGGCGGCGGCGGCGGTGATGGTGGAGGCGACGATGGAGTTGAAGGAGATGGGTTGTTTTGTTGAAGTATTAGAGAAAATGAAAATAGAAAGAAAGGAGAAGGGAAGGTTTAAATGGAGAAGGAGAAGGAAAAATGAAATGATGAATGGGGGGAGAGGGGCTACAACAGCAGCCAATCAGGCCTTGGTTGCTGCTGCAGGCGACGGGCGGCTGTGGCAGGGAGCAGTTGTATGGGAAAGTCAAAGGGGAAGAAAAGAAAAGAAAGAAAAAGAGAGAAAATAAAGGAAAAGAAAAAAAAAGAAAAAAGAAAGAAAATAGTAAAAATATTATTATTAAATAATTAATTTATTAAAATATCTGAGAGTATAAAGTAGGGGAGTAGAGAAAGAAAAAGTAAGAAAAGAAATTGTCGGTAACTAATATTATTATTTTAATAGGGCGAAAATTTGACTGTATCAGAAATATTTCAAAAAACTCTCAAAAATAGAAAATATTATTTTAACATGCCTGGTGAAATCGGATTTAAGAAATTCAATGTAGTTTTCAAATAAAAATCTTGAAATCTTCCAGCGATACTGGCCGACACCAGAATCGGTCAAATTTTGATAAATTTAGAAAAATCCCTAAATTTAGGTAGAAAATGAAATTCTAAGAAGTAATGTGAAAGCAGTTTTTAAAAATTCAATCCCGTTTGAAAACTAAAAATTTGGGAATCAGTTAGCGATGTTGACCAACACCAGTTTTGGAGATTCTGCAGAAAAATTCTGAAAATTTTAGAAAATCATGAAAAATCTAAAATATTAGAAAATAGTGTCTGAAATTTAAATTGATTAAATCAGACTACTAGAAAGGTCAAATCGGGCGGTATGCCGGTATCGGGTTCCCAGTCTGAGTCAGGGCTGACTCTAAGACTGAGAATCCATATCCGATACCAAAAATATGAGAAGTCACAACTTAAAAACAAATACTGAAAGAAAATTGTAATAGTACGGTCGAAAATGTCAGGACACGTATCTGGGTACGTATCCCGGGAACAGGGTGCTACATCTTCTCTTCTTCAAATTCATCACTATCACCATCATCACCTTCTCCTCCTCCTCAATTCCACCTCCACCACCACCAAAGCCATTATCATCAATCCTCATCTTCGACACCATCACGACCTCATCCTTCTTAACCCATCACCACCACCACCACCACTTCCATCTCCTTCTCAAATCCGCTAACAACAACATTGCCCCCAACCCATTAGCCTGATCCTCTCATTCTCTTCTCTACCTCTTCCCCCTCGTCCTTTCCACCATCACCACAACCTCATCCTTCTCTCTTCTTTAAAGTCATTTGATCTGACTGTGGTGGTGAGTACTATGGCAGATACGACGGATCAGGTAGATGTCCAGAACATTTTGCTAATTTTCTAGAAGAGCGTAGTATTGTAACTTAGCACACCATACCAAGGACACCTCATCAAAATGGTGTTACTGAGAGACAAAATCGCACAGTAAAGGACATGATTAGGAGTACACTACCCTACCAGAGTCATTCTAGAGTGAAACCTTAAAGACAATTGTTACTTTCTTAATAGAGTATCTAGTAAAATAATAGCTAAAATTCTATATGAGTTATGGACCGGGAAATCTCCCAGCATTAGGCATCTTCATGTTTAGGGTTGTCCAGCTGAAGTTCGGCCATATATGCCACAAGAGAAAAAGTTAGACTTTAGGACAATTAGCTGTTTCTTCGTTAGATATTCTGAGAGGTCTAAGACTTTAGGTTTTACTTTCTCTCCACTAAGAACATAATAGAGACAGATAATACTAAATTTATTGAGGATATTCAGAACAGTGAGAGTCAATTACATAAGGATTTCACATTGGAGGTAAAGATTTCAAATTTGAGGAAGAACAGATTGTTATACCCATGATAATTGTTTCAAATGATGAAGTAATTGTTTCACTTCAGCATGAAAATACATTTGTGACCATACAGCATACAAATACAGTTCGTCCTAAAGTAGATCTGGTGATGAGATAAAGCCTGAAAATTTCTAACCACAGGTGTCTATGAAATCAACTAGAGAGAGGAGATCAGTCATTGCAAATGACTATATAGTTTATCTCCAAGAGTATGAGTTTGACATAGGTCTAGAGGACGACCCACATCTTTAAATGAGGTCAAACTCAGCATTCACTTCTCTAAATGGTCAAATGTAATGAAGGATGAGTTAAAATCCATGAAGACAATAATGTTTTAGATCTAGTAGAGTTGCCTAAAGGAAGAAACCGATTGGTTGTAAATGAGTGTTCAAAATCAAGCGGGATTCGAAAGGCAGTATCTAAGATATAAGGCACGTCTTCTCGCAAAGGAATTCACTCAAAGAGAGGACATTGACTATAAAAAGACTTTCTCCTCGATTTTCATGAAGAATTTTTTTAGAATTGTCTTGGCACTAGTTGCTCACTTCGAGCAGGAGTTACACCAAATGGATGTTAAGACGTTTTCTTAAAAGAAAATAATTAGAAAAAAATAAGATTAATTACATTTAATTTAAAAAATAAATTATTGAATTAATTAGATGAATTAAATGGATCACCTATAATGCATGTGACTAACTTGGACAAAAAAGTTTGATGTTAGATTCAGAGGGTCAATGTGTAAGTTTTTATAGTTCAAGAAGTTTTCGTGCAACACCCTTGATAATGCAGGGGTGTTTGGCATAATATATCCTTTGTATTATATAGTCTGCTACATTCAGTCATTTATGCTGGTCTGGTCACATGACCGAGTCTTCCTGAAATCTAGAAGTTCTACACTCTACAAAGCTAAATGGGCCGGCAAAACCAATGTACATTTTAGCCCATTATAAATTGAGTGGTGGCCCTTAAGCCCGTAAATAGAAGTATATGACTATATGTTTTGCTATAAGCTTTCAGCATTTTGAAAAAACTACATGAACTTTAGTTAATACAAGAAACTACCACAAACTATCCTCAACTTTTCAAGAAAATACCATCAGTTTGCCCCACATTAAGATAACTTGCACGTCTATGTCACATGATTTTTCAATGGCCAAATTTTCTCTTATGAGAGATTTCAACAAAATTATAAAATAAAAATAAATAAAAAGACATATTCGCTTCTTGTTCGCCTCCCCCTTCCTGGCCCCCTCCTCCCTCCTCCCACCATCACCCTCATCGTTGCCTTCTCCTCCCTCTGCCTCTCCTTTCTCCCCCTTCATCCACTGCCCTCCACCTTCCTTAGTTATCCCCACCATCGTCCCCTTCACCTCCCTGTTCCCCGCCTCTGCCCACCGCCCTTCATCTTGTCCCATCAGCCTCAACTCTTTCCTCCGCCTCCTCCTACCGCTCCCGCCGTCCCCATCATCCTCGCCACCGTTTCCTTCCCCGCCTCCTTCTGCTCCTCCCTTCACCTCCACATCCCCTCCCCCTTTCCCCCCGCCACCTACCACCTTCTACCTTCTCAGCTGCCTCCATAGCTGCCCTCACCGCCACCCCCTTTCTGCCTACTTTTCCTTCTCCTTCCAACCCCCTTCCTACCCACTGCCCCCATCTCCTCCTGTCGCCTCATCTACTGTCCTCTCTCTCATTTTTTTTGGTTTCTGTTGTAGTGTGATAAATTTGTCTTTTCCTTTTCATCATTAACGGCCATCTGGTGTTTTATTGAGAGTGTCAGAGTTCGTGGTAGTTTCTTGCATTTTCTAAAGTTCATGGAATTCTTTTTTAAAAAAATAAAAATTCATGGTTTTTTTATGAATCTTTTTCCATATGTATTGTGATGAGACTAAAAAACACCTAGAGGGGGGGTGAATAGGTGTTAATGCTAATCTAATGCTCTTTTTAAACAAGTAAGTATGAATGATGCAAACGGTAACTCAAAACAAGAAATTGAAGCTGAATTCTCCGTGAAGGTCTTTAGAACTTCTTCTCTTTGATTTCTCTAGATTATGAGTTGAGGTGCGCAATTGATTTCTTATTGAGATAAGTAAAGACCGAAAATGCAAGTAAATGAAATGAGTGCAATAATGAAGAGCAAACAAATAATATCACAAGTTAGGAATGCAAAGCAATAGAGAGCAAAAAGGAAACCAATCGCAAACACAAGTAATTTGTTTCGAGGTTCGAGCCACTGCTTTACGTCCCCGCCTTCACCACTATGAAGGATTTCCAGTAAATCCACAAAGAGAATTTTCACACCGGAACCTTTACACCCAAGGGGATTACAAATGGTCTACACAAGACCGGAGTACCCAACTCCAACAAATCCAACCTCTACACAAGAGGGATCTCAACACAATGAAATATAAGTCACTTGGTGATCAAAAGACCACAAACTCTCTCTTACAACTTATAGAGTGGAGTATGATTTTTGGCTCAAAAAGTAAAGTGAGAGAAAATTTTTCGTTGAAAAGAAGTAAAGAGAACTTGTAAACCAATTGAAAAACTTTTGCAAATGAAAGATCTTTAAAAATGAAAGCAAGTAAACTTTTCATCTCTTTTGAAAACTTGAAACTTGAATATATTTCTTATGAAAAACAAATGACCAATGACCTCTATTTATAGGGAGTGAATACACACCATTCATAATTGATTCTAGGTCATTAAGGTAGAGTTTAGCCACTAGGAAATTAGAAATAGCTGTAGGAATCAATAAAAATAAAACAGATTTCAAGAAATAGCCGTTGGGGCTTCTGGACGGCTGTCAGTCGACCGGCAGGCCACATGGCAAAAGAGCCGTTGGCTTCGGTCGACCGGTCCGGTCGACCTCCAGCTATATTAAAAAGAAACATTGAGCTGCCGGTCAACCGACAAAACCCGAGAGTTTGGGTCTTGCAGTCGGTCGAAGGCCGGTCAACCGCAAGGTCTGTCGGTCGACTGGCCCGGTCGACCGGCAGACGTGCACAGACGTGCACGACGAAAGCCACAAGGCCCGGTCGACCGATCTGGCCTGAAATAGATCCGGTCGACCGTAAAGGCCTGAAACAGTTTTTATAAAGAGATTTTCAAACTTTGAATAATTTTTAAAATATTTTTAAATGGTTTGAAGTTTAAGTAGCATACTATAGGGGATGAAATACATGTTTTAAACTAGATGTAAAAATCTGAAATATTTTGAGACATGTATATCAATCAAACATGCACCAAACCAACATAACCAAAAACTTGTATTTTGAAAAGTGCATTTGTGTGTGTGTTTTATTGAGCACAACTATCATATCCTTACTCTTTAATATACTAATTCTTAAATGGTTCTAGTTGACTACAAGATCTTCAAATTGGGTTTTTCCATATGCATCATTGAATAACTTGAATTCTTGATCCCGTATTGAGTCAACTTGAGTTAATCATCACCTTCATTTAGGGAAGAAAACATCTTGAATCTTTAGAACCCTGAAACAATCTTAAACACTTAAACAAAATTAGTACAAATAACTATATATGTTTTGTAATCATCAAAACTCTAAAACTGGGTGATTGTAACCTTGGGCCAACAGAGACTTCATTAAGTCATGCTCCAAAGTTCTCTAAACTGAGAATAGCTAAAGCAGCAAAGACATTTTGTTCTCTTATAAAAGGTTGCGAGTTCGAATCTCCACATCTGCAGTGTGGATTAGGAGTTTCTCTCTCTTCATGAGACCTTTTCTCTCCACTATGATGAAGATTGTAAGCCTACGGTTCTCCTTGAGAAAAAAACGAAAGAAATAAAGAAAATCAAAGCATCACAGAAAAAGATATAAAATGTCAATCAGGAAAAGTTAAAAGGAGGCAAAGTATTAAGGCAGAGAGTATATTCAGTAATCCTTAAGCATAAGGAGGAGTTACCACCAAGGACTCAAAACAGTTACCATTACATTGTAACATATCATTACACATAGATCAAAGTCCATTTATTCTAACATAGCCACTGCTCAAAGGAGAGTCAGAATAATCGAGATTAATATGTCCATAGGGGACCACAAGGCCACAAGTGCTGGACATATGTCCTCCATACTTATTTGTACGTATTTGTTATAGAGTTCAGTTCATGTGTGTGAGTCACACACATACAATAAGAGAACCAATCACGCATTGACACGTGTATGACCTTTGTTACATGGCCTTCCTCATCTCTAACTCACAGTTGGGATTCTACAGACTCTCGCCACGCCCCCACGCCTTGTAACAATATGGAGACACACACGATCACATCTGAAATCCAATATCCTTGGCGTGTCACAGCTTATGTACACGTTTGGGTTCTCCGCTTCAGTGGTTCTTCTGGCTACCGAAGCTTCCACTCCGACAAGCTCCGGCCATGCCAGCTTCCCTGCAACCAAAAGGACATAGAGAAGAGCTTTCGATTTGCTTAAAATTCCCTTCATTCATCATGTTGTTTAGTTATAGATATTACGGGAGCAAGAGCTGTCATTTAGACACATCATATGTTGAATCTTCAGTTTTTTTTAAGCATGTATACAACGTTGATCGTCATATTATTTATCTTTCAACTTATAAACTAGTACATATTATGGTCCAAATAAGCATATTACTTACGGTATAAGGGTCCAAATCACTTAATCTAAAAGTAACTTAAAAGTTACATAGTCAACTTAAACTCTAATGAAATAATATTTTTGAACATTTTAAGATAGATTAACAAAATTCTAAACAACATGAGTTATGCAAACGCATTTTGTTAGGTTTGAAAAAATAGATGATTTGACTACTTAACCCTAAATGAGGATAGACTCTCGTTTATATTATATGAAATAAAAAGAGAATATTACCGTAACTTCTGCTACACAATAATAATTATTTAATTTAACACTCTCCCTCAAACGAGATTTTGTTTAAACAAAATAAAAAAATATAAATATTGTCACTACTCAATTGCTAAAAGTAAATTCCGGAACTATCAAAAGTTTGAACGAATGTAATTGATGAGAGATATCAGACGAGAGAGAAGAACCGGTGAAAAAGAGAACTATGATTAATGTAGAACCAAGGACGAAGCATCGACTGGAGAAATGGATTCTGATTGAGACGGAGCAGTTACTGAATGCAGTTTACCTGAGTCTCTTTTACGTGTAGCAAGATGGACTTTGAGCCTATAAGTCTCTTTTGTAACACACAAGGCGAACTTTAAAAACCTATGATGTCTCTTTCACTTGAACTGAGATGGGACATTGACATAAATGTGAAATATGTCGATAGAAAAGAAGATCGTGATATCCATGATAAGAGTAGTGCTAGAGAAGGAACATTCACGGAGAAACACTCTACAACCCGGCAAAGAAACTTTCAACAATGACAAGAAGAGGCAGACATCGCTAGAAGTTGATGAGGATGACATCGGAGCCCTAAAGAGAGGAGAGAACACCAGTCGGAGGAGAGGAGCAAATCAACGAGGAAGAGGTCCATATCCGGTTGATGTTGCAATTGAAGGGGCTGAAGACATATAACCTAATGACAGATCTGTTGAGTTTAAATCTTATGAGCACCAACAACATTAGTGTTGATACTTATACGAAGACAAGGGAGATGCCAATGATGGTGATGGCATTGAAGTTAAGCTTGAGGCTCAAACAAGAAAGAGGCCGAGATCTGATCACGGTGCTCTGTCAGAGTTCGAGGAAGTCGGGGGTGAGGTTGGAGGTCGTGTGAGAGCAAGATCGGCATAAGCAAAGGGAGGGGAGGAAGAAGCAAGGGGGAGAGGAGGCCAAGGACAAGGCAGTCGAGATTGAGGGGGAGAGGAAGCAATGTCCTGATGCTGGGCATGGCTACATAAGTGCGGCCCAACACATACTCATTGGTGGTATGATAAACGATAATCTATAGAAGAAGATTTTGATGGCGAATTTTTTTTTTATAGAGAGGTGGTTAAATTATGCCAGGTTTGGAGAAAATAGATGGCTTGATGGCTTAACCCTAGATGGAGATAGCCTCTCATTCAAATAGATGAAATAAATAGAGAATTACAATATTATCCTAACTTGTACAACACACTAATAATTATTACTTTAACACATTTGATTATGCTGCAAGTCTTCATGATTCAGATCCTGCTAGAAGGGAATTAAGTAAAGAGTCATATTTAATCATCATAATATAACTACTGAAATCTATCAAAATTTTATCTTTTCATATATGATGAGCAATTTGATTCTCTATCTTATATTTGTTGTCTGTACTGTAACTTTTTCAATATGATAGCATTTCTAGGTGTGATGGAGATTTTCTGACACGATTGATGGAGTAGTCAATTTCGCACCACAGGAAATTAAAGTAACGAAGATATTCACACACAAAAGAAAGCTAGGACACATGGCTTTTATATGGAAACCCAATCTGGAAAAATCATAGGGAGGAGGAGAAGAATTCACTATTTTCGAGAGGTTACAGTGAACTCAATAGAGCTATACTCTGTTTACAATTTCTTTCCTTTTTTTCTTTTTCGGTGGAGGGTCCAGTGTATATATACCCTACATATTGTAACAAAGGTGCGGATATCATAAATCTCCAAAATAACAAAATTTGCACGTTGAGATATCTTCATAACTGCTAAGATTATGCCGTTGATTGTTGTGAGTGATTTACGCTATCAACTGTAACTGTCCGCAATGGAGCAGGAGTTGTTGTAACGTTCAAAACGTGGGATGATCTGGTGATGTAACTGACTCCAGGAATCATGGGAGTCTTGCTAGCTGAATTGAATCGATGAGACCGATTGTTGTGGGCATTTCACTTGGAGCGGGAGGATCACCTCAAGAATGGTACTCTGGAAGATACTCAGAGTATGAGAATGCTCGAGGTAACGATGTCTTCAGAAGGAGGGATGACCTCAGGAATGGTTGAGTGATGCTCGGGAGAATGATCTGTGCGAATATCTTATCATTTGCCACAGGCGATTCTGATGAGGCGTGAAACATGTCGCTATCCTGGTAATAATCCGACAACTACAGATACCCCATTTGCCTTCTCCTTCTCTGAATACTTAGAGAGAGAAGGAGGGGATCAGACTGGTCTTTCTTTTGATTTGGAAAGTCGAGGAGTCCTTTACTCTTTGAGGTTTTTGGGAAGTTGAAATAGGCGAGGATAGTTGACAAATTAATGATCGAGATCCTGGCGTCATGATGAACGAGATCGTGTGGAAAAGACTATTGATATTTGGCTGGTTCAACATGCTGTAAAATTCGGGATATGAACTGATTCTTTGAGAATTTGAATAGGAAACGATCTGACTTCCTCATCTATAAATATGGTGGATCCTGGAAGAGATCCGCTTATCTTCTTAAGAGTTTCTTACCCCCAAACTTCTTGTGCTGGTGGATAGCGATGTTATTCTTCTTCATCCGATGGACGAAAGAGAGGGAGAGGACAGAGATGGTAGAGGCGGCCGGTGCAATACATCAGCCTTCACAATGATCTACTCACAAAAATCATTTTTCGCGACAAGATCCCGCTGCCAGGGAAGATCGGGATGGTCCATGCTTTGACTAGATTTGCTTGTCTGATCTCCGATCGGGCCAAATCAATTCTTAGATAGGTGCTCCAAGGTCTTCTTTTCCTGGTGGCAGATGAGGCAGGAATGGGGTTGTCCTGGATGGATGCGGAGATGGACTTGCTTCCATTGCCATCTTTCATTTCTTACAGTCTTCACTCTTGTATGGATCCTGTCGCTCTCACCCTGAGAGACTCTTTTCTTAAGGCGAGGCTAGGAAGGAAGCATGAGGATGTGTTGGGATGCCACTGATGAAGCATTCCTTCTTCGGGAGCTGCTCAACTCTCACATCAATTTCCATATTTTCATAAATATTGTTTGATTATTTTCCAAATTAAAGAGAAATTGAACATAGGAAAGAAAGATGTCTACATTCAATTGTATTACACAAATGGAAAGGATATGGGCATTTGCATTCTGTAGCCCATATGTAATTCAAATATGTCGCAAGTGACCAATCAAGCAATATCAAGAAAAGCTTATGATTAAAACCATAATCCACAGTCAATATCAGAAAACTTCAAAAGTTAAACAAGTTATTGTCGCTATGCATACTAAAACTAGCAACATCAAGCAAAATCTTATGCTTCTAACCATAATCCCACATTCATAATCAGAAAACTCATAAAGTTAAACAAGTTATTGTCGTTATGCATACAAAAACTAGCATCAATCTCCCCTGATTAAATTGGCAGCCCACCCTTGGGGTGGTACACACTCTATCCTTTAGACGCAGACAAAAAGTGAAGATGCCAACTAAATCTCATTCTAGCACTGACGGACCATAAAGGATATCTTTAGGTAGGATAAAACTCGAATTCACGAGCAAAACAAGTTGAATTCATGAACAAAAGAGAACAACTCGAATCCACGAGCAAATTAAGAGGAAAAACTCAATTGTATTGATCAAAAGTTTCAAAAGATTGATTACAATTACAAAAATACAATGGCTTTAAGGCTTTAAAAGTAGAAGTCTATCCTAAGTTGGAAATTAGAAATAAATAAAGAAAAATGAAATAAATTGGAATCCAAATTGGACCTGAAAACAAACTTCTAAACAAAATCATATTTTCTAATATAAAGGTCAGTTGACAGGATTAGTCGACTAATGAAAGTGATTAGTCGACTAATGAGAAGTTCAGAAAATTACCAATCTCTGTTAAACCAAATTAGTCGACTACTAAGATTGGATTAGTCGATAACTGAGAGGGATAGTCGATTAGTCTTGATGATTAGTCGACTAATGCAAATTTTGTTGCTACCGCTGCCTTGACTTCCTACATCAGTCTCTCCCTCTTCAAAATAACTCATCCTCGAGTTCCAATCAATCGAACCATAAACGATGCCATTTTTAGCAAACTCCGCCTAAGGAGAAGTGTGATCCCAAAATCTTGATTTGCCTCGAAGAGCTTCCAATGGGCAATTGATGATAGAACTTGGCACACCGTATAGAATAGCTATAGTCGTGTTACATGGGATCGTAAAAAATCTGAATCTTTTTCACTTGTAACTCACAAGCCGTACATCTCCTTATAATTGTAGCTCAATGATGGATCATGCTTACGCTGCGTCTACGTACCAATAGTAGGTGATATGAACTTGAAGAACTAAAAGCGTTCATCTCTAACACTCTCCTTCTGCGCAAAAGGATATTTGAAAGCATGAAGAATAGATACACTATGATGCCAAGGTAGCTTAGACCTCAAAATATTGTTGAGCATATAGAGACACACTCGCATCTTGAGATCAAAATAATTTTGCACATTCTCATCCTGATCTGATTATTCTTCTTCTGTGTCATAGTTGTAAGGCGTCTCGTTAACTCGTGCAGGTTGCAACATTACCACAGCTTTAACGTCTCTGGGTTTGCTAATTCTACAATAAGCTTGGTGCCCCAGTAAAATCCTGCAGCCCCAATTGTCATTATACCTTTCTCTTTAAGAGCGGCAACAACTGGGTTTGCTTCTTCAAATCCCTTATCCATATTGTAAGCTTCTCCAGAAGGATGATGTGTACGTTCCTGCCCACAATGACTCTTAACTATGGCTTCGGAGAGTAGTTCCAAAACCAATTGTTGTCATTAAAGGACTTTGCTTTACTGATAGTCACTTGAGTTTCTGAATGAAAGTAACATCAATTTGAATACCTCGGCCACTTATCTGATTGTTGGTTGCATGCATGTCAGCTGATGATGAATCTCTTTTGTTTGACTACCCTTCAATTGGTAGTTGCTGATGTTGCTCCGCTGTCTCGTTCGTTCGATAAGATCTCATGAAAGGTGGAGGCCGAATCTCCATTTATTCTGCGTCCAAAGCAAGGTTATGTGCTTCATCAAGGGAGAACATGTCTGTAGAAGCACGAGTTTTTAAATTGAATACATGAGTCCACTAGTGTACTTTGTCGCTAGTTGTTTTCAGTCATAGCTAATTCATAGCGAGAGAAAAGCCAATATAACTCTTTGGTATACGCGATAACTGTTCTATTTTCTTCGGAGCATCTCTCAAATTGTTTGAACAAAATTTGATGATAATCTGGAGAGAGAAATTTATCTTATAAAAGTCATTTCATTCACCTCCAAGTTCTTATGAGTGGTTTGCCTTATTTCATATGGATGTTTTGAAATTGATCCCACCACGACACTATTCTTTCTTTAAGTTTGTAAGCCACAAGCTTGACATGATTCTCCATGGGAATATACGCTATGTCAAACAACTTATCTGCTTCACCAATTCAACCCAAGAAGGACTCAATATCAAGATTCCCATCAAGAGAAAAAATCCTAAACTCATCAGGATTTGAGTATCCTTCTCCCTTGTCACGAATAGGATAAAATATCCACCTCCTGTTAGGATTAGGAAATCTCTCTGCATCTCCTACCATTGTTTGCATATTTGTCGACGAAGTCAACATCTTCTTCTGAGAAATCATCAATAGGATGACGTCGCTGAGGTCGTCGTGGAAGTTGAAGATGAGAAGGTTGTTGTTAATGTTGTCGAGCATGAAAAGGTAGGAAAGATTGTTGTTGATGTTGTCATGGATGATGAGGTGGTGGTTGATGTGATGGAGGGTGACATGGTGGGGGTTGATGTGGTGGATGTAAGGGTGGAGGTAGTGGTGGGAGATGAGTTGATTGACAATCATGTCCGCTTCGGTACGTACCATCATCTAGACTTTAGTCATTAGTCCTAAGGGACAATCTCTTAATTTCTTGAACCACATTTTTAAAGTTGAGTTGATAGTGTCAACCTCCCTTTTAGTAGTGCCCATCTTTGTGGAAAGGCTTTGCAATCCATCACCGTCTCCTACCATCATCGAAAAGTTGCCGAAGCTCTGATACCACTTGACACAGATAAAGAAGCAAAGATACCGACTAGATCACATTCTAGCGCCGATGAACCCTAAATGATACCTTTAGATAGAATAAAATTCGAATCTACGAGCAAAACAACTCGAATCCACGAGCAAAAGAAAACAACTCGAATTCCCGAGCAAATTAAGAGGAAAAACTCAATTGTATTGACCAAAAGTTTCAAAAATTGATTATAATTACAAAGATACAATGGCCTTAAATAGATTTTAAAAGTATAAGTCTATCCTAACTAAGAAACTAGAAATAAATAAAGAAAATGAAACAAATTAGAATCCAAATTGGACTCGAAAATAAACTCTTAAACAGAATCAATTTTTCTAATACAGAAGTCGGTTGACAGGATTAGTCGACTAATGAAAGTGATTAATTAACTAATGAGAAGTTTAGAAAATTACCAACTTTTTGTTGAACCAGACTAGTCGACTACTGGGATTGATTAGGCGACCACTAAGATAGGAGTCGACTACTGAGATGATTAGTAGACTAATGCAAATCTTGTTGCCGCTGCTGCCTTGACTTCCTACATCACCTTCCCGTGGTTGCCTCCAGCATCACCATCAACGAAAAGCCACACGCGGTTGCAGCAGCAGTCCATCACCCTCTTCCACGTGCACCAGATGTAGATGACATGTTCCACATTCGGATTCTCCCTCTGGATGATCTTCTTAGCCTCAAGCCTTTCATCCCCACCAGCTCTGGCCACTCACTCTTCCCTGCAAACAAATGACATACAGTTGCTTAAGTACTGTAACTACTGGAGGAGAGAAATAAAATAAAAATTACTGGGGCAGGGACCAGCCTGGCAAGGGCTGCATCTTCCTCCTGCTCGAGGCTGGGCAATGGAAACATGCAAATAACACAAAACTTAGAACTTTGATTTATTGTTATATCATCTTTTGTGATAGGTTATAAATGAACCAAATTCTTGTTGTTATGCAACTCTAAACACATTCACATTGTAAAAAGGATCAAAAGGTGTCCAGTGTAACACATTTACATTGTTAATTCAGTTTGGTGGAGTACGATGGTTGAAATTAGATTGCGTCGGCTTTAAATTGCACAGATGCTAGAGTGGTGAGTATTGGTTTGAATAATTTCACTTATCGAACAACAACAGGTAACAGAGATTTTAAGTTGACCTGAAATTTTCACTTCATATATAGATAAGCTCATAACAGTTTTTATTCTGATTTATGCACTATTCTGCCAGTAATTTTGAATAAGCTTCTATACTCTTACTGGATAAGTGTAGCCCTTCTCTAGCTATGGTATACATGTTGCAGTCCTAAAATAGTAAGCTTGTTGGCATGGGCGAAGCTAGGTGCGGGCAAGTGAGAAAGTTTCTTATATGTGTAGTATTTGTCCTCCTTAGTCCTTCAAAATTCAATTTTTCTAATTTCAATATTGAGAAGGGTATTTTATTTTATTTTATTTTGATTTCGATTCATAATAGATTTTTTTGTGTGATTCGATTATAAACCCTATCGTTGAAGTCTTAAAAATATTATCCCAGACGTTAAGGTATTTCTAAAGAGTCAATAGAAAGAGAAATATGATAAGTTTTGGAATCCAAAACTGCATTATTTCTGGCATAATATAAGTTGAAAAGCAAACATATTACGCTTCCCTATTGTACAATTTGTTGGAAAGAGAGAAGTATCGCTGAGGAAGTTGACAAGGATCGTCGAAGGGTCGTCGAGTGATCGCTGAGGAAGTCGACGACAAAAGGACGAAGGAAGAAGCAGCAGAAAATTAGCTAACAACAGCAGGAGCAGAAGTTCGGTCGACCGCCCGCAGTAGCAGGAGATCGGTCGACCGGCCCGGTCGACCGACGTGCATAACGTGCACAAGGATGGAGCTCGGTCGACCGCCCGGTCGACTGACTGTAAGCACCCAACTCTCTGTTGGGCACCCGGTCGACTGACCAGTCGACCAGTGGAAGGGGTCGGTCGACCGCCCGGTCGACCGACAAGCGGGTGCGGGCTGCGATTGCAGGTTTGGAAACATGTTTGTATTTAAAGGCTGTGGCTATTTTCTAGGGTTAAGAGCTGAATGCTGGGATTGCTGGGCTCTCTTGAGACTTGAGAGAGGCTGCTAGTAATTGTAATCAATCTTCCAAAGTAAAAAACCTCTCTTTCATTGCCCCGAGGACGTAGGCATTGAGGCCGAACCTCGTTAAATTATTGTTTCGTGTGTTCTTTCTCTGGTGTTTGTTTTGTGCTGTTTGGGATTATTCTTCGTGCTTTGGAGATTCAGGGGATCTTCTTCAGGGTTGTTGTCGCTGGGCACAACAAGTGGTATCAGAGCTTCCAGGTTTCGCTTGGGATTTCTGGAGATTCGGAGGACTTCGAGATCTGATTCGGTGGAGATTGTGTGTCGATCGCATATCAGAGGTATTGGTGTTCGTGGGATCGTGTGTCGATCTCAGGAGGACGCAAGGAGTGCTCGTGGAATCTTTGTTGGAGTAGATCCGGTGAGAAACTCAATCTAGGGTTTCAGGGAAAAAGGTAAAAATCTAATTTTTATCGAAGTAGTGATCTATTTTCAGCTGGTTGCTTTTCCGCATAGATAGAGGATCAAGTAATCTAGATGGCAGAAGAAACTACTTCAGTTAAGACCATGCATCCTCATCCGAGGATTGACGTGGTGAAGTTTAATGGCACAAATAATTTCGGGATGTGGAGATGTGAGGTTATGGATGCCCTGAATGCATCTAACCTCAAGGATACTCTCCTTCTGGAGAAGAAGAGAAAAACGACCACTGATGAAGAGTGGGCAAAGATGAACAGGTCAGCGTGTGGGTTGATACGTTCATGTTTGTCGCAAGACATAAAATATCTTGCACAACATGAGACGTCGGCGAAGCATCTATGGGAAACTCTTGAGAAGAAATACCTGACGAAGAGTGTTGAGTCCAGGTTGCAGCTTAAGAGTAAGTTGTACAGATTTCAGATGAAGAAGGGGAGCACAGTGAATGAGCACATCAACCGATACACGAAGCTTCTTACAGACTTGGTGAACGTGGATGTCATTGTAGAAGAGGAGGACAAGGCGATCATCTTCCTGAACTCACTCCCGGAGGAGGAGTATGAGACATTCACACTGACCTTTATCAATGGTAGGGAGACTTTGGACTACCATGAGGTGTCGTCTGCACTGACAAGTTATGAGACGAGGAAGAAGGAGAGACATCCTTCTCAGTCAAGCTCATCGGCGGAGGCACTGGAAGTAAAAGGCAGGGGTTCATCTAGGAAGGGCAAGGAGGTGAGAGGAAGATCAAAGTCCAGGTCGGGCTATAGGGATCTGAGGAAGAACCAGTGTGCCTTCTGCAGAGAAATAGGGCACTGGAAAGTGGATTGTCCGAAGTTCAAGGGGAAGAAGAAGGAGTCGAAGGCTGAAGCAAATCTATCAAAGGTGACGAATACTCAGAGGAGTAGTTCACAGGCAGATGGATCAGATTCGGACTCGTCAGGTTTCTCGTTTTCAGTCAGTTCTCCATCATTGGTAACTCATGGAAAGATGAGTGGATTCTGTATACAGGTACAACATACCATGCGTGCCCTAATCGGGAATGGTTTTCTAGCTTTGAGAAGCTGGAGGGGTGTTCGGTCGCTATGGGCGATGATCACTCATGTAGCATGGAGGGTGTAGGTACAATCCGAATCAGGATGTTTGATGGGATAGTAAGGGAGCTGAAGGGAGTGAGGTATATACCTCAGTTGAACAGAAATCTCATCTCCGTGGGAATTTTGGAAGCATCGGGCATGGTGATATCTGTTCGAGATGGCGATCTCAGGATGATCAAGGGCTCGATGGTGGTGATGAAGGGCGTCCGCCAAGACAATCTCTACTACTTGAAGGGTAGTACGGTGACAGGTCAGGTGGAGACTTCGAGGTCCTCAGAAGATGGTGGTCCGGAGGTCTGGCAGGGAAAGGTCAGACAGGAAGAAGAAAAGTCTTTGCGAGCTCCTGCAAAGATGGAATTGCTGGAAGGTGCTGCTACCTGCGAGTTGGAAGGTGAACACAGCATTCTGGACAAGAAGAAGGTGAGATTCAGCACCAATACTCACTGCAATGAAGGTCTTCTTGATTGTATTCACATGTGCGTATGGGGACCTGCTAAGACGACATCGCTTGGAGGTCACAGGTACTTTGTCTCTTTTGTTGATGGTTCATCTAGGCAAGTTTGGATATATCCCATGAGACAAAGGGGTGAAGCCCTAGATGTGTTGGTGAAGTGGAGAGGAAGAATGGAGAGGCAGATAGGTAGGAAGATAAAGGAGCTGAAGATTGGTAATGTTGGAAAAGACATGAACAAATTCCTACGATTTGGTCAGAACACCGGAATTGTTACTCACTTCACAACAGGTACAGATGGGTTGGCTAAAGATGTAGTCCGTTCCTTACTGGAGGAGGTTCGGCGGTTGTTGCCTAATGCAGAATTAGACAGGTCGTTTTGGGCTGAAGCGACTGAGTATGCTAGCCATCTCATGAATAGATCGACTGCGATAGGAGGTAAAGCTCCATTGGTTATTTGGTCTGGGGAAACTGCTTAAGATCATTGTTTGCTGCGGGAGTTTGGAAGTCGGCCTACTTCAGTGCCAAGAATGGCAAGGTGAATCCGCGTGCAAAGAGGTTTGTCTATTTGGGCGTCAAGAGGAACAACTACAGGTTGTGGGATCCCGAAGACAAGAAGATCGTGATGAGCAGGAATGTCACATTTGGAGAGACTTCAGTGCTGAAGTCCACTGTTTCTCAGCAGGTGGAGAGGACAGAGACCATGGAAGGATCGCAGCGGGTGGAGGTTGATGCTACTCCATCATCTCCAGTTGGTTCGGCATTTGAGGAGACTTCATCGGAGGTGACACCGGGTGGAGGTCATGAAATCAAGGGTGATGCTGAACAGGTCGAAGACATTGCTGAGGATGTCGAGTTGTTTGCAGCCATTGGAACCAAGGTGAAACCACGCTTGTGGGGAAAGAAGCATGAATCTCAAGCTTGTGATCGCGACAAGCTCAAGTTGAAGACTGTTGTTCTCCATGATGGTCGGGAAGAGGTTCATATGACTCAGTCTGACAGGTTCGTTGCTGCAAATACAGGTACAAGTGCTTGAACTTGATGAAGCTCATCTCAATGAACTACGGTTGGCTTGATCCTTTTGGGCAAAGGTACGTAGGCAGCTGTAAGGCGCATCCATTTGGTGATGCAATTCTTATGAAGCTATTTGGGTTCTCGAGAAACTGTGTGGATCTTCACGTAGACGTGAAGAGTTGTGGCCGATGGAACTCCACGTAGAGGTGGAGAGGTTTCACGTAGAGGTGAAGTGTTGTGGCCAGTTGAACTTCACATGGTGGTGAAGTGTTGTGATCTCGATGAACATTTTGATCTTCCGGTGAGAAGATGTTGAGCTTGCATAAGGAGTGGTGTGCATCCAGTTAAAGACGATGATGTTTGGTGTGCTCTACATAGACTTGGTGGACCGTCAGTGGAAGACAGGAAGACTAGATAGAGCTAGTCAGTTGGAGAGTCAGTGTTGGCTCGTGAGGAAGTCTTCGTGAGGTCGTGAAGTTGCGGAGTAGAAGCCATGTTGGTGATCGGCATGTATGAAAGTTCTCCTAAGGTGAAGTGTTGGAAAGGCATGTGTGGTGCTTTCCAGTGGATAGCTGAGCTAAAGATTCCAAGCCGAGATTGTGTGTCGATTTCGCCGAGATCGTGTGTCGATTTCGTCCGGTGCGCGCAAGCCGAGATCGTGTGTCGATTTCGCCGAGATCATGTGTCGATTTCGCTGGGTGATAGACTGGGGTTCGTTGGAGATCGGCTTAGATTTTGGGAAGAATCTTCGCCGAGGTGAAGAATTGTTGGAAAGAGAGAAGTATTGCTGAGGAAGTTGACAAGGATCGTCGAAGGGTCGTCGAGTGATCGCTGAGGAAGTCAACGACAAAAGGACGAAGGAAGAAGCAGCCGAAAATTAGCTAACAGCAGCAGGAGCAGAAGTTCGGTCGACCGCCCGCAGTAGCAGGAGATCGGTCGACCGACCCCGGTCGACCGACGTGCACAACGTGCACAAGGATGGAGCTCGGTCGACCGCCCGGTCGACTGACTGTAAGCACCCAACTCTCTGTTGGGCACCCGGTCGACCGACCGATTGACCGGTGGAAGGGGTCGGTCGACCGCCCGGTCGACCGACAAGCGGGTGCGGGCTGCGATTGCAGGTTTGAAAACCTGTTTGTATTTAAAGGTTGTGGCTATTTTCTAGGGTTAAGAGCTGAATGCTGGGATTGCTGGAGCTCTCTTGAGACTTGAGAGAGGCTGTTAGTAATTGTAATCAATCTTCTAAAGTAAAAACCTCTTTTTCATTGCCCCGAGGACGTAGGCATTGAGGCCGAGCCTCGTTAAATTGTTGTTTCATTTGTTCTTTCTCTGGTGTTTGTTTTGTGCTGTTTGGGATTGTTCTTTGTGCTTGAGAGATTCAGGAGATCCTCTTCAGGGTTGTTGTCGCTGGACACAACACAATTAACCCTGAAGAAAATATTGTCCTTGCATCATGAGATTGGAACAGCAGAAAGAAAGAAAAAATGCGTGCTTGGAAAAAAGAGAGAAAAAACTGGAACAAAAACTTTGACGGGGAGAACTCACCACCGGGATGCTCCCCATTAAAATGAACAAGAAAAAGAGAGCAAAGCGCACTGCAGAAGATGAAGAAGCCATTTTGTTTTCCTGTTCTTCAAACAGAGGGGAGAGTGAAAGCTAGAGGATTCTAGTTTGATTCACAGAAATGAGGGGATTGAGATCATATCGGGACACAAATTTGGCCATATATGCATTGATTGAGGCTCTCTCTATCTCTGTGTCCTCTTATTTGTGTCACTTGCACACCACACAACTCGAGAGAATGGCCTCAGTTTATGCTGCTTTCAAGAATGGTTTTAATGCTTGGTATGCCACACAATGTGCTTGGAGAGTGTGGTGCGTGATGCAGTTGATACTTGACAAATTACATAGTGTACATGATTGCAAACTGCCAACACTACTAGAGGGATTTACTCCCTTAATTAAGGAGAGTTGTTGCTATGTTCTTAAAAAAAGATGGTCTTTAAAATAGTTCATTCAGGCCATCTCCAACCCACGCCAAAAATGGCGTGGGTTGGCCTTGCTAAAAAATGGCGTGGGTCCAACCCACGCCATTTCGCACCCGGCAAAATGCCGGGTGCTACAGTGCCGCGCCAGAAATGGCGCGGCACTGTAGCACCCGGCATTTTGCCGGGTGGCTTTTTTTTTTTTTTACTGTTTTTTTATTTTATTTTAGTTTTAAGTTTAAATTTTTTTTTTTAAGTTTAGATTTTTTAGGTTATGTTTAAGTTATTTTTGTTAATTTAAATTTTAGTTTTTATATTTTTGTATTTTATTTAGTTTTTATATTTTAATTTTTAATTATTTGTTTTTAAATTTATAATTTTACTTTGTTTAATTCAATGTTAATAATTGTTTTATGCTTAAATTTGTAATTTGTTGTGCATTAGCAAAATCGTAGTGTAAAATAAATTCCTTTTGTATTTGTGATTCACCTCGGTCGTACAATTATCTATTGTTTATATTGTTTTATATAAATTAAATGAAAAATAAATCTATTAATTTAAAAATTGAATATATTATTAAAAATTTCATATTTCTTATAATTGAATATAGTAGAATTAAAAAATAATTTCTTAATTTCATAAATAAAAATATTAATTAATTATTAAAGTTAATATTAAATATTATATAAAATTATTAAAAAGTTAATACATTTTAAAATATTTTAATAGTATTACGCAATTTACTTAAATTATCACATAATATGTTGATAATTAAAATTTGATACAATAAAATAATAATAATAATAATAATATATGTAGAGAATATTCCATTTGGAGTGGAAAATGGAGTGATGGTTGGAGAGGTTTTTGTTGAACCCTCCATTTTGGAGTGAAAATACACTCCAAAATGGAGGGGGTGGTTGGAGATGCCCTCAAAATTTATCAGCACTGGAATTTGCCATTGCCGTATTCTTCATATCCTCATCCATATTATGGTGGATAAAACTCCACCACAAGAACTGGACGATCCCGATCGAACCTGTTAAAGCACACAGAGAAAGAAGACGCCTTTCAAATTAGGAGCACTGGTGCCATTGCCGGCTTAACACCCTCGGGCGTGAGAATCAGTAGTCCGTAAGGAGGGAGGACCGATAAAGGACAACTGCCGGTGTAGCGGTAGTGGACTAGTATAGAGAAACTGCTAGCATGGTGTTGTATGTGCTCTGAGTATTAGAGAAGCGACCTCCTTCCCGATGGAGGAGGGGTGTTTATACCTGACGTTGGTGGTGGAGTGGATGTGGATAGATACAAATCTTCAATTATTCGATTTGAGTCTGATGATCATTATAACCATTGAGACCATATTCAGGTTGTTAGGATTGGTGTGCTGGAGGTTTATCGATTGCTATCGCCAACTGCTCCGCTTAGTTGTAAGGTAATTTTCGACGAGAAAGAGGATAAAGTTGTGTAATAAATTTCACGATTCGAAGAAGTTCGCATCGATCTATCCGTGATGATGGATAAAGTCACCACGTGGCAGGGCATTCGGCTCGGAAGCGAGTCGGCTCCGGGTGGCTATATGACTTCGGACTTCGGAGCGAGAGACGTCTTCGAAATGGGAGTGACGGCGTAACTGTCGCTTGGATGTAGGTGGTTCTAGAAGGGCTCACGAGCACCTTCTTATGTTCTTTCGGAGAAGGACACACGTCACGATCCTGATAGAGGTCAAGTTTCGACCAATACAGATTCCCCTTCCGCTTTCGCACTTGTTGGAGCATGCTGGCTGAAGCGGGGAAGCGAAGTCGATTCGGAGAAGTCTTTTTGTCTTCATCTTTGGTGCCTCGTACATATAATCATCTAGAATATCTCTGTGCATTTATTGCGGATCTTCAGGATTGACGAGAAGTCTATGCTTTTGACTGCCAGCTGTCGTGTAGTCGCGTTAAGAGTCAATTTGAATTCTTGCATCATTATGACCGCCAATTTGATTTCCAGCGTCATAATGGCTTAGTGGCGACGATTAGTTTTTCATCCCTTCAATTGATCGATCTTCTTGGTCGTGGGTCAACTAATCAGGACCTTGCGTGTTTTCAAGACTCGCATTGATGGTGATGAACTCATTCATCCGCCTACAAATAGAGGAGATTTGGGGGAAAGGAGATAATCTTCAACTTCTCTAAGCTTTTTTAAAATTCACCAAAAACTCCGACTTTGTTGCAGCTACTTTCCTGAACGGTTCATCATGCTTTCTCACTTCTGTTTCATCAGATGGAGGAAAGAAAAGGAGACGGGACAAGATGAAAATGATGGGCAGGCTTTTGTTCCCTGAGAGTCTGGTCAGTGCGTCACATTAGTAGCCGTGAAAGACCTGCTCCGGCGCATTAGTTGCCGTGATAGGGTGTCGCTATCGAGGGTGACTGGTAAGATTGTTTCTTCAACTTGATTGGGCGATTTGGTTTTCAGTTCACTCAATCTTGGGCGGACAAACTTTGACCTTGAGGCTTGGAGCCTCTTTTCTTATGACGTGCATGAGGAAGAAGGAGATCATCGACTGGATGCATCGATGAATTACTCTTCCTAGTGCTCGAATCTCTCTAGCATGACATCTCGGAGAGGATGTCATGCCATCACCCTTTTCTTACATGCCTTGCAGGCTTGAGTCTGGTCAGACGTTGCTACCTCGCTCTCGGAGGGCTTCCTGAGAGTCTGTCTCATTTTTCTTGCAAATGCCAGGAAAATGGTGGCACAAATGAAGAGGTATGACTTCTTCCCGTTGATGTTTCCCGATAAGCGTTTCTTCAGAGTCTGGAGCGAGTGGTCAATGGAGGTGGAAGGATTGGAGCATTTGGATTCAGATCTTCTGTATTTCTTTTTCAAAAATATAAAACAGAAATGTAAAAGAATTTTTGTATTACACTCGTTAGGTGTAACACAATAAATATAATGGAATATTTTTGGAATGAAAATGATTATGTTTGGATCTTGTATGGTTTGCATTTACCATAAGACGTTTGGATATGATATGATCATGCCTCTTCGGAGTGCTGATCTATGTTTCTGGCGTGGTTGGTAGGGAACAGAGTGTCTTGGTGAGTTGTGCTGTTGTTTTCGAGTAGGGATGATCCAATCAGCGGTACTTGCAAAATTTAGACTCCGAGTGGGAGAGATCCTAGCCGCGGAGTCGGGTTCCCAGTCATCTTCAAGTGGGGGAAATCCCATCAATGGAGCAGCGAATTTGGAAGGACTCTGAGTGGGGAGAATTCCATCAGCAGAGTGGGTCTGCAGTTTGTCTCCGAGTAGGGGTAATTTCATCAGTAGAGCGACGAACTTTAGATTCTGAGTGGGGGGCAATCCCAACGGCAGAGTGGGTCCGCAGTCATCTCTGAGTGGGGGTAATCTCATCAGCGGAGTGGCAAACTTGACAGGACTCCAAGTGAGGAACAATCCCATCAGCAGAGTGGGTTCGCAATCGTCTCCGAGTGGGGGTAATCTCATCAGCAGAGCGACGAACCTTGGACTCCGAGTGGCGAACAATCCCATCAGCAGAGTGGCTCTGCAGTTGTCTCCAAGTGGGGGTAATCCTATCAGCAAAGCGGTGAACTTTGGACTCTAAGTGGGGGACAATCCCATCAGCAGAGTGGGCCCGCAGTCGTCTCCAAGTGGGGGTAATTCAGTCAGCAGAGCGACGAACTTTGAATTCTAAGTGGGGGACAATCCTAGCAGCAGAGTGGGTCCATGGTCGTTTCCAAGTGGAGGTAATCCCATCAGCGGAGCGATGAACTTGGCAGAACTCTGGTGAGGGACAATCCCATCGACAGAGTGGGTTTATAGTCATCTCTGAGTGGGGGTAAACCCATCAGTGGAGCGACGAACCTTGAACTCTGAGTTGGGGACAATCCCAGCAATGGAGTAGGTTCGTAGTCATTTCCGAGAGGGTGTAATACCATCAGCGGAGCAACAAACTTGGCAGGACTCTGAGTGAGAGGATAATCCCATCACAGAATGAGTTCAAAGTCGTCTCTGAGTGAGGGCAATCCCATCAGCGGAGCGGCGAACCTTAGACTCTGAGTAGGGAACAATCCCATCAGCAGAGTGGGTTCACAGTCATCTCCGAGTGGTGGTAATACCATCAGGGAGGAACCTTGGACTCCTAGTGGGGGACAATCCCAGCAGCGGAGTGGCACTGACAGAGGAAAATTGTCAGCGGTTCATCTGCCAGTGGGTCAGATGAGAGGAGTCCTTAGGCTGATGTTTGTGTTAACATCTCCGAGTGGAGGTAATCCCATCAGCGGAACGTGCAAATATTAGGGGCTCTGAGAGAGAAAAATCTTAGCAGCAAAGTAGGGAATCCAAGTGGTGGACAATCCCACAGCGGAGGGTTTTGACTACCCGTAGGCTAATCAGGAGGGAACCCCTAGGTGGGTGCTCGCGTTATCGTCTCTGAGTAGGGGATAATTCCATCAGCAGAGCGTGCAAGCACTGGATCTGAGTGGGAAAAATCCCAGAAGCGGAGTTGTTTTCGCAGTCGTCTATGAGTGAGGGTAATCCCATCAACGGAGCGACGAACTTGGCGGGACTCTGAGAGGGGGTAATCCCATCAATAGAGTGAGCTAAACAACTAGGAGTAAAATGTAATTTATTTGATGATTAAAATAAAATACATGAAATTTAACTGAAATACAAGGGGTCTTATTAGTGGAGGTACTCCCCTCTTTTCATTGGAGGGATCAGATCACTCAATCGCCTTGTACTGGGTGATTGTGTGTTGCGGTTGGATAGGAGGCGGAGCGCTCGACTGTCCAGCATCGGAGGCTCTCCCAGGGGTAAGGACATATTCTTTGAGGAAGCCTTGGCGGATAAGTTCTTTCAGGTATTTTCAGAGGCTTCTGCAGTAGACGGTCTGATATCCCTTGCTGTCATAGTAAGAACAATATTCTTCTGCTCCGAGGCGTGTGGAATTGTATTGGATTGGTTTCGGATGCTTTACCCACGGCTGATCCTTGATGGCATTGAAGATCTCATTAATGGGGAGCCTCAGCAGAGTGAAGTGCTCTTCAATCTAGAAGGCTTGGGTGGATTCAGTGAGAGGATCGAGAATGCCTGTCTTTTGTCGGTGGGTTGTCCCCGATTCTGCTTATTGGCATTAGTTGAAGCTTTATACTGCGACTTCGATTTCTCTCCATCGTTACCGCCTTTAAGAGACTGGCTGGCGGAGCTCTTCATTGCCTCCTCCAATTAGATATAAGGTTGGGCTCGAGACAGATCCTAACTCATTCGAGTGACGTCGTGCTTTAGTAGTTGCTTGTATAGAAGGTGAGAAATCTACAATTTGCTGATGAACGAGAGTGCAGAGACATTTTCAAGAGATGTCTACTGAAAGTGCCCGATGTACGACTTGAGGTTGTCGCTTTGTCTTATTTTGACAGTGAGAAGGTGGTGGTTATTCTTCTTTGCCTCCCAGCGGAGGCGTATTGGGTGAGGAACACCTCAGTATCTCCTCAAAATTGCGGGCAAACGCGGCGGTAGAGAGTAAAATTAATCCAAGACCACACCTTTCAGACTGGCGAAAAGCTCAGGCACATGAGCAGATCATTACAGGAGTAGATCATCATCTTAACACAGAAATGCCTGATATGCTGGACTGGATCGCTGGCTCTGGAGTAGTAGTCAAAGGTTGGAGTTGTGAATTTTTTCGAGAATTCACATTCCAGAATTGCTTCAAAGAGAGGAGAAACGGAGACCCTAGCAGTGGTCTGTTTCAGTCTACTATGAGGTTGCAGCTTAGTTTCCTCGATCCGCCTTTAGACCAGCTCGTCGAGGGTTCGGATGTAGGGGAACTCCTTGATCCTCCTTCCAGTCTGGTCATGCTGAACTTCTATTCGGGGAAACGAGGCGAGTCAGCTTCGTTGTCAGAACAGTCTTCGCGCAAGAGAGAAGTCGGTGTGGACTGCCTCCAGTTCGTGATGGACCCGTCGACTTGAGTCTCCCCAATTCTAGGTTCATCCACTGACTGCATCTGTATCTGGGTTATTTGGAGGGCGATGATATGCGCATGGAGTTGATCGTTGAGTTGCTTCAGCGCCTCCTACTCGCAGTCGGCGTTCTCACAGTTGAGAGCCACTTATTTTCAGTCGTGATTTGACCGAGCTTGTTGTTCCTTCATCTACTCCATCATATCGGTAAGCATCTAAAGAATTTGGACTTCATACAGCGGCAGCGATCGTGCGCTCGTGGCTGCCTTCTGAGATGAGGAGTAGCCATTGTCCTGCAGTATGCAAGCGATCGACGACATGTGGGGGGGATCGCGCCCCTAGCGGTGGTATTGGTCTTGCCTTTGGAAAGGGCGCCGTTGTGGACGATCATTTGTTTCTTCGGGCCATCGACCCTAGGAAAGAGGCTTTTAGAGGAAGGATAGGGGTTGGGTTAGATGGGAGAAAGATCTCGAGTGTAGACTAAAGATCTCAATGAAAGCACTAATTTGTGGTGGATAAAACTCCACGATAGGCAATTGGACACCCCAATCGAACCTGTTAGAGCATACAAAGAAAGAAGACACTTTTCAGGTTAGGAGCACTGATGCGGT